>WFMF01000037.1:0-482137 GCA_011033025.1 Beroe forskalii
TACTATGAAAGGTGACTCAAGTATGATGGATTGAAACTCGGTGCTTCAGAAAGGTACATGAGTGAAGTTTGGTTCAGAAAGGTACCTATATTGATGGATGAAGTGAAATGATGGTTCACAAAATACCTATAGTGAAGTGGGTTGAAGTGGTGATTCAGAAAGGCACGGTCTATAGTGAGACTGCGATGAATATTATTCACGAAATTAACGAACGTGTCATCTGAAAGATAAATCGTTTATGAAAAACGGGTAATCATGATCTGATGCATGTGGCTAAAAAGGAGGTTTTTTTTTTTCCATAAATCAAAAACGAAAGGGGGAACGACTTTCAAACCATGCTCTACCCCCCTTAATGTGCTCATTCTGCATACCCTAGTGTACTTGTTGAGTTCTGTACGACCGTTAGTTTTCATTTATTACAAAAGGGCATTTTTGGTCATACGCGAAGGAATAAAAAGGGTTTTTTCGTCCATAACTCGAAAACGAAAGGAGGTACGGCTTTGAAACTATGCTCTACCCCCCATAATGTGCTCATTCTGCATACCCTAGTGTACTCGTTTAGTTCTGTACGACCTTCAGTTTTCATTTATTACAAAGGGGCATTTTTGGTCATACGCGAAGGAATAAAAGGGGTTTTTCGTCCATAACTCGAAAACGAAAGGAGGTACGGCTTTGAAACAATGCTCTGCCCCCCATAATGTGCTCATTCTGCATACCCTAGTGTACTTGTTGAGTTCTGTACGACCTTCAGTTTTCATTTATTACAAAGGGGCATTTTTGGTCATACGCGTACAAAGGGATAAAAAGGGGTTTTTCGTCCATAACTCGAAAACGAAAGGGGGTACGACTTTAAAACTATGCTCCGCCCCCCATAATGTGCTCATTCTGCATAGTTTGGTGCAAAGATTGGCTTCGTATCTCAATCAGAGGCTGAGATATTTCCAATCAAAGTTTTTGCCCCATTTAGGAAGAAAAGGGGTCCAAAAAAGGGGTTTCCCCAACTCAGAAGTTGGAGTGTTTTTTCTGGTGAATCTATGACCCATAAGCGACCGAAAAACGTTCTCAGACCTACTATACTATTTACTTCACACTGGGTTACAGTTCGGGGCACATACATCCCTTACTACTTACACACAGGTTAGTTTAAAGTAAGAAGGTAGTGGATAGCGACAAAACCTTAAGAAGCATAGCTCTGAAGTATTTGACGAAAGGTCATACATAGATTCATAATCATAATGTCAGCCGATGTTTTTCAAAAAGATGAGAAAAAGATAACAATAAGGACTGTTAATAAGAGAGAAGACGCCAACATACGATCGAGTTCACCTTTCTGAACTCAAGCTGACGACAAGGAGTTGCTCAACAGTAGCCACTGAGAAGAGAAATCCTGAAATCATGTGAGAAGAAGGTCTTCAAGGCAGAAGATAAGGAACTTTCCAATCATCAGGCGTTCGAGGCCATGACCAAGAACTTCACCTTTGTTCCTCCTACAAGTGCCTCCCTACGAGCAGAAGCATACGGATATCAATTGAACATTGAGTGATATTACTAGACAACTCATCATACCGGATGAATTCTCATAAGGTGTCAGGGTAAGGAGATTTTTTTCGTATTCAGTCCAGAAGGGACATCCAAAATCATAACAACCACGTATCATTTACCAGTTTTGTATGTTGATCTAACTTTATTTGGAACAGTGTGATGATAAAATAATATCCATAATATTCATTTCCCTAGCTTGATGTTTTGAATCAACTTTAAGTCAAGTCTTTCAGTCCAATTCGTAATTCTCAGGATCTCTGATTGACACGGATTAAATCTCGCTAGAGATGCTATGACCGATACAACGCAAGATCAGGTGCACGAGATCAACCTGCAGATAGATTCACAAACGACCTGCCCTGGATGAGCCACTATTCTCTTCCTTGGAGCGTAGCACCGCAGCAGCCCATTACTAGGGAGGTTCAGAAATCATTTTTTCGTTAAATAATTAGGAGTATTGTTTTAAAAGTTGACCTAGGGGGTCAATAACTCCCAGAAAAAAATTTGGCCCGAAAGTCGTTCATCTTACCTCTGCGCATGGCCAAGCCCTTTTTTTGGGCTTCCTTATACAGGCAAAAATCGGAAAAATCGATTTTTGACCCTGATACGTTCTTTTAATCACCTTGGAAAGTGGTTAGTCTAATATAAACCGTAGGGGATGAACCTTTTTCTATGTAATGGGCCATTACATGGAAAAAGGTTCATCCCCAAAAAGAAGAAGAAATGATCTCACGCAGCAGAGAGTCAAGCAACCCTGAACTCGGCGTCTCGGCACTCGAAACTAATTTACGCTTAGAGCATGGTCAGTACATGATGCAAGGATGGAGAAACTCTCCAGTCTAGAACGTGTTGGAGTCAGGAATAGCGGGGGATAAGGTATTAATTGGAGATAGCGCTCATCCTATCAGTCCGACTTTGATGATGCCATACACCCAGGCTGGAGCTGCAGTGGATCCACAGAAAACTTGTCAGCGCTTTCACATGACCGTGTTATAGTTGAAAAATAGTATGAGCAATTCAGTGAAGAATCTAGATCTTCACTAATATATTCCTTATTGTCTAATCAAATGGGCATCAAGATAAATGGTTTAATTGGTGATGGTGATTCAAAGTTAACAGCCCCCATAGAACTGAGTATAATTTATTCCTTGCAGATTTGAATTTCTGAGGACTTAAGAATTTCCTTTTTTGTATGGGATTAGGTCAATTAAGATGGACGGACATCACGTATACTAATCAAGATGTCCTCCATTTTCTGAAAAAGATTAGGAATAACATGAAATATAGCTAGACTTAGCTATTGCTTGGAACCAGTCTCTCCTCTCATTACAGAATAGACTCAAGTTCTCAGCAGCTTGGGAATGTGTTTATGATATGTACATCAGATCAGCTAATATGAGGAATGCACTGAGAAAGAGTTCGGTCACTGTGACAGATAAACAGGATCCGGCGGCAGCATCTGAATTATTCTTTTGCTACGAGATTTTTTACCATGCTGGATATTACGCTACCGGTTTAGTACTAGAATGCGGGTACTTCCTTTTAAGAGCATACAAGAATACGGGTCTTCGAATTGAAGCATTAGCAATGATCAATCACATGATCAGAAATAGTATTCTCAATATACCTGAAGACAAGTGGAGCTGGGCACTATGGCTCCTGAAGAATGGATACGACACCGACGACCAAAAAATCATAGATAATAATTAAGAGACAACGGAACATGGTTCCCTTGAACTCTCGAATGTATGAACCTAAACATGGGTTTAAACTTTTAAATCTATATGTCTATATATTGAAGATGAGGATATCTAACATTCGACCCGTGCTGCAGAGGTTCAACTTTGAGTACCTTGCAGCAGAGGTACATTACTGAATGAAATAGAGTATTTTGAAGAACCAAACTGCGTTGTTGAAGGGCTAAATATCAATACTTTAATATTCCATATTTTGGATTATCAAATAAAGAAAAAAAAAAACGTACGAGCAGGTCAGTGAAGGTTTCAAAATTTCACCGATATCTTCCTTATTGTCTTGTACTCTTATCAAATGGGCACCAAGATGAATGGTGACGGTGACTCAAGGTTAACAGTCACCCAGAAAACTGGGTATAATTTTTTCCTTGCAGATTTGAATTTCTGAGGACTTAGGAATTTCTGTTTTTTGGGATTAGGTCAGTCGAGACGGACGGACATCACTGATCAAGATGTCCATTAATTATCCTCCATTGTTTGGAAAAGATAAGAAATCACATAAAATACGGCTCGCCCAAGCTATTGCTTGGAAGCAAACAGTCCCTTCTCTCACTACAGAATCAACTCAAGTGTATTTATGATGTGTACATTTACGTTACATATTATTATTAATCATTTACGCTACAAACATTAAATTATCAAAGAAAGAATAAAACGTACGATCAATTCAATAAAAAATTTAATTTTCATTGATACTTTATCTTTTAGATTAATAGCAATCATGAAATAAAATTCCCATTGTAGTTGTTTTGAATCACCTCCAGGACTATCAAGACACTGCCTAAGCCTTCTATAGCTGCCACTGTGAAAGTTCAGTGTATGTAGAGATAGGTTTGTTGCAAACTTGGCAAACATGGAGCCAGCTGTTAACTCTTTACTAGATCCCCCTAGAAGCATGCAATTCCTAAGACACAGTGGAAATAAGCTAAGAAGAGTATGAAGAAGTACAATTCAGGATGTGAATATAAGCTTCCTATGATTAAAAATAAAAGTGTGTACTGTTTTCGAGAAACGTTTCTGTGATGGAAACTGCAAAAAGGTGTTTAGATATAACCGCTTATTAGTGTTCGTGTCTTCATCCTCTCTTGGTGATGGAAGGGCAACTGTTGACTGAGTCCAAGTACTCCCGCCGCAATGGCCAGGACCAGCCGTGCACGCAGTCTGTAACATAGCGACCCTCTCTGCCACAGTACAGCAGATGCATGCCATTTACCAGCTGATGAAGTTCCTATAATCAAAAATAACTGCCAAAGGGCGTTAAGATATAATCGACCACTCCACTATAATATGGGAAATCGGAGGATCCCACAGGACTGGTGCTGTGGAAACGCGCACCAGTTATCCAAGCAAGGAATCTGATTTTTTAATCCAAGAAATCAAAACTATTATAGTATTATTTCACTAAATCTTATAATCTTATAGAAGTTATTTAGAAGTGCGTGAAGAGTTTACATTTTGAAATGTTCACATTAAAGTATCTCCTCAGAAACACACGTATGCTGGTGTTGGAAGCGAATTGAGAGAGTTTTGAGATGATTAGCACTGGCCTGCAAATACGCGTAATAGGACCAAAACAGCAAGAAGTGCCACAATTTGCAGATGAGGATTCAGGATAAAGAAGAATTTCACTGCGCTCCAACACCCTGGACATTGATGATGCAGTTGTCGAGTGCAATGGAATCAGCGAAAGCAAGAAAGAGAATGAGTAGTTACCAGCTGGATCTTCATCACTAATTCCACAGCTAAGTCAGGAGTTCAACCTGTTGAGAAGGTTACTGCAGACAGGTCGTCTCATGAGGGAGCTACAGCAAAACATAGGACCGCCGAGATCACGGACCTCAGAGAAAGGAGGACTGAAAAATGGACAAGAGCTCCGTGAAGGTGATCAACATTCGAAGTGTTGCTGTACGCTATGCTTCAATAAACTAAGTAAACAAGTTACTGAATACTGGCAAAACCACCATATTCGTACGGAAATGGGTACACAGTAGGTAATGAGTATATCCACATATTTTAGAAATCCAACTTCATATCTATTCAAAGAAGGAAAAAACACTCGGGAAGATTGTTACCAACCTGTTTCATCAAGCACAAAACTGGACGATACTTTTTACAAAATCAAGATGCCTCATCAGGCTCAACAGAGGACGATGACGTGTCCTCATCAGTGAAAGAAACTCAGCCTCCATATATATTTGTTTTATGACAACTTTCGGGGTCCGGTCAGGGCAAAGATTCTTGACAGCCAATTCGATAAATTATGAAAATCTTGATTTGATCGATAAAATATTCAGATTAAGTCTTTTAGTGGTGAGATGTGGTACTGGTAGGAAGACTTTACATCCGGATTTACAAAAGTATAATAAAGGTATTTGCCATATACTGTGGTGGTATGACAATTGTAGAGGGTAGAACAAAACTTGGTTCCTGTACGGAGAACTATTCTTAGTCTGTTAACAGGTAAGTAAGTAGTTAATAGCGACTTTAAAAGGGTAGCTCTGAAGTATTTGACGAAAGGCCATACATATATGACTGCCGATGATTTTGAAAAAGATATGATAAAGATTGGAAATCAATTATTCTGAGAGATTTCCGAACAAGTGTTAATAAGGCGAGAAGATTTATTAAATAGAAAAAAGAAACTATCAAGAGGGGGCATCCAAAATCATAACACCCACACAGGGATGGGGTTTAAGCAACTAAGCACCCAACCGGTATCAGAGTTGAAGTATTTGGACTGATACACAGTGCTCAGGCAAAAAGGATGCAAGGGTTGGAGCCGTTGTTTTCTCTCAACCACAACATCAGATCCCACGAGGAGTCGAATCTGATCAAGCTGGTAGCCATTGTATTTTTATTTTTTTAATGAGATCATGACCAAGTACTGAATAGGGAAGAAACTCAGAAAAGTATGGGATTGACCCTGGTAGCCATTGTGTTAGCTGGTTAGCTTCATAGATATTTAGATTATACTTTTCCATTATTAATTTCAGAATATTGCTATTCGTTGTAAAGTGGTTGTAGGCAATATGTTTGGGTTATCAGTTATACTGAATGGGTTGTCTGGGGTTTTAACAGAAAGCCATAACATTGAGAGGTTTAAGATATATTTTGTGAAATTGTGAATTAGCACTGTCACAATACGCTTATGAAATGGTTTGGAAGATGGTGGTTGTCATTGAGTAAACCTAAACGAAAGTGCGGACCAACGTAGTTCACCCATTGTGATTCCCTTTCACAGTGGCGCGAACTGTAGGCGTTACACTTTTGTAACATAATCACTTTCGTTTAGATTTTTGTTTGATGGCAACTGTTTGGCTCGTGTTCGCTTTTGTTTTGATGTAAAAAGATTTGTGGTTTGGCTGTTTTTGGATGGCAAATTTTGCTTACATCAAGGGGTCAGCGGATTTCCAATTCGGTGATGATGTTGATCTGTTTTGGGAACGTTTAAAATGTTTTATTACGTCATCGAAGTGTGAAAAGCGATGCCAATTTTCTCTTTTAAAAGCCCATGTTGATGATCGTAGCTTGAGACGTATCCAAGCCATTGCTTTCACAGAAATCCATAAATCTGACAACGAGGTTGACCTGTCAAAGGATAGTGTCGTTGCTCTTATTAAGGCTGCCTTGAAAAAGAGCCCGGATGTTCCGGAGCGTATTTCTTTGAAATTTAGGATTCAGGATCCCTCTGAGGATATTGTCAGTTTTGGTGACGCTATACGGTTGCTCGGGCAGAAAATTTATGGTGAAACCACGGATACTAATGCCACGGTTATTGAAAGCTTTTGTGCTGGTTTACGGGATACCAATTTAGCTTCTAAAATGCTTGGTAAGACCTTTGCTACGTTGACTGATGCCATAAATTATGCTTCCGCCCGCGTAGAAACCAGCAATATCAAAAAGGTTTTGCTTCACCGACGTGAAGCTGTGGCTAATAGTAATAAGACATGTGATGTGTCGTTGATGACTGCTGATAGGATGCCTGGTAGTTCCAATTTAATGCCGGATTGGAGTGACGATGATAGTGGGGTTTGTTATAATTGTGGGGAAGTTAGTCACTCACAACACACATGTCATCGAAATTAATGTTTTGATAATCGTCCGGCACTAGCGGACTGTTCCCAGTGCACATGTAGGACGGATTGAATCTTGTGGACTGTTCCCAAAGGATTCACAGGTGATTGGTTCTTGAGGGACAGTTCCCTGTGGAATTTCAGACGGACTATAGTTCTTGAGGGACAGTTCCCTGTGGACTATAGTTCTTGAGGGACAGTTCCCTGTGGAATTTCTGGATGAACAGCTACTTATGGGACCGTTCCCAGTTTATTTCAGGGATGGCCTAGCACGTTAGGACTGTTCCTAGTGCTCCTGTAAGGACGAATGGACGGTGGACTACTTTACCATGTCAGACTTGGGTGTCTGATGGTGGACGACAGGATTCGGAGTCCCCGTGCAGAAGAGGAGACCACCGTGATGGAGCGATTCACGACAACCGACGATGTTGCTTATGGAGTGGGACAGACAAGTGTGGGGCAGAACGAGTATGAGACAGTATGAAGTGTCCCCGCTTCAGAGATTCACGTGTTCCCTACCAGTAGAGTTGCGTAGTGCAAGAGATATGGCACTGTTGAGTGTTTATGACAGTTTTTGCTAGGTAATAATTGGGTTTATTGACTTAGCCACAACATTATAAATGAGAATCATCCTTGGCATTGTGTTTGATGCGCGCGTTATGAATCTATAATGATTATTTTAAGGATGTTTAATGAAATGCATTTAGGGGAACTAGCTACTCCCTGGTTAATCTCTAATGTTGTGTTTGTGACATGTGAATCGAAAAGGTTACGTAAGTAACGAATGAAAACTGGGTTAGTTTTCAGTACTTCCAGATAGGATTAAGCTTCGTTCTGGTATGATCAAGCAGCGTTCAGAATTGTACGCATGGAAGTAGGTGATGTCAATTAAGTTGTAAGTACTGGTATAGCATGATGATGAAATATGTGATCGCTAATTTTCCATCTGAACTTTAATTATCAATGATGATCGATTAGGTTTCTATTTAAATGAAGGTGGTTCTTCTTAATGCACTGTATTGAAATATATTATTTTGTGACTTTGTCAGGAGACAAATTTATTGAAAAGAGGGGAATGTTAGCTGGTTAGCTTCATAGATATTTAGATTATACTTTTCCATTATTAATTTCAGAATATTGCTATTCGTTGTAAAGTGGTTGTAGGCAATATGTTTGGGTTATCAGTTATACTGAATGGGTTGTCTGGGGTTTTAACAGAAAGCCATAACATTGAGAGGTTTAAGATATATTTTGTGAAATTGTGAATTAGCACTGTCACAATACGCTTATGAAATGGTTTGGAAGATGGTGGTTGTCATTGAGTAAACCTAAACGAAAGTGCGGACCAACGTAGTTCACACATTGTGATTTCCCTCTCACAATTGCCTGTGGACAATCTTTAGCTCAACTGCCACACATGTTTAGAGAGTGTTGGCACTCACAGAGACATGGGAGGCAGGCCCTGAGAAGAGAAGACCTGAAATCATGCTATGAGAAGAAGGTCTTCCAGGCTAAAGATAAGGAACTTTTCAATCATCAGGCGTTCGAGGACATGGCGAAGAATTTCACTCCAGTGTCTGGGACTACTGCCCCTTTCAAGACTCCCATCTTTTTTCCTATACCTCCAACAAGTGCCTCTCTACTAACAGAAGCGGGTGAACCTTCAGTCCCAATACCACCATTCAAATTCCTTCCGATTGAGATCTATTGAACATTGAGTGATTTATTACTAGACAACTCATCATACTCGGATGAACTCCCTCATAAGGTGTCAGGGTAAGAAGATTTTTTTAATTTTCAGTCCAGAAGAGACATCCAAAATCACATATCAACCACATATCATTTACCAGTTTTGTATGTTGATTTAACTTTATTTGGAACAGTGTGATGATAAAATAATATCCATAATATTCATTTCCCTAGCTTGATGTTTTGAATCAACTTTAAGTCAAGTCTTTTAGTCGAATTCGTAATACCTCCACCAAATTCTCAGGATCTCTGATTGACACGGATGAAATCTCGCTAGAGATGTTTGCCCAATCCAGTGCAAGACAAGGTGCAGTGAAATAAACATGCAGATAGATTCACAAACCATGACACTACTATCCTCTCTGACCGATCCCACAGTAGTCAGTACAACTTGCAAGACGTGCCATCTGGATAAAACTCCCAGTTCAGGTACAAAACCTTCACAAATCACAGTCGAGTCCCAACTCCACCTTTTCCAATAACCAGCTGATGGCATAAAATAAAGATTTGAATCAGATTGTGTCAATATGCTAATACAAATCGTATTTTGCTGTATTAAACTATTTACAATTGATAACCGATCACGATAGATTTGAATCCAGAATAGATTATCATGAAAGTCCTCCTCAGGAGGTAGAAAACGACCTGCCCTGGATGAACCACTATACTCCTCCTTGGAGTGTAACAACCCAGCAGCCCATGCGAAAAGGTTCATCTCAAAAAGAAGAAGGAGAAATGACCTAACTCACACAGCACTCAGCAGAGAGTCAAGCAACCCTGTCCCAGAACTCGGCACTCGTAACTAATAAAGAAGACATCAGTTCAGGATATAAACCTAACGAGTACCCTGAAGTGAATGATGAACTGAGCTGCCCTCCCATCCTCCCTGACCAGCTCTTTCAGAAATGATCTAAAGATGAATCCAAACCATCACCAAGACAAGTGTTTTTTTACTTAATACCACTTCGGCGCGTGGCTTTGCCCGGGTCAGTACATGATGCAAGGATTTGGAGAAACTCTCCAGTCAAGAATGTGCTGGAGTCAGGAATAGCGGGGGATAAGGTATTAATTAGTTAACTGGAGATAGCGCTTATCCAATCAGTACGACTTTGATGATGCCATACACCCAGGCTGAAGCTGTAGTGGATCCACAGAAAAGTAGTTTCAACACAGCACTTTCATATGACCATGTAATACTAATAGTTGAAAATACCTTAGGTCAATTGAAAAGCAGATTCCAGCAGTAACGTGACCCACAGAGAATTGACTTGGAAATGGTACCTAAGTTTATTGTAGCATGCTGTATGTTGCATAATGAGACAAGCCTGAACTAAAACACTTTATCAGAAATTATGGCTCGATTTGTAGAAAGAGCTAAGTAGAGACTTATTTTAAAATTTATAAGAACTGGGAATGATATTTGTTCAATCATTGGATTTGCAATAATAACGTAGTGAGAACACCACTTGAAAGTGATGACGCAGTTGTCAATACGAGTGCAATGGAATCTGCCAAATTAAGAAAGAGAAGGAGCAGTTCCCAGCTGGATCCACATCACTAAGTCTACAGCTAAGTCAGGAGCTCAACCTGTTCCAGAGAAGTGAACAGCAGACAGGTCAAAAAGTCCTGCGTAATCCAAACAGGTCGGCAAGAGGGTCATTAGGGACCTACAGTGAGTAACCCCCAAAACATAAAGCCGCCGAGATCACAGTCTTCGGAAAATGGATGGGCTGGTAGAATCAGACAAGAGCTTCCCGGAGGCAGTCTGTTTAGCAAATAAAACAGTAATTAAGTTACTCATAATGTTGATTATGGGCCTCAATCACAAACTTTAAATCAAATTCGTTGTAGAATCAGTATCATATTTGTTATTATCAGTATTATAAATTTATCAGACATAATTATCATTGATCAGACATAACTATCATTTATTACTGAGATTCGACACATCAATACCTATTACGTGATCAACATGAAGTGTTGTTGCACGTGTATCATACTTCATCAATTCGGTGCGCATGGCTTTGCTGCGCGCTGTGGAAGTACCCCTATTCAGGAATCACATGATTCCATACCCCCACGCTATGGTCATAGCAATAATAGTGTGTTGATATAACACGACAGTATAGCCATAACACGACCCCTACTAACCACCGCACCCTGATCACGTGACATAGGATACTCCTAATATATTGGGATGAGATGGGACATTCTCATGTAATGTTGTGGATGCAGGAGAGTGCATTCAATGCAGTGCTCTTCATTTGACACCAACTGCACAAATGTGTCTGTGTGGGAAAGGGACCTCGGAAAACAAGATACACGGGACTGTACAAAGTGGTTAAAATCAGCGATGTCCAAGGTAGATTTTCGCCTGCTCGTTGGGGCAAATATCATACTTGATTGTTGGGTTGAAAAGCCGTTTTCAGTGACAACCGACGATGGGTTTTGTAAGATTATGATGCTAAAAAACCGTAGAGTAAAAATAAAATTTTTATAAAATTATGCTTCATTTTTTGATAAAATTAATTATGTGGAGGGGGTGGGTAGCACCGTTGATGAGAAGAAGTATGAAGTCCAAGTACGAACACATCAAAGATTTGGGAGAATTGAACTAAGGTGAGTTACTGTGTCAGAGTTAAATGATATCCATAGAGGAATGGAGGTCGTAGCTAGGTGGGATGAGAAGGGAGAATGTTTGATCAGAGGTCAAGAAATATTTAACTGTCAGCATGAATCCTTAGACACAGTGGAAATCAGCTAAGAGTTGTACGAAAAAGTGTGGATCATGCAGGGAAAAGTCTATCCAGACAAGTTCAAATTGAAAATAAAACTTCAAGAGTGTGTACGGTTTTTGAGAAACTTTACTTGTTTACTGTTGCTACCCTTCTAAGTAACTGTAAAAGGTGTTCAGATATAATCCACTTTAGCAAATCAAAAGAGGCCACAGAACTGGTGATTATGTTTTGATGACGTTTCCTGTAGTGGGCAAGATAACAAGGCCCTTTTTATATCAATATACCAAGATACTTGTAATGTGTCTGATAAAATGGGCATCAAGATAAATGGTGTAATTGGTGACGGTAATTCAGACATCATTGATGTCCATAAAACCACTAGAAATGACAAACCCGAACTGAAACAATTTATCAGAAATTGTGGCTCGATTTTTAGAAAGAGCTAAGTTGAGACTTACTTTAATATTGATAAGAACTGGAAATGATATTTGCTCGATCATTGCAGTTAATATAATAACTTAATAATAACACCACTGGACAGTGATGATGTTTTCGAGTGCAATGGAATCTGCGAAAGTAAGAAAGAGAAGGAGCAGTTCCCAGCTGGATCCGCATCACTAAGTCTACAGCTAAGTCAGGAGCTCAACCTGTTCCAGAGAAGTGAACAGCAGACAGGTCAAAAAGTCCTGCGTAATCCAAACAGGTCGGCAAGAGGATCATAAGGGACCTACAGTGAGTAACCCCCCAAAAAATAGAGCCGCCGAGATCACGCACTTCGGAAAATAGAGGACTGAGAATAGGCTGGGGCAATCGGACAAGAGCTCCGAACTCCGTTTTGTGAATGAATTAGTAATTTAGTTACTCGTAATGTTGAGTATGGGCCTCAATCACAAACTTTAAATCAAATTCGTTGCACTTTCTAGAATCAGTATCATATTTGTTACTATCAGTATTATTAATTTATCAGATATAACTTTCATTTATCACTGAGATTCAACACATCAATACCTTCAAGGTGATCAACATTAAGTGTTGTTGCACGTGTATCATACATTATCAATTCGGTGCGCGGCTTTGCTGCGCGCTGTGGAAGTCCTCCTATTCAGGAATCACCAGATTCCATAGCCCTAACACTATAGTCATAGCAATATCAGTGTGTAACACGGCACTATAGCCATAACACGACCCCAGCTACTAACCACAACTGCACAAATGTGTCTGTGTGGGAGAGGGACCTCTGAAAACATGATACACAGGACTGTACAAAGTGGTTAAAATCAGCGAATGTGCATTTTTCGTTGCATGATTTTGCAGATTTGCAGAAAACATGCCGTTTATGGTAATAGGAATATAAGCAAGCGGATCACACGGATCTAAAATAGGGTCATATAGGAGTATGAAATGTCTGGAGCTGTTGTATTGGAGGGGGGTGTTACTAAGATAACAGAAGTAGACCGTAGATCTAAGATTGAGATTCTCACACCAACTCGCTGTGGGATCCACATTCTTCGAACTGTAGAGGTTGGATGGCTGAATGGGATTGAAGTTGATTCAAACGTGGGAGTTTACTGGGATGAGATGGGACATTCTCATGAAATGTGGAAGCAGGAGAGTGCATTCAATGCAGTGCTCTTCATCTGACCCCAACCTCTACTAATGTGTCTAGGCTGTGTGGGAGAGGGACCTCTGAAAACAAGGTATACAGGATCAGAGCCAATTAGTGTTTACATTGTATATTGTATTTCACATAATAGCAGACAGTAGATTGTCGTATAATAAATTTTAGTGCATTTTAATTAATTAATTTAATTTCAATTATCTATTGATTTAGTTAAGATACGAACCAAGTGATATGAATAAGTTGTATCAGTTGTATGTTGTAACCAAGAAAATACGATGTCAGGGAGGCCGAGAAAATACGATGTCAGGGAGTCTTTAATGTTATGAAGAGTACGTCAGTTACGATCTGATAGCGGATCATTCGTGGTAACAACCTTATTCGATACCCATGTCGATTACGAGGTGGTTAGATCCCTAATTTGTTGCAAAGAGGGTATGGGTGAAAAGGTTTGCATGATTAGAGTATAGAAGATTATGATGTTGGCCTGGGACCCACCTCCCAGCGAAGCAGGGGGTGGGAGCGGGGTTACAATTCTCATGTAGGAGGTGCGGGTAGGGCTACAGTCACGTGATCATTTTCTCAAGCAGATAATCCATGATCATGATGATGGAACTTTACAATTCTGATGAAGGAGGTTGGAATTGTTGGAACTGGCGTGAAAAAGTGACGCAGATTATCAACCAACCTGCACGTCATCAACAAAGACCAAACCATACAAACTGGATTTTTGGAAAGATACAGCGAAAAAGACCTATCTATTGATGAGGACCCTGTCATGACAAGCCCGGATCCTATTATACCAGCCCGGACCCTGGCATGAAGCAAAACAGGAGTCACAAGGACTTAATGAATGGTAAATTGAATATTTAGGATATCATTTGACCCGAATGAAGCAGCCGTCAGCTCGACTTCTCTTCATGATAATTTATAATTATACGAGAACAAAGAAAAGAGGAAAACACAAATTCAAAATTACTTTCCCAAGGGAAACCAAAGTGGTCAACAAATGGAATATTTCTGTTGCTGAGCTGGCATGGAGCAATAACAACATAACAACATATCAGTGATAGTATATTGAGTTATTGTGCGCTGAACGTCTAATAATCGAAAATACTGAGATAAAGGCGCAACACCATATTCAATCATATGGAGATGCAAAAACTTGTTATAGTTTCTTAATACTTACCACGTACGTACATACCAATTCGTTCCGAATTTCTTCAGTCAAGTGCACACAGTTCAGCTGAACGAACATTTTAATTAAAAGTCGTTCAATTTAAAATAATCTGATTCACAATAATATATCAAAATTTCTTGTAAAACTGGAAGACTATATCATCGAATTTCAAGATCAATTAAGAAACCAACAGCAAGCAAATGTAGGATGTTTGCGAGTTAAGACAACAAACAGTGCCAAAGCACTGCGTTGATTCAACGAATCGAAGAGCATGTTACGCCCACATACCAACTCTATGACGTTTCCGCCAATCAGCATCTTCTAATGGGGTTCGGGGCTGAACTTCAATGGAACATGCCACGAACTACCGACTAGTTAGGACATGTACCGCGGTATAGACCGATTATTTGGGGTTTAACTTAGACAAACATTACAACTATAAGAATAACATGGTCAGTACAGAGGGTACTGTAAGATAACGATACTCTGAGATATGTAGGACAATAGTCAGTTTTTGGATACTTTTTGGCCAATCTCGGTCACCTTGATGATCAGTGTGAGTGGGTAATGCGAGCAGTGAGTTAGTACGTATGTTATGTCTAGAGAGAGCGAGGAGTGAGTGTGAGTGAGTAGTATGTGAGTAGGTTTTGGGTTGGATGTATGACGTTTTATCGCTGAGTAACACCTTTGATCGATAAAGTGATACTTGATTATTGATAAGCTCCGAGTTTACCTCCTCCATTCTTGAAGATAAATCAGCGCCACCCTCGGCCAAGATCTTAAATTGTGGTATCCCCAACCTCAATCCATCTCTGCGGAAGCCCCACCTCCCCACTTGATAACACTTAACATGGAACCTGCCGCCCAAGCTTTGGATAAGGAAGAAAGATGTTTTGTTTGGTTTTGTTTGATAAATTATTATTACTTGAGTTAATGTTTTTCAAATTATAGTTTTATTATGCGTGTTTGAATACTCCTGCTGTGTAATCAGGGACAGAAAGAATTGCAGAAAAAGGGGGAAGATGGAAGTGGAAAAGGAAGTGATATTCGTTGATTTGGATGTTGAAACAAACCCTGGCCCTAGTGAGAAGCTCATTGATTCAATTCTTGAGTCAGTAATTCACAATTAGAAGAAGAAAAATTATGATTAAATTGTGTATACAGTTACATATCTTAAGTATTGAATACTTACTTATTTAACATTATCGTAGTAACAATAAGTACTGACTACGGATTGTACCTAAATGCCATTCAATACTTCATCTTGATTGATCAATTACCCTTCAATGACTAATTAGTTTCGATAAATAATCAATTCTGCAATTGCTACTTCATTTTCTTACTATTAGTACTCAGTTATTAGTACTCAGCTGGGGTGCGCGGACAAAACACCACCCGGACAAAACCCCACCCGGACATAACCCCACCTTAGAGTTCACCAGTACCAGACAGGGACGCTTTCGTAATCCTGTGAAACAATTGTTACGGTTTAGGTTAGGACGTACGGTCGCAATGAACGTTCCCATCGCGCAATGGAATTGCTCTAAGGTGGGGTTATGTCCGGGTGGGTCTTTGTCTTGTGGGGTTTTGAGTTTACCATCCTCAGATTAACCACAGTTCATATTCCTAAGCTAAATATTTACAGTTCAACCAGTACCAGACATTTGGCAGACCTTTCGATGATCTTGCACGAAACATTAGAAGAGCTACAGCGCACAAAGAAAAAGTTGGAAGCTAAAGATTCTGTACGTTAAAAAGGAATTCGATGATAATTGATCACCTTATTGCTACCGATTATCAGGGTCTAATTACGCTTTGAACCTTTGAGTTTAGGGGAAGTGATTAACCACAGTTCATTCCTAATTCTAAATTAATTACAGGTTATAACACAGTTACAAAACATCATCAGAACAAGGGACATGTACCTCAAGGTAGACTCTGACCTCATGGAGACAGAGGACAGCCTAGGCCTCCCGTAGGAGGCAGTTTCGGTACAGAAATAAAAGGGGGAGGGGAAAGGCATGAGAGGAGATGCCAGCTGAACTATGAAGTTTTACCTGAACTATGAAGTTTTACCTTATAGATTCAATATTGAGGACAGAGGATACCTCTCGAACCGAAGCAAAACAGGAGTGACATAGAATTATAGATTCAATATTGAGGACAGATATATCACTCGACTCGAGTGAAGATAAACGGTAGTGATTTAGAATAATAGATTCAATATTGAGGGTATCACTCATCCCGAAGCTGTTCCTCTTGTCTTGAGCAATCCATATCGATGAGAAATTCATGTAAATGATGAAAAATCGATCGATCGATCTAGCTGCTTAAAACTGCCATGCGCGCTGCTTTAATGAATTAATTCGATTAAAAATGTGTGACATTGCGCCAAACCATCGAAAAGTACAAGCCCGCGCGTTCCTGTTTTAACATTGGCAGTGAAATAGCCAATTGAAGAATTTATTTGACAAAACTTGAGGAAATCATGATGCTATGTTTTGATTTGGCTAAGTTTTCATTCAACCAAGCGAGAGATTCACCGTTCACTGCAATCGGATACATAAATTCACCGAATCTGTATGAATTCATGGCAATATTGAAGCTGCACCCTATGAATATCTAAGATTATTGCGAATCTTAAAATCAATGACAAAATGTCCATGCTAAGACACATTTTCTGGCCCAACCGAGGGCCGAAACTTCCATTTACTTCATATCTTGATCCCTTGATCATATTCCCATCCTTCCTTGCTCTGAATTACTATTCAGCACGTGCAAACTCCCGTTGCTAGGCGACGTAAATTTCAAAATTGTACAATCCGCCCACGCGGTCTCAATTCTCGTTACAACACACATCTTACGTCGCTAATTTGTACTTTGATCGAATCGATTTTCGAAAATTCTCTCAACAATCGAGATGATGACGGTGGCAGAACTTATTCTGCTAACGTTAATGGTAGTGGCACTGACATATGTCAGTGTCACATTACGAAGAATTCTGATGGCGCTACGTCAGAAGCCAGAGGAGGGGAAAAGCGGAGAAGAAAGCTCGATGAAGATTGGCCGCGATAAAGACGCCCTCAAAATGAAGAAAATAATCAAACGGATGGAGGAAGAGGAACAAGCGGACATCGGGGACCTGGAAACACCATTCCAGACCCTGATTCTCAGTGACACGGAGCTGTCTAGGACAGGAAGCCAAGATCTGCTGAAAGAGGCGACTTTCAGCCTCCCGCCGTTTGAGTTCAATGACTTCGTCATTGAAGTGCCGGATGACTTGGTGGGTTTAATTTGTTATCATATTATTATTATTAAAATAATAAGTCAAAGCGGCATATTAAACATGCCTCCATCAATTCGAAATTTTGAGTATTACATAACAAATTTAAATTCGGAGACACTCGAAATGAAAGGTCGCCATTGACATCAAACCTCTCTTTACAGGAACCGGGCGAAGTCTTGGACGATGCTTCGGTGGCAGACTCCGTGTCAACGATGGGGACAAGAAGGCTATTTATGGTAAGCCGAAATCTTTAAAATTTCTTTTCACTATTCAGTGTTATCAAACAGATACATGTGCAGTAGTGTACTGTGTATGGCTTTTACTTGATGAATTTAATCAGGGTTTCCAATTCAAGAAAATAAATAAATGGATTAACACATTCAACAGGTTTCCTTATTAATGAACCTGACTTTCAGGAGCTAGATGACAGTGAGGAAGAAGCTACTACGCCTCCAGCTGACTGGATAGCCTTCTTTCCCTGATCAGAAGTGTCACCTACCAAGATCTTAGATTTTATTCACCGCATTGAAATTTTATTTATCACCATACCTGTGATTTTATACACCTTTTAAGTAATTTTATTTAACTACTATCGTTATTTTATTCACCATTTCTGTATTTTATTCACCATTTCTGTATTTTATTCACCATTTTTGTATTTTATTTACCATTTCAGTAACTTTATTCACCATTTCAGCAACTTAATTCACCATTTCAGTTACTTTAATTTACCAGTATTAATATTATCATTTTAATCGCCATTTCAGTATTTTATTCACCACTTTAAGTAACTTTAGTTTAACAACTCTGTGATTCTAATCACCACTATTTGTAATTTTAATTACTGTGGTCTGCCGAATCTACAACAAATTGCCTATGTGCTTCTTATATTTTTGAATTGAATTTTTTCTAATTGTTTTATTCATTTCAAAATGTCGTTTTCCTTGTCTCGAGTATCTTAATAATGCGAAGACTAAGGAAAAATCATGCCACGAAAAAACTTAATCCTGGCCATCCTAGATACATGCAAAATCCTTTTCAAAATATGCAGTTTTGAGATTTTTCCAACTCCCAAGACAAAAATGCATAAAATTACTTGAATTCTGTCTTTATTTTAGAAACGAATGTGCATTTTTAAAAATAAAATTGTGCATTTTTTGTGTTTATCGATTTTCCATATCAAGGGATTCTTGTTTCTTGTCAGTAGCTGTGAAAATTAAAGTGCATGTTTTAAGCACTGAAATGAAAATTATGCATGTTTCAATTATGCACGTTTCAAATCTCATTTGTATTACAAAAAAATAGTAATTGTATTCATAGAAATTGTACGTTGAATAAAATTACGATATTATGCATAATATTAAATTATCCCCAGATCCCAATTTACTGGATTTAATATTCATCTCTAGAAATTTTAACTACATTTCATTTACTAACTAGGTACCTTGATCTTAAATTACGCTGAAATAAAGAAATAAGAGTTATATAATCCTATTGAGGCGACAATTTTATTCATAGAAAACATCTGGCTTCTGGGGGCTGCCGCCCCCAGACCCCGGCTTCACATGTTATCAATCAACTCAAGTTAAAGGACAGAAAGAGTTAAAATCCTATTTAGGCGACAATTTTATTTATAGAAAACGTCAGCTGGGGCTGCCGCCCCCAGACCCCCTCGCTTCACATGTTATCAATGGACTCAACTAACAGGACAGAATTAAGAGTTAAAATCCTATTGAGGCGGCAAATTTATTTATAGAAAACGTCTGGCTTCTGGGGCTGCCGCCCCAGGCCCCTGCCCCACTTATTAGAAAACAACCCAACATGCAGGGAGCTTTTAGGATGCTACTGAGAGGAAATTTTGAAATTTGATGTCGTGAAACTGTGAATAATTTAATTTGTTGTAGGTATATGAAATCAGAAATTGCCTAGGCAAAAAATATGCAGTTTTGTGATTTCAAACTCAGGATACATGCAAAAAAATATTTTTTCGAGGTATGGGAAAAATTTTGAGTGATTTGATGATTGTAACTCTAAAATTTTCTGTTATGCAAATGAGAATTACCCACATTTGAAATCCCTCAAAAAACCAGGGGAGTATCAGTGTCCGTTTTTTCTTTTTCCCTGGAAAAAACGGACACCCCATACGTGGAATTTCCAATTTAAATTCCGGTATTTGAATGAGATCCGTCTCACTCACACAGTGTCACAGTGAAACAGCTGGACCAAGGACTGCAGTAGGAGGCTTTATTGATAGCAGGTGATAGTCACCACTAGACAAATTTAGACAATCATAAAATTATGTCTAGAAATTTAATACACCAATATATTTTTAACTGATATTATTCCAAGTTATTCAATATCGTAAACATGGAAGGGGATATTGGAAAAGATCAGTGATGGTGTAAGTGATTTAAAATCATTTCTGAATCCCAGTATCAGTTAAAGGGCGAGACTCAAAGCATTATCTATTGGAATCCCTGAGGAATATCTAGTTATTCCCTTACTAACCGTAACAAGTTATCTAATGGGTGTGACCTCCAAAGAGTTCTTTAAGGCACATAAAAATCACTTCAGAATCCTTACTTTTTCCTGAACCTGTTCATATGAGATCTATTTTTAAAGTACAATCTCCGGGCATTGAATGGGGAGAAACGAACTCCAACCCAAGATTTTTACCCACCAGGCAGCCTACCTCTACCACCAACTGTGGTGGTAACTGAACTGATCGAAAATCAGGAAAAATCCGATGTCTATTATATCTCTGATACAGAATGAATTTATTTCTTTGTTCTGATACTGATAGTGATTAAGTGATAGCAACAAGAAGCCAGGGCCGGGATTTGAACGTGTTAACCGGGGCCGGGATTTTAAAAACAAATTAACCGGGAACGGGGAGAAATCGCAAATCCCATCTTTATCCGGGGCCGGGATCCCGGCTGACCGCTGGTTTAATTACAAGTTATATTGTTTATTTCACGTTGCGACTGACTGACTGAGTAACACTCGTGATAATTTGAGACAATCTCGAGTGAAGAACTTATTATGTACGAAATAAGACGGAAGAAGAAAGATCAACCAAAGAACCAAGAGAGCGATTCACCGTTCTCTGTAATCGGATACATAAATTCGCAGAATGTGTATGAATTCATGGCAATATTGAAGCTGCACCCCAAGATTATTACGAATCATAAAATCAATGACAAAATGCCCATGCTAAGACACATTTTCTGGCCCAACCGAGGGCCGAAACTTCCATTTACTTCATATCTTGATCCCTTGATCCTATTTCCGCCCTTCCTTGCTCTGAATTACCATTCAGCACGTGCAAACTCCCGTTGCTAGGCGACGTATCATTTCTCGTTACAACACACAGTTTACGTTGACAGTTTCTCCTTATCGAATATCGAAAATACGGTCAACAATCAAAATGCTGACGGTGGCAGAACATCTTCTGCTAACGCCGATTTTTTGATAATTTATTTTCACTTAACAGTATGATCGACATTCGACATCCACCAGGTTAAATAGTTAAAAAATGTTAAAACAGATACATGAGCATCGTGCAGTACTGTATGACTTATACTTGATGAACTTTAAATATCATCAGTTTTTCCAATTCAAGGAATTAAAGAAATTGATGAACAAATTCAACAGGTTTCCTAATGAACCTGACTTTCAGGAGGACAGTGAGGTAGACGCTACAACGTCTCCAGCTGATTGGACAGCCTTCTTCCCCTAATCAGAACACCCGAGGAACACGGAGTGTCACCTACCAAGATCTCAGACTTTATTTAACAACATTGTAACTTTGTAATTTTATTTATCACCATTTCAGTAATTCTATCCACCTGTTAAGCAATTTTATTTAACCAATATTTCAGTTTTATCGTATCGTCATTCCACTTTTTTATTCACCTTTGCAGTACCTTTAATTTACCAATATTTCAGTTCTATCGTTATTTAATTATTTTATTCACCCTTTCAGTAACTTAATAATAATGATAATTGAAATTTAGATACACCGCTTTTAAGAAAAAACTTATAATCAGCAGTGTAAAACCAACTCAAGCCAAAAATATTCTACTAAAAGGTGTTAATAATAACTGAAAAAGTGCTTACACTTGAAAAACTGGATATTAAGGAAGCAAAAACTAAACTAAGATAATAACTAGATTAAGATAATTTATCAACATCGTAATTTTAATCGTCATTCATTACACCATACACGTTGTTTTATTTCTAGGCGGATGTCAATTAGCGATGTACAGGGTGCTACTACTAAAAGACTTAAATCATCAAACCAGGACAATTCACGATGGAATTGTCAAATAAAAGACTAAATTATGATATAAGGTAAAATCTCGGGCTAAAATGTTACAAACTTACAAAAAGCCGGGGCCAGGATTGGGACTTGCCGGGAATTTTAAAGACAAATTAACCAGGACCGGGGAGAAATCGCAAATCCCAGCTGTATCCCGGTCGACCACTAGTTTTATTTCAGGTCATATTTTTTATTTCACGTTGGGACTAACTGACTGACTTGACTGAGCAGCACTCGTGATGATTTGAGACAATCTCGAGTGAAGAACTTAATATTATGTACGAAATAAGACAGAAGAAGAAAGATCACCATTCACCGTGTAGAGGGCTTACCATCCGGTGACAACATTAAACTATTAAATCATAACGGCTCTGTTACATGATCAATGCAACAGCCAATTAGTGAATTGATACGAGAGAATTGATAATCAATATACGACATAATTATTAATTAACATACGAGTGAAGACGGGCGAAGAAAGCATCATGAGAGTTGAGACTGAAGAGATGAAAGGAAATCGGACGAGGATTTAGAAGAACAGACAATAAATAGAGTTACTCCATAGATAGGCGCGATATTATGGTAACAGTTGCTCAATGAGGTTTTCAGGAAGAAGAAACGTCAAGAAGTCAAGAAGTCAAGACGTTTGTTCCGTCTGCACTCTGCAAACATGCTGACTATTTAAGCATTTTCATTCTCAGCTACGAATTTTCATTCTTTGTTACGTTGCGCGTCCTATCTCAGTTATCTGTCCTACAAGCATTGCGTTCACAGCATCAGCTATGTGGATTGCGAATACCAAAAGATTCACTCATTTAGATATTATTCAGAGCACCGAGACATTTTAAAAGGGTAGAATGGTTCAACCTAGAGACCCCTAACTGAAAAAGAGATTCCACGAAACACGGAAGATGTTGACTTTGCATTTGGCGCCGATAGACGCTGATGAGAGCTGATCGGCGACACCGCCGACCAGCACTGATCGGCGCCGATTGCAAAGTCATTATCTGCCCAAATCACAATATTCTATTAGTTTATATTCACTTCAGAATCCTTTCTGAACCTGAATAAGCAAGTATTTCTGAAAGCCTCCACGTGCAAATAAAACACCGAACAACGCGCATGTGACACTAAACTAGTATCATCAGAATATGATATAGAATAGGCAATAGATCGTAATGGAGAGGATGTTTCTAAAATTATTTCTAAGCTGGGAAATTGGTAATAATATATGAGCCATCCAAGCAACTACAAAGAACAAAACGGACCATACCGGTTAAAAAGTCAACTTCGTTAGTATGTATTAACGGTTTACTAAGACTATGCAATTTTGATGATGTTTCGGCAACACTAAAAGTTTACTGAGACACTGCTAGTGGCTCGGTGGACTGGTGATTGGTGAAGGCCACTGCCTACACTTACTTCTAAAGCTGATTACACATATTTCACCAGATATCAGCGTACGAGTTTCACCAGACATTGGGGCTAGAGGAAGCAGCATATAATCCTTGCACAACTGCACGCTGAGAGGCAGTTATATATAGCTGAGCTAAAACTTGATGTCTCAAAACCATTTGTCGTTTCAAAACATCCATGAACTTACTGGCCAGCACAGATATGTTCCATAACATTGCAAAAAGTAACTGAAACTTTATCTCGATATTATTATCATATTAATATTTAATGTTATTATATTCTATTATTCTGAAGAACTTAGCAGTACGCCCCAGGCATTTTCAAACAAACAAATACAGCACGGGTAGACAGGACTAGGTACCCATGTACAAGAATAAGGGCCTTTTCTCCTCTCATTGGGGCTCCAAGGCATGGAAAAGGCCCTCTGAGTTCTAGAAGAAGTTTAATGGTTCTGTTTATTCTGAATATAGAAAAATAATTTAATTAACCGACAATTAGTTTCAACCGACATGACGAAGTTGGTTAATAATTATTTGATAAATTTCATGGTTATGCCACGACTGAGAAGGAAACTTCGAGTGAAGAAAGAAAGAAAAAGACCACGTCTGCAATATAGAGAAATTTGCAAGCATCCACAAATCTCCAGTTCCCGAGCTTGTTATCAAAGAAAAAAGAAATTTTAAATTAGATAATTAATTGAACCAGAGAATTGCTGTTATGAAGAAGGCATGGAAAAGGCTTGGTTGATGATCATCCAAACAGTTCACATATGACAGCGATCTCTGCATTACGAAGAAGATGAACCACCTAAGAAAGCAAGATGAGGAGGAGGATGTCCGAGTTGACTACTTACCAAGAAGACGCAGCAATTTACAAGAAGTTCGGGAACGAGTGCAGTCTGGCGAGGACTTCCTGACAGCAGCAAAGAATAACAGCTCGAGCAAATCTTCTTCTTCGAGGAGATTCATCGTGGAACTGCTCAAGACAAAATGAGGACCCCCATGGCAGAAGATAACTGGTCATGGTACATCTCACTGGACATGCACTGTCAAACGTCCTCTGACATTAATAACGACTGCATGGGGTGTTTGCATTGATGAACATGAAGAGTATCCCGGCCGGTGAAACCCTGGATACGAACCCTACACTCTACAGCTAAGCGTTATGCCAGGTGCCGAACACTTTAGCATTATTTAATAATCATTATAAACAAGAAATCTAAATACAGTCCTCCACCAGGGTTTGTAAAGAAAAGAAACAACCAAGAGGCAATGGAAGACGGAGAGATGGAGCACTCACAACCTGAGTTCAACGTAAGAGTGAAGTGGACCAAACGAAGAGCTGAGCCCGTAACAGAAGAAGTCAACGTCTCCCCAAACAACAGATCTACCACTGCCACTCCTGCCAGAGGAGATAAGTTTGACTTGAGTTCCTATGGGGGGGGGGGGGTTCTGAGCCACCCTCAAAGGAAGATGAAAGAAACAGCACAGCATCACCACTGAAAAGGGCCATAAAGCTCTGAAGGAGGAAGGAAGTATCCTTAAAGTAAGATCTAGAATTTTATGTGCTTATATCAGATTTATTTATTGTGGTTCATCAGTTTATTATATAAAGTACATGATTCTGATCTGCTTGTAATGGAATATAATAAGATTTGATTGAATAATTACAATCTTGAGTATATTATCCGCTTAGCTTAGCTGAGTCTGCATACAACCAATGTACCCCTCCAAGCGGTCATGTCATGACTCCACGGAGAGGCAAGGAGATAAGAGGCAAGGAGATAAGAGGCGAGGAGATAAGAGGCAAGGAGATAAGAGGTACCAATTGAGAATGAGGCAAAAAATCAAAAAGAAAAGAGACCAGGAGAAAAGAGGCTGGAGATAAACAAAAAGGTACCAAGAGGCAAGGAGATAAGAGGCAAGGAGATAAGAGAGAGGCAAGGCTACCATTCGTGAAGCAGCTAGATTGGTAGATTTTTATTCAGTAAAAAGTCCGGGCAAGTTGAGGATGAGAGTCGAGGTGAGTAGGATTCCTTTTCATAAATAGTACGAAAAATCGGAAAGGGTTATACCATTTGAAAATCTGCCAAAAATCTCGGGCATAGATTTAATGCCTCATTCATGATTGTGCTTAATCAAAAGCGGAATTTTAGCTATTTGCTACCGATGAAAAGATAATTCATGGCTGATATTCCATGCTATCGCGTTTGTTAACTATACTAATTTCACCATCAGCTTTAAACCTGCATCTCATGAACGCAACAGACGAATTTGACGAGAAAGTGAACAGAACATGGGGAAAGTTCTGAAAATGTTCGTACAATATACGAATAAAAATGGTACCAGTATTCAAACTTTCAAATGACTTGTCGAAATGGTACCATTTTGAAATTTTGTAAAAATCAGAAACAAAACGTTTCCATTTGAAAGAGATGCTGAAAATCAGAAACAATAATGGTACCATTTCATAAAAGTTCCAAAAATTATAAACAAATTTAGAAGTAAAACCGGAAACAAAAAGTAAAATTTATCAAAATCGCCAAAAATCACGACCAAAAATGGTACCATTTTGAAATGGTGCAAAAATCAGGAACAAAAGGGTACCAGGAAAAAATGCAGTTTTAAACTTCGAACCTTAAGCCCCAAAACCCCCTAAAACCCCCAAAATTAAACCTTGTTCTATGGTTCTGATTACTTTAAAGATAGAAAAACACGATCTTATACTTTAATTAGATGGAACTGGTAATTAACCGACATGACGAATTTGGTTAATAATTAATTGATAAAGTTCATGGTTATGCCACGACTGGGAAGAAAACTTTGAGTGAAGAAAGAAGGAAAGAGACCACGTCTGGAAGATAGATGGATTTAAAGCGAGAAATTTGCAGGCATCAACAAATCTCCAGTTCCAGAGCTTGTTATCAAAGAAAAATGAACTAAACTAGAGAACTGTAATATGCAATACACAAAGCAGAATCAAACCTTATACTCTAATAAGCTAATAGAATCAATGACAGAGTATGAGAAAATCCACGACCACAGTAAATTCAGTTCAACATTTTCATTTTCATCAATCAGCTAAACTAAACTTAATCTTTCTTCATATAAACATAGAAACAAAATTAAAATGATAGAAGGGTATTCTAGAAAACACAACGAAGCCGTTTAGAAATTCAAGCAAAACCAAAACCTAATCTGCCTTATTATACTTCTAACTTTGACTGTTTAACTGCCATTGAGACATTATCATTATTGCATACATAAAGCAATGAGACGTGACTATAATTGGTCCGTGCAAAACAAGCTTGAATAGGTGTAAGGAGCAAATGGGTGTTAGATACCATTCAAATTGAGTCTTGCTGAACGCTCTTTGAGTCTTAGAGTCTAACGAAACCACCTTCTGAGCTCCTGCTCTGTGGTATCTTTTATCATTCAGGAGTATCATCATTAACGGATGTCAATATTTAAAAGTATTGTAAAAGTATAAAGAATGTTTTGTTTGGTATATTCGTGAATAGTCACTAAATAATACTCAACAGTTTAAAAGTCTAGAACTGACTTGAAATGCCATTTTTATCAACTGGGCGACTGGTGGATTCGTTTGATTTAAAATATCGTTGTTTATAAGCTTCTCGGATTCGCCGAACCCATACAAAACTTTAAAAGTGGTGAATTCACCCACAGTGTATCAATCTCAAACAGAACCACACAGGACCTATTTGCTGAGTTTAAACAAGTCTGTCTATTTTCTAATTTCGTGGGGTTTCTGTTGAGTTCCATTAAGTTTCAGTCTCCCTCCCTGGAAGAAAGCAATAAGGTTGGATGACCTATAAAGACGTTAACATTTCGACAATCTCGATTGAGGATTACCAAATCTTCATGCAAACCTGCATTGTTTTTACAGAACTGGGAAGGCAACATCTTTATTAACTCATTGTTAATCGTTTTTAGTCGTAAAGGAAGCCAAATAAAAAAGTCAATAGGGGGAATAGGTATATAAGAACATTAATGAAGATTACGTTTCACTGTCCCCAACTCCATCCCTGATGGAAGTCCTAGATCCGAGATCACCCTCATAATGCTCTGGGGTAAGCCCATACTCATAGCTGGATTCAGCGTCACTACTCCCTACAACAGCAGTCTTTGTACCCTGTTAAGCAGCCTGAACATAAGGCACAAGCCACTTCTTTAGCTTACGCCCCAACGGCAAATCATTCAGAATGTTGTGTTCCTTAACCCATTTGTGCCCAGTGGCCTGCTAACCAATTCCAGGTGGATGCTTCCCGAGGGAATCCAAATGGAAAATAAATACTTTCCCAGCCTAAAAAAGTAGCCAACAAAATACCTTAGGGATCGTAAATTTGAAATTTTTTAAGTAATAGCAGTGCTATCATGGACAAATGCTTCAAATTTATAAAAGAGAGGGCTAATAATGGTAGGGAGGCAAGGTATATATTAAGTTATATGTAAGAACTATGTACAGAACAGTGTTAAATGTAGCTGAATAATATGCGGAGTTCCTCAAGAACAGAAGAGGAACATCTTTCATCTTGCAAAATTACATAGAACAGCTGCCTGTTGCATGAACAGATAAAACCCAAATTCAACCAGATTCCCAAAGCTTATTTTAAACAAAGGTAAATTTTCTGAAAAATAGAGATAATCCAAATAAAGAAATAAACAAGATAACAAGTGCATGAATTAAACCCCACGTGTTTCAGGACACGCAGAGAATGCCAGAGGTGGAAATGGCTTTTGACGTGAAATCATAGATTCTGAAATTAAACACATTGGATTAGAAAAGAGATCATAACAAAGAAAATTCCAGGATGGTCACATTTGGTTAGAAAACCTCGAAGTACCCACTACAAGACGTAAAGAGAGCATTAAACAGAAAACATTCCGGAGCCAGAGCCTCAACTAGCATTCACACCTGTGTGAGCAGTGTGTCCGAGACCACTCGGAAGCAAATCTTCTGCACCTCATATATGCTACCGAGCAATTAATATTGATTCTAATGAGGTTACAATTGTGCTAATTAGTCCACCAGATGGAAAATCAAGAATTAACAAAACTTATTCCAGCTATAATATCCACATAGGGATGTGGTGATATTTCCACATCGGGAATGGTGAAATTCCAGGAATTGAGATTCCTGAACATAATGAACATATTTTGAAATTAGGGCTTAATTGATCTAAAAATTAGGGTTTGATGAACCTTTGATCAATTCATTACATGCTTCACCTGCATGTGCCACTTCAGTTCTATTATCGCAAGACCAATTTCTTATCATTAAAATGATTTACTTTTGATAGAACACTAAAATAATATCTCATAGAACTTGGAAGCAATCAAGTGTTCAGGACTTGGGTGAAATGCCCCACAGTTGTTTCTAACAGGATAAAGATAAAAACTAAAATTTTGTGAGAGAATACACTGCTGAATACACTGCTGACAACCTATAAGCGAACAAAAGGGAGGCATATTTCAAATGCATAGCATCATTATCATATCTCTTATATAATTTCGCAACCTGTTGTTTGTGCGTAACGGCGGAAACATCTTCGGAACGCGCGCGCATTACGATTTGTGCGGGTAACCATGGTGACACGTGCACGGAGAATTGCGCGCGCTCTCATTTCTGTTAATGGTGTTTTGATTACGTTGCGCGATCTCTAATATAACTTTTGAACGGATCGGAGTTTTTTGATGCGGTAAAATTTTTTCATGTACTTGGTCGATTTGAATTGTATTGGTTGAAATTTGCGAACGAGGTGCTGCGTAGCAGCGCCGAGTGAGCTTTGAAGTAGACATTCTGTGATTTTTCACAAATTATTGTGTTTTCAGAGGCTTGCTGATCCAGTGGCATTAAAATTTTTAGTGGCTAGCCGACTGAATTTTATTTCAAAAGTGGCTGGTTTAAGTCTAATGTTAAGATGTCCGTTATTTGCGTCGTATTTGTCTTAGTTTTTGGTCACCAGATTAGAATTTCTACTGATGTATTTGTAAAAGGCTTTAAGCAGCATCAGACGGACTTTTACGATGTCATTTCGAGTCAGAATGACTTTTTTCATGAAGCAGAGCCAAAATTGTAAAATTTGTCACTAAGTAAAAAAGTCTTCCCGGCACTGATTCGAACCCACAATAACCTCGCTTGAACTAGATACCTTAGACCACTCGGCCATCGCGGCGATGTACTCCAAAGAATTAGCAATACCTAATGGAAGATTTTGCACGTAGAGCATTGAACGGCATTGAATTCAACTTTTGGCCATGGAATCACATTGTGAAGTTGAATTGATTGTTTATCACTGAATTACTTTATACTCAACTCATTCAATTTGCCATTGGATATTGATGATTTCTGAATTCGATTTGATTCATGTTCCGTGATTCAGTGACATGACCACAAATCATTACACTTTGCTCCATTGCTTAATGCTTATGCTATGCCTTTTCCTGTGACCTAGAAGGCCCAACGGGCCTTCTAGTCTCTAATATAATTTGGCAACCTCTGTTGTTTGTACGTAACGGCGGAAACATCTTCGGAACGCGCGCGCATTACGATTTGTGCGGGTAACCATGGTGACACGTGCACGGAGAATTGCGCGCGCGCTCATTTCTGTTAATGGTGTTTTGATTACGTTGCTATCTCTAATATTAATAACTTTTGAACGGATCAGAGTTTTTTGATGCGGTAAAATTTTTTCATGTACTTGGTCGATTTGAAATGTGGTTTTTGAAATTTGCGAACGAGGTGCTGCGTAGCAGCGCCGAGTGAGCTTTGCAGTAGAATATCTATGTACTTATTAGAAATTCTGATGGTCAAAAGTACGATAAGTTGGATAGCTATCGTGTATCGAGATCTTCGTTTCTGAGCCCTGTTTTATACTGTTTTGAATACGTTTCTTTTTTTCTTTCCCTTTAATGCTTTTTGTGGCGTGGCCTGTGCTCCAAAGGCAGCGAAAGCAAATGCTGAGTTATCGCCTTATGTGCTCCCAGAAGTTTTTTTGGAACATGGTTTAAAAACTTTCTGATGCACTGATGAGGCTGTAGGATCATTATTTGCTATCATAAAACTGAAAATACGGTAAGAAAATGAAAATTTTAAATTTGACTATAGTCGGGCTCGAACCCGTGACCTGCTGCGCGACAGATCAAGGTGATAGATAATTAAATTGAACGCGCTAACCATTACGCCACTGAGACGTGATATAGCGTGTAAATAATGTGTAACTATACGAGGAATATTCGTTGCTTCATAATTGCTTTGAGTGTTTTATCGTGATATTGATTCAATTTCCAACATCATTTCTCAAACAATAGTTAAATTTAGCAAACCTTTTTCACATTGCCTTGGCCAATATCTATTTTTTGGGGTCAAATAATAGTGCTGAACAATGGCTACATTCTTTACGAAAGAGGTACGTCCGAGTGTATCACCAGTGGATACATAACGTGATTGGCGGCAACTATAATGGTCCTTATTACTAAATGGGATGTTTATAGGCCAAAACCTCTATTCCACTGATCATTTTTCCTCAACGTGAGAATGTTTTCTTTTCTGGGTAAATTGAGCGATCCGTCGAGGCCAGTATCACGCCAGTATCGCGCCAGTATCGCGCCAGTATCACGCCAGTAGCGCGCCAGTATCGCGCCAGTATCAGGCCTACCTCACACCGTTATCGCGCCAGTAGCACGCCAGTATCGCGCCAGTATCGCGCCAGTAGCACGCCAGTAGCGCGCCAGTAGCACGCCAGTATCGCGCCAGTATCACGCCAGTAGCACGCCAGTAGCACGCCAGTAGCACGCCAGTAGCACGCCAGTAGCACGCCAGTAGCACGCCAGTAGCACGCCAGTAAGAAACACTTAATATTTCGGACGCCAGTATCACGCCAGTATCGCGCCAGTATCACGCCAGTATCACGCCAGTATCACGCCAGTAGCACGCCGGTAGCACGCCAGTAGCACGCCGGTAGCACGCCAGTATCATGCCAGTATCGCGCCAGTAGCACGCCAGTAGCACGCCAGTATCGCGCCAGTAGCACGCCAGTATCGCGCCAGTAGCACGCCAGTATCGCGCCAGTAGCACGCCAGTATCGCGCCAGTTGCACGCCAGTAGCACGCCAGTAGCACCCCAGAATCGCGCCATGATATCATGACGTAGGTATCAAATGCTGATGTAATCATATGCTAGTATGACGATCGTATCAAAACAAAACTTGATTGAAACTAAATTTGAGATATATCAATGCATCAATATTTATCATAGACATAAAGTACTGGCGCGATACTGGCGTGCTACTGGCGCGATACTGGCGTGCTACTGGCGCGATGGCCTGCGTGCTACTGGCGCGATACTGGCGTGCTACTGGCATGATACTGGCATGATACTGGCGTGCTACGATACTGGCATGATACTGGCGTGCTACCGGCGTTACTGCGTGCATACCGGCGTGCTACTGGCGTGATACTGGCGCTACTGGCGTGATTGGCGTGATACTGGCGATACTGGCGTGATACTGGCGTCCGAAATACTAAGTGTTTCTTACTGGCGTGCTACTGGCGTGCTACTGGCGTGCTACTGGCGTGCTACTGGCGTGATACTGGCGCGCTACTGGCGTGCTACTGGCGCGCTACTGGCGTGCTACTGGCGCGATACTGGCGTGCTACTGGCGCGATACTGGCGTGCTACTGGCGCGATAACGGCGTGAGGTAGGCCTGATACTGGCGCGATACTGGCGCGCTACTGGCGTGATACTGGCGCGATACTGGCGCGATACTGGCGTGATACTGGCCTCGACGGATCGCTCAATTTACCCTTTTCTGTGGCCTTTTTTGTGACCTAGAAGGCCCAACGGGCCTTCTAGTCTTACTTATAAAGTCGCAAATCGTGTTTTTTCTTTGTACGTCACGCCCCATGGCAACGCGCGCGCAATGGGGGGAATTGCACGTGCAGATTAACTGCGCGCGCGATCATTTCGGTTTAATGCTGTTTTGATTTCGGAGCTTCATAACTTTTGATGAGGTCGGAATTTTTTGATGCGGTAAAAAGTATTTAGTTGATTTGAAATTTGCGAACGAGGTGCTGCGTAGCAGCGCCGAGTGAGCTGTGTATTTGCAGGCCCAACGGGCCTGCTAGTCTTACTTATAAAGTTGCAAATCGTGTATGTTTTACGTCACGCCCCATGGCAACGCGCGCGCAATGAGGTTAATTGCACGTGCAGATTAGCTGCGCGCGCGTTCATTTCTGTTTAATGCTGTTTTGATTTCGGAGCTTCATAACTTTTGATGAGGTCGGAATTTTTTGATGCGTGAAAAAGTATTTAGTTAATTTGAAATTTGCGAACGAGGTGCTGCGTAGCAGCGCCGAGTGAGCTGTGTATTTGCAGGCCCAACGGGCATGCTAGTCTTATATATAAAGTAAAGTCACACGTGAATAATGTTTGTATGTGCCGCCGTACACAATTGAAAATTGAGCTTGCCAAGAAAATATCAAGAGAAACGAATGCAAAAGGGAGAAATGAGGCGCCGTTGCTATGGGAACTGATTTTAGTGCACGTGCAGATTATAATCACTTCTATGCAAGTGCTTTCTATTACGCTACTACTTTTTAATGCTGTGCTGACATAGTTTTTGAAAATTTGACGTTTTCATTACTTCACAATATGGAGAATGGACCTAACTTGAATAACGGAGGATATTTCAGGTAGATAGTTTTCATAAAACTGTGACAGGGTTTCTCGATGATCAATAATGATAACAACTTAGTAATTGTGGTTCAAAAATTTACCGTTAAGAGCAATTCAAAGTTTACGAAAGCGTTCAATCTAATCGAGTCGAATATAGCTGAAGCAGAAGAATTGATCCTGGCCTGGAACAATGTGAACAAAACAAAATTGTCCAATGTAAGTATGAGAATCAGGTGTCAGAATTGAAATCATGTTGGAATCTGAACGGAACAAAATTCACATGGTTTAGCAGACTAAGAGTGACCAACGAATTCTATTTTCCAATCTGATCCTTCATAAAATTTAATATTTTATATATTTGATCTGATAGGAATATTTTGATGCGGTAAAATTAAAAACTGTCCAATCAATTTGAATTGTAGTGTTTAAAATTTACGAAAGAGGTGCTGCGTAGTAGCGTCGAGTTAGCTGTGTGTTAGCTGGTTCAACGGGCCTGCTAGTTAATATAATAAATTTCCATATTCGGGATTTTGAGCACCACATTTTTGTCTCAAATGCGTACGCCAATTTAGAATGGTGACAAACCTAGGAATTGTACCCATTTTAGTCTCTAAACCCTCAGTAATATTTTGCTAATGTATTAAGTTTAGAGCTTATTATATTTCGAAAATAGACTGAACGCCAATTCAGCTTCGTATTGTTGGCAATTGAAGAATCTCTTGAAATTATGAATCCTTTGTTATACATGAGTTAGGCGCCAAAGAAGTTGGACCCAGACAATTGAAAATAAATATAACTTCCCCTTCGCACGTGGTCAACGTATTTTAATAATATTGGAATTGAGCGTCTTTGAGAATTGAGCAGTTTCAAAGCAACTGAAGGGGAACCAATCACAATGAGACATAAGGTAATACGGTCCAATCATAGGACGTTTGGAGACGTCGAGAACAAACCAAAACATTACACGTGCTCACGTGAGCAACAGTCGTTCTAATCTGGGGTTAATAATTCCAGGACACTGGAGGCAGCTTTAGTTAGAGCTTTTACCGTACACTTGGGACGAGGGGAGTTTACTACAAGGGGAGGATTGAAGGGTACTCTATAAGGGGATTTGAGACAGTACTATCTGAGAGACCAGTACTATCTACGAGACCTGTTAAGCTGTTAATACTGTTACATTGCACACTTACTTGTTACGAACTCCCGTTTCTACTTTCGTTCATCATCATAATTTCATCGATGCTTATTGTACTAACCCCATTATACTCTCTGAACATTACTAATAATAGTGGTATTTCAACTGGTGGCCCGGACAGAATGGTATCTAAAATTGCTAACACATATTGCAGGTACTAAGCATGGAAAAATATACAATTTCCTTAAAAATTTTATTATTTGAGCATTTAAAGAGATGTAGTCAGAAATTTTGCGTCTCTACCTTAGAAATTTTAGGAGGAAATACCGGACTTGATTTTCACGGATCTGAAAATTACGGACATTAGTATTACGGGCATTAATGATATTCACGCTGAGGTGCTCAGCGTGAATGTAATGTCCGTGATAATTATGTCCGATAAGGTAGAGTTAGGATGGAATGATTAACAGCTAGCTCTGTGTGGTCACAATGATTCTCTGTCTGCTCTTACACTGAGCTTCGCTGACACCACTCTCCTCTGACACCCGAAACCACTCACGGTCGGTCTACCCTGACACCAGTCTTCCGACTTTCCTGACACCGGTCTACCCTGACACCAGTCTTTTGACTTTCCTGACACCAGTCTACCCTGACACCAGTCTTCCAACTTTCCTGACACCAGTCTACCCTGACACCAGTATACCCTGACACCAGTCTACCCTGACACCAGTTTACCCTGACACCAGTATACCCTGACACCAGTCTACCCTGACAGCAGTCTACCCTGACAGCAGTCTACTCTAACACGAGCCTACTCTGACACCAGTTTCTCTAACACCATTCTAGTTTTCTAATAAATCAATCATAACTTTTGTGATAGAATGCCATGGAAATGTACCAGAACATTCATATATTGAAATTTGGAAAAGAGCAAAATAAGAAATGCGTGGGTTAATTTGTCAAACAATCTAGAAATAGAATTGAAACAAGAAATTGAAACAAAAAATTTGTCTTTTAGACATTCCACGCTCCATCAACCTCACTTCTATGAATAAGATAAAAAATAATCCATTCTTTATAAAGCCTATCACATTCCTTATGTGACATGTGTAATATCAATAACAATCATTATTGAGTACTGATTGTCATAATCAAAGAAAAGAGGTCTGTTGTAGTTTTAAACTCACTACTTCTACCAAATAAGAAATATCTTCAGTTGTCTTGCAAAGCCAGGTAAAGATAAATACAATGACCCAAAGTCCTTTAGAATAATAACCCTAAGTTCAAATCTGCTAAAAATCCTCGAAAAACTAATTCTATGGGATCTGCAAGACGATTTAAATATAGAACAAAGTTTAAACAAGAATCAATATGGATTCAAAAAAGGACATAGTACGGAAGCAGCAATTAATAACTTAGTCAACAAAATTCAAGAAGCTCTCAAACATGAAGAACATGCAATGGGCGTATTCCTAGATATAAAGGGGGCTTTTGATAACTTACCTTTCCACTCCATTAAAAGAGCACTTAACAAAACCAAAGCTAAAGGATTCGTAGCAGACTGGATCATAAATATGATAAGCAACAGAAAAATAGAATTAAGCTGGGGTGATACTAAAATCACAAGGACCATTAAGAAAGGCTGTCCCCAAGGTGGAGTACTATCACCATTCCTATGGAATCTTGTACTCGATGACTTACTAAAAATCTTTAGAAAAAGTGACAATATACAAGCATTTGCAGATGATGTCAGTCTACTCAGTACTGGGAAAGATATATATGGAATAAAAATAAACACAAAAAACATGGTTGAGAAAATAATGAAATGGTGTAACCAAAACTCACTAGAAATCAGCACACTTAAAACAAAAGTAATTTTCTGGTCTACAACCAGGGAAAATAAACACCCAAAATCAATCAAACTTGATGGTCACAAAATTGAGATATCAAAAACAGTAAAATACTTAGGAATAACAATTGATAATAAACTAAAATGGAATGATCACATCGAGAATGTAGTCAAAAAGAGTAAAAGGCTCTTTTGCCACAAAAGGGCAATAGGTAGCAAATGGGGAATATCTCCACAACAAATGCTCTGGATATACAAGACAATCATCATACCGATTATAAGTTATGGATCTATTGTTTGGGCAATGAACCTAACAAAATCACAAATAGCTAAAATAACTCCTATACAAACTATGGCACAACATATGATAACAAGGTGTAAAACTAGCACTCCCAAAGTACTCCTAAATTTACTCCTTAATATGGCACCAATTGAGTTAAAATTAGAAGAAACAGCTTTAAAAAAGAGCATTAACTCTCAAGACTGAAAGACACTGAAACATGAATAACTATAAAATGAAAAAATACAATCAACACAAGAAATAATTGATTGGAAATTAAAAATGTGATAAAAATTGACCCAAACCCAATTTCAGACAAAATTAGTCCTTTCTCAATCTTAAACAAAACATACAAAAACAACATTGAAAACAGGGACAGTATACAAGTGAAAGAATGTGAATCAAACCTTCTAATCTTCACAGATGGGTCAAAAAATGAAAAAGGCAACACAGGAATCGGTATAACATTCAGTGAAGAAGAAATAAATGAGGTAGCAGAACCACTCCCAACACACACCAGCATTTACCAAGCAGAAGCAATTGCCATATGGAAAGCTAGCGAAATCATACGAAACAAAAACTTAAGTAATTTAAATATCGAATTCTACTCAGATTCACAAGCAGTACTTAAGTCTCTAATGAACAAACATACAAAAATGAATTAATAAAATGTGCCATAACTCACTTAATGAGCTGGGAGGAAATAACACAGTCAATCTCAACTGGATACCTGGCCACGAAGGTCATGAAGGAAATGAAATAGCTGACTACCTTGCTAAGAAAGGTTCCCTAAAACAAGTATCAAATCCGCTATATAATAAAGCACCATTCACAACATTTATTAATATCATTAACAAACACTACCATAGATCAATAGAAAACAGATTTATATATAGTGATATAGGCTGTGAGGCTAAGATACTTACATCTGGTTTAGTTAAAGCTTATAAATACAGGACAAATAAAATGACAAACAAAAATCTTAACACTAAACTATGAGAAAATAAGAACTTTAATTAAAATATTATCCAATCATAACAACCTAAACTATCACATGACAAAAAACAAAACAGAGTTATAATGAACACTGTGAATACTGTACAGAAGTAATGAAATACGTTGACTACAACTGGGAAGAGAACTGCCTAGAAACAGCGCATCATATACTGTGTAAATGCTCTTATTTCAGCAGTAAAAGAAAAGAAATATTCAACAAATACCAATTTGATAGCATTGACGATCTGCAAAGTAGTCATCTAATCAACAAAATGATAAAATTTTTCAACAACACCAATATTTTTGAAAGAAAGCCACAAATAACAAAAGAAGCCTTTCCCCAACAGAACACTGGGGGGGGCCAACCCCCAAAACCCCCCAAAATTAAGCCCCTATTGGAAATTTGTTATATCCACCAGGGGTTAAATTAAACCCCTAAAATTAAACCCCTATCGACAGCAAAAATTAAACCCCCAAAATTAAACCCCTATCGACATACAGCAAAAATTATTCTAGTATGATTCAAAAAAGCACCAAAATGAAGAAACAAAAAAGGTACCATTTGAAAAAGTTGCCAAAAATCACGAATAAAAAGGTACCATTTGAAAAAGAAAGATGCTGAAAATCAGAAACAAAAATGGTACCATTTCATAAAAGTTCCAAAAATTATATACAAAAATGGTACCAAAAACCGGAAACAAAAATGGAACCAATTCCAAAAATCGCCAAAAATCACAACCAAAAATGGTACCATTTTGAAATGGTGCAAAAAATCAGGAACAAAAATTGTACCATTTCGAAAGGGTGCAAAAAATCAGAAACAAAATGGTACCATTTGAAAAAGATGCTGAAAATCAGAAACAAAAATGGTACCATTTCGAAAGGGTGCAAAAAATCAGAAACAAAATGGTACCATTTCATAAAAGTTCCAAAAATTATAAACAAAAATGGTACCAAAAACAGGAAACAAAAATGGTACCATTTCTAAAATTCGCCAGAAATCACGACCAAAAATGGTACCATTTTGAAATGGTGCAAAAAATAGGAACAAAAATGGTACCATTTTGAAATGAAGCAAAAATCAGGAGCAAAAATGGTACCATTTCGAAAGGGTGCAAAAAATCAGAAACAAAATGGTACCATTTGTAAAAGATGCTGAAAATCAGAAACAAAAATGGTACCATTTCATAAAATTTCCAAAAATTATCAACAAAAATGGTACCATTTTGAAATGGTATAAAAAAAAATCAGAACAAAAATGGTACCATTTGAGAAAAAATTCCCTTTTTTTTCACTAAGAATTAAGCCCCTAAAACCCCCAAACCCCCAAAACCCCCAAAATTAAACCCCCTATTGGCGATTTTTTGATATCCACCAAAATTGAGGGGGTTGGCCCCCCCCCCCAACACTATCTCACAAAACTAACAAACGTAGAAGCACACCTACACAAGGTAATAATAATAAAAGACGACGATACACCAGCTGATTCAAGAAAATAATGGAAGGAGAGCAGGAGGGTCCTGACATTTCGATAATCACCACTCAAAATGAAATCCGTACCACTTTTTTAAATACACTTATGTTACTGAAGGCAACCCAGCTCACGCCTTCAAAACTACACTTACCTTTATGACTTTTTGACCGACCCATGGCAATGTGGACAGAGAGAGTAAATCTATTTTTCTGTGCTTTGGACAGAGATATAGTTGACTCAAACTGTAGTGTGCAGCAGTAAAGGCGGCTTGTCTGGCCTAACACCGGACCCCCATTGCTCAGTGAAGTTCACCAAGCCAATGTCACTGAAATGCTGTTCCCAATAAAGCCAGAGCACCCAGTGGGTACCAGTGGCAACTTGCCGTCGCTATAAGTGGTGTCCCGTGGCCCCAGTGCTGGCAGTGCCCTTAAGGGTACTGTCCCCCTTACTTCCGAGTTTGGGGAACCTACAATACAATACAATACAATACAAAATCTTCAGTTGTACAATGTTATCCATAAGATGCATGTCTTTACCACTGTAAAGTCACCTGTTCATTAAAATGCTGCAAATTCTCCCCCTTCCACTATTGCTACTCCTCCTACTACTGCTATCCCTTCATTGCCCTATGTTACCAGCATAAAAGCACCAGTAGTTTCAAATGCTGCAAATTCTCCGCCTGTTGACCAAACAAGTGCTCTCACCACAGAGGAACCTCTGGTGGTTTATGGAATCTTTGTAAGCAATTCAAAGGCATGCCTCGACCCTCATCAAAAGCTGAACGGAAATGTAATTGACGCAGCATCCAGATGCTTCATCCACGAACATGGATGAAGCGAGTCCGGTATATAGAGGGAACGACTATCCAGTCTCTTTTGGATATGTGGATATACCACGCTTCATCAACCTCATTTCGATGAATGAGATGAAAAAGAATCCATTTTTTTTTATAAAACCCATAATAACAATCATTGGGCACTGATTGTTATAATCAAAGAAAAGAAGTCTGTTGTGATTTTAGATTCACTCCTGCCAAATAAAAAATATCTTCAGATGTACGATCTTATTCAAAAGATGCATTTCTTGGAAATGAGGACCCCCCATGGCAGAAGATAACTGGTCATCCCACAGGACATGCAGTGTCAAACATCCTCTGACATTAAAGTCTGTGGGATGTTTGCACTGATGAACATGAAGAGTATCCTCTCTGGTGAAGCCCTGGATGCAACCCTTCTGATGTGCATGTAAAATCAAATTTATCAGTACAGTGTAGATTATTTATAGGGTTTAGTTAGATTAGAGTTTAGTCACGAATAGAGTTGTCTAGTAGACAAAATCCATTATTATCATTATAATACCAATCCAGTGCAAATAACCACAGTGCAATATCAGGGCATATTGCACTGGTGGTGGTATTATACGCTAATCTAACTCCCCAGAAGTGATATTGTTGCACTAATATGCACTCGGCTGACGCCTCGTGCACATTAGTGTACTAATCAACACTCGGCTTCGCCTCGTGTGATTAGTACACGTATTGGCACTCGGCTTCGCCTCGTGCAATAAGTGCAACAATACCACTATGCGTCGTTAGATTAGCGTATATTATTAACAGCGTTGAGGATCGACATCCTAATGACACTATCTGCTCATGCAATAAGCCCTTCACTAAGGATCAGAGCCTTGTTTGTTCTCAAACAAGTGGAAGTGACAACAACAGGAGAGACACCACGGAACGAGTCCGCCACCTGATAGGGTAGATGAGATAGAAGAAATGATAGATCAAGTTGTGGGGGTGGCAAGTGCAACTGACAGAAAGATAGATCATAGAAATAGAAGATTTTGATTTTCTAGGAAAGCTGGACGACACCACAAGTGGTCGCATAGTTCCAGTTTTGGTGAAATTCAAAACCAACGAAGATGCAAAATTGGTTAACCAATGAAAGAAAAGAAATATCTAATTTCAAAGTGTGTTCATTAGACCTGACATGGACAAGGAGGAAAGAGATAAGCAACGTCAACTGGTTAAGGAGTTGAAGAAGAAAATCGGTGATGTCCAAGCTTCCCAGACAAACACTGGTTCATAAGAAATGGACACATCGTATCGAAGGACAAAATCCTTGCGATATGATGGTAGTGAAGAACTGATGGGTTATTCATCGAACTCGCGAAAAGTGTGCCTAATGCACAAATAGCTCAAAATTGATTATTGTGTGAAATGGAATAGGGTAGAGACAATAAGAGAATAAGGGTTTATATGATTGATTAGAGTTGGCTGCGTGGTCAAAATTTTATTGTTATTATTATCTCAGCCAATAAGCCCTTCACTAAGGATCAGAGCCATGTTTGTCCCCAAACAAGTGGAAGTGACAACAACAGGAGAGACACCACGGAACGAGTCCGCCACCTTCTCAGCCAGATGGTTGTCTACTGAATACCACTCAAGTCCGTATTCATGAAAAAGGGCACAAAGAAATGGCTTGTGGAACTATTCCGAACCCTAATTTATTAATAATGAAATTAGTTTAACAGAATTTTAATCTATGTAAAGTTAAAAGTAGTATTCGAAGTTTTATTAGTTCAAAATCGGCATGTGCCATGTATGCATAGATAAATTGAATAAAAATGTTCACAGCACAATAACAATTTTCTCGTATATATTTTTTTAGTGGGTGTCAACCCCCACAGAATGGGTCTCAAACCACGCGTTTCACTTTGTTGAATATACCTACTACAGTACAGAATATGACAGGCAATCATCCATTTATCTGTAGAATAACATATTTGTAAGCATGTACACATCACATATCAGTAGATAATGGAACAGTTTTGGATAATTTCTGTTCTGTTGATATACTAATCTGAATAATCCTTGTATAACTGTATATCACATACCTGTAGAGGGTGAGTTACCATTATTGAGAATACTGAGCCTCTTGTATCCAGCATCCAGATACTCTACTCATTAAAAGGTAATGAGTTAATGTTCATTCCATGATGTTTATCGCCAGGTATCTGATGAGTATTGTACCAACTTCAACATTTTTAGCAAAAATATTTAGATATTCAATGAATTCAGGAGTAAATAAAATTTGCAAAGAAAAATTGTCTCAGATAGTTTACTTCACCATCTCCAAGCCCCTAATTATTAGACTCTGAGGTGGGAGTTTTATTGTCCCTATCCCAACTTACTTTTTTGAGTTTAAGACTGGTTTTTGGGACAATTCATACCAAGTACATTTTTTGGTTGTGTTTGTTTGCAGTGGTAAAGTGTTCCCTATCTCAAAACCTATAATATGAGCTTATTATGGAACCAAATATAGTGTCGCGTGGGGCATTACAAATGGACGAAGAGTCACACATACAGTGTTAATTCAGGTAATAATGTACTAAGTACCGCCTTTCAATGCAGGGGAATTCAGACATGATATTATGACCCAGGTCGTGATTATCTTAGATTATCTTAGATTCATTGAGTTTTATAGCGGGGAGAACCCTCCCCATGTTTATGTAAGTTTTGTAATTATCATATTTGTAAATGTTCGTTAGTATAGTGGGGTCATTCACTGGAACAGCTCATGACACCAAAGAAATCGCTACTCTCCAATATAAAAGCAGAACAAAAATAATTTCTTGTGTTTGAAATGCTCGCCAGTTTTTCTTTTATTATGGTCCTAGTAAGGAAGACTAAATAAGATGAATGGAGATCAGAGAGCATGAAAGCTTGGCAGTTAAAATTTTTAGCTGCACGTTGTTTCAGTGGTTGAAGTATACAAGTATAACGGGGAGCGTTCTCCCCTTGTTTCATACAGTTAATATTTCCAGAATTATAGTTTCCAGTTAGCTTCAGGGTAGAGCATGGTGGAGCAATTATTTGCTGACGCACATATTTACTCCACGACGAGTGAGATATTTTGAAGTGATATGAAATAGAAATAGAAATATATCCTTGCATTTGAATGACGTCCAGTTTACATGCCGCTTAAAAACCCAGCACGTGGTTATGCAATGGAAAGCTCGGTGACAACAGTGCTTAAAAGGAATGATAAATCATGTACAACAAACAGACGGACGATGGTATCAAGAAAAATCATAATTATTATAGCATCTACTAAATCATCTTAGCAATGGAATAAGTAGTGACATCAAAACATTTGAGCATTTGCAGAACCTACCACTTCATGTTGTCGTTAGGGCTGGCACTGAATGTTGAACTTTTGAGGGTCTGTCCCATTTTCCCATTTCCTCTCGATAGTAAATTAAGTTGTTCATCATCCACATGTAGGAAAACTTTATCACCTGACAACAGATTAAACACGTTGAATATTGCAAAATAGTCACGAAAAAGATAACAACATGCATTAGAGATTTCATATTTCAATTCTGTGAATATTGAACCAGTTCCTGAGGAAAGATCCCTATTCATACCTAAGAAATATATCAGTTTCGATATACTATCTCTCATAATTCCAAAGAATATTCTTAAGGGGGGGGGGGGGGGATCAACCCTAATATTCCTATTTTGGAAAACACGAATTCGGGATAGGAGTTGGCCAGGATGGCCTGGACGTGTAACAACATTTTAGCAGTAGTCTCAACTCCATAGGTCCAACATTGCCCATGTGAGGCCCATGTAAGGAGCAAAAATGGGCCATGTGGTCAATGTGAGGAGCAAAAATGGGCCATGGGGTCCAAAAATCGAAATTTCAACGGAAGGAGATAGAGCTTAGCATTTGATTCATCTCGACGAGCTGAACATTTTTGAGTATTTGTTGTCAAAATTGGATGAAAATGGCCAAGTTATGGCAGTTTGGACCTCAAGGTGGTCAGATTGGCCACATTTATGGAGATATGAGCTTCAAACTTGTAGTTGTTTTGCCCATCATTTAGGTCAAAATTGATGGGCAAACCAATTTATAAGTGAATTGGACTTTATTTCGCCATTTTAGCCCATAAATACCTTCACAAATCCACAAAAATGGCCATATCTCAAAACACCAATTTTCCAAAGTGTCCTCCACTCAAAGTCTTATAACTTCCGCCAGGATTAATATTTTTGCATAATTCTTTTTGCAGGGGCTAGAGGGGTAAATTCCTCAGATACAAATGGACTCCAAATGGGCTCAAAAATTTTTGGAGGCTTAAGCCTCACATGGGCAATGTTTAACCTATGGACTCAAGACCACTGTCAAAATGATGGTTCATGTCCAGGCAAATATTAGGGTTAACCCCCCCCCCCCTGAACCTATCATTTCCTATTTATGGTATGCCCAAATGTGGGCATATGCCCATATCTTATATGTATTTGGTAAGAGCATGTGAATTATGTCTGTCTGTGCGGGTGCACAGTTTAGATTTGAGCTTGCCAAAAAAATATCAAGAAAAACAAAGGCTAAGCTGGGCTACCTTACGAGACATATTTAAACGGTACGAAATTTGGGGATTTTTCAAAAAAATCTCCATATTTTCGCACCCTCAAAATTTCGATCCCCAAAATTATTTCCCCCAAATTAGTTAATTGCGGGTTTGTCTTTTGACAAACAGTGCATAAAAATATGGAATTCCAGACAAATTTCAATAAAAATATCAGTGCAGAAGGGTTCAAATGATCTAAAAAAATGCAGTAATTCCAAATAAAACCTTCTACACTCGACTCGTGAAGGAATCTTGTACTGGAAATTCTACTGCATCGATCACATCAGTGATATTGGCCTTTCTAAAGTTCTGATTTATTCCCAATAGTAACCCTATTTTTTCGAATTTGAAAAAAAAGCGAAAATCCCCTAATTTAATTTGGGGTACGAAATTTGGGGATTTTTGATTAAAATCCCCATATTTTCGGACCCCCAAAATTTCGATCCCCGGAATTATTATCCCATGTTATTTTGTCTTGTAAGGTAAGTCGTGCCGTTGCTATGGAAACAAATTTTTGTGCACATGCAGATTATGATCAGTTCAATGTGAGTGCTTTCTATTACAGTTCTACTGTTGAAAGTGTTGAATGCTGTGCTGTAGCTTTTTGAAAATTTTTGACGTTTCCTTTACTTCAAATTTAAGATCTCAAGATGGAGAAAGGACATAACTTGAATAACGGAAGATATTCGAGATGGATTGCTTTCATTGTGCAGAGGTTGGTTGATAATCAATGTTGTGTCAGTGAAAACAGTATTAATTGCAGTTGTGAAATTAACTGTTAAAGTTACAAGGTGTGCACAATTCAATCAAGTCGAATTTAGGTGTAGCAGATTTCGAAGACAATTCCTGGCCTGTGAACAAAACAAAATTATCCAATGTCAGTGTCAGTATGAGAATAAGTTGTCAGAATTAACATAATCTTGCAATCCAAACTGAACGCTAAACGTGGTTTAGCATGCCTAAGACTAACTGACGAATTTCATCTATTTCCCACTCTGCTCCTTCATTTTGCTCCTTTTTTTGAATATTTGATTTTTTGCACATAACTTTTGACTTTTGATCTAATTGGAATTTTTTGATGCGGTAGAAAGTATCCAATCAATTCGAATTGCAGTGTTTGATAAAACTTGCAAACAAGGTGCTGTGTAGCAGCGCCCAGTGAGCTATGTGTTTGCAGGCCCAACGGGCCTGCTAGTGTATATGTAAACATCATTACCTGAACTTGTGTGAGATAACAACTCTCAGCAATAGGCGAGCAATATTAGCATCGAATTGTTTGCTTTGCAAATCAGCGACCATCAGCACTGATCTGTCGGAGGCTGTCCCACTCCACCAGCTGCTACATCCAGCTACCTTTCAACTTCAACTAATTGAGAGGGGGAGGGTTAGAACCTTGAAACTTCAGCTAATTTAGAGGGGAAGGGTCAAAACCTTGCTACTTCAGCTAAATCAGAGGGGGGAGGGTTAGAACTTTGCAACTTCTGCCAATTTAGGGGGAGGAAGGTTAAACCTGGCTACTTCAGCTATGTCAAAGGGTAGAAACCTTGCTACTTCAGCTAATTAGAGGGAATGTTACAACCTTGATTCTTCAGCTAAATCAGAGGTGTTAGGGTTTAAACATTGATACTTCAGCAAGATCAGAGATTTTAGGGGTTGAAACCGTGGGGGCAGGGACCTGGTTCTTTCCAGTTGGGGCCTCTCGCACCTCCCCCTCCCGAGTGTGCCAACTGCACTTCCCCTGCAGTTGGTATCATCCACACCTTCCACCTGCTGGGTACTCTCTAGTACCACTCACCAGCTAAGTATCATAACTTCGCTATCCAGCCCCTCACGGTATATTAACTTTTGATTTTACATTATAACCACCCTAGCCCCCTCTTTCTATATCTATACTATTCTTCTATCTTTTGACTTAATTCATTATAATTCAGGTACACTACTTGAAGACTGTCCTCAAAAGGAATGATCAACCCATACATACATATTATATACAGATATACTGTAACAACATTGGCACAGCCCGGTAGTCATAACCCACTTTGTACTACAAAAAACCAACATGGCTTCCTCCATCAAACTATCAAAGGCCACTCAAGAAGCCCTGATAAAAATTTTCTCCTCATACAACTTGTTAAAGTTCAGATCCCTCCAAGGTTCCTCAGCACCATCATGAGATAAATTTTGTTTCATTCTGGAATCAGCAGTTGCATTGGCGACCCCTGCATTATCAACCCTCTTACTGCTATAAAAATTAGCCCACTGTCCAACTCTCCCATATTATATCCAATAAGTAAACAACATTTTATTTCGTTATATCTCCCACTTTCATCACCCTCACCTGCTTGGTACTCCATACTTCAAACCAGCTAAGTCTCATTACCTCACCACTTCTGTCAAGCAACAAATTTCTGTACATCTAGTCCCATAGAAATAAATACAATAAACTGCAGCCCATTTCGAAAGGATGTCCCCTCCCAATAAATCTGATTTAGGTAGCAACATTACTATGATTACTGAACAATAATACAACACCAAAAACAGCACCAAAACTAACAATCAGTTCCCTCTCTTCTTTTCCAGGTAGTACCCCATAGCTGGGCTTTGCCCATTGAACCCCGCATAACTCCAATCAATGGGAATATTATTTACACAGTCTGGTTGGGTCAGACCTCCCTGTGGCTCAGTCAGACGAAGGGAGGCGGCTGATCTCCGACTTAATCTGCAGGCAAGCATTGACTTGCTTTGCAGTCTGTTTGAAGCCAGGGGCGTTGGTAGCTTACTGGTCCAGTGAGGTCCTGGACGGGTGGGCTACTCTCAGCCCAGGATATCTCCGGCAGTCGGGTGGCCTAAAAAACCACCCAGGAGTTCACACCCTTTGCCTAGTGTACTAGGGATAGTCTCCATGCTCAGCATGGCTGCCACCGGCCTGGTTGATTAAACCGACTGTGGCCATTTTACTAAGACTACTAAGACTAAGGGGTTGAAACCGTCATAACCAGCTAATTCAGAGGGATGAATTCAAAGCTGCTCGGACTGAGTCAATCCTAGAAATGCTTCAACTAATTTAGAGGGATGAGGTTTAAAACTTTGCTACTTCAGCTAATTTAGAGGGTGAGAGTTAAAATCTTGCTACTTCAGCAAGGTCTTAGGTCAGCTACATCAGTGGCATTAGGGTTAGAACAGGAATTTACAGGAATACCGAGTACATGTACATCAATTGAGAAAATCTACTTCACGACTGATACTACACACTGTTTTCAAATGATAGAGATTTCATTATCATATCAAATCAACCCAACAGCTTTTTTTCATTAAAATTGAAGTAATATTGTTCAACGACGTAGTTTGAAAACATAAAGCACACTCACCATGTTATTTAATATCATAATTAAAAACATATATCAACAATTAAAGAATAAGTCCTTAAAACAATAATCCATCCCTTGCTAAACACGTATATCCCTGTCTGCGTTGCGCCCTTCCTCAGGGAAGCGCCGCGCGCGTACACACACCTATGCGGGCTTAGGAAACGCTGAGTGCGCAGCGCCGCGCACCTTTGGTGCTTAGCAAATTTATTTAATTTAAACGGAGTTTATCAGACGTTGTCTGACCATTATTTCGCGCGCCCGCCAAAGGCGTAGGGGTCAGACAACGTCTGACAAAACGGAGTAACCATCAATAGTTACTCCATGTTCATGTTACGGAGCCTTATTTTGCGCGCGCAGGCGCGAACAAACAGGGACACGTAACATGTGATAACATCAGTAGGCAAATTGATTTGGAAACGGTTTCACTTTTAAACGCAAACAACAACATAAATCAAGCAAAACAATGAGACACGAAATTTATGACAGATTTCAGTTCACTTCTTCGCGATATTGTTTTCAAGCCACTCAGCCACAGCCTCACCGTCACGGTCCAGCCAATCAGAGCGAAGTTTGATGCTTTCAAGACATTGCTGTACAGTTCGCTCAGCCGCCGGTGCTTTATTAGCTTGGAAAAATTCCTGAAATAAGATTGGAGATTAGCATAGGTGCCCAAGAAAATTTTTGGGCAGCACAGCGCGCATATTAGTTTATGTGCACGCGCGCGCGCCGCGCAAAGAGAGTATTTTCTTGAAAATTTGCGTACTTCGATTAACGTTAAATTAGCCGCGCCTTACATACAGGAGATGATTCCGCGAAGTGGATGCAGATTTGGGACAAAGCGCGGCGCGAAAAAAGTTGTTTTATGCGTGAGCCGTCGTTACGAACTAGTTCGGCCGATATCCTTCAGTATTCTCTTGGAAGATTAAGTCTCTATTCCTTATATGACAAAGTGTCCGATTTGAAAATTGCCCGAGGAATCTTGAGGCACTGCAGTTCCATTTGTAGCATTCTGAGGGGACATAATAAAAACTCCTCTTTATTGAGTAGTGCCCCTGAACTCGAACATACTTTGTAACCTTGGCAAGCTCCACTAAGGGGCCATCCATAAAAGCACAACGGACGAGGGAGTCTGGCCAATGCGGACATAGGGGGAAGGGGGGCTGTTTGGCCAAGTGCGTACGTCCGCAGTTTACGGTAATTTTGGCCGATTTGACGGGCATTTCACTAGAAAATCGTGAAATTTCGTACCCAAATTTGATGACTGAATATATATTCAGGAAAAAAATGCGGATAATGGTGCGTGGCAATCCACAACAGATCTGTTTCTGTAAATTTTGTTGGAGAGAGTAAGGAACCAATTTGGGCCCATGATGACACAATTGGCCCGTGAAAGGTTGGGCATTCTTTGGAACTATCCTAAAAACCATTTGATATGATCACTGGAGGTTACAAAATACCGCTTATGTAGACAGAAGACAGAAAATCAATATCTCGAATTTGTCTACTTCGCATCCACTTTGTCGGAATCATGAAATCCTTCCATAGCAGAATATACCAGTTTGAGACGAAATTCCAGTTTGAGACAATGCGCGCGTCTAAAATTGTACCGGGTGGGCCAAAACTCAAAAGATCGTTACAAAAAGTAACGCACTGTAACTTTGGTTTTGTTTGGAGTTAATTAATGAAACTTTGGGATGTCATACGCATGTACGATACAATTTTACCAAAAATGTCTACCTCGAAAAATGCCCGAGTAATCAACGAAAAAACCAGTTTATTTGCCATATCTCAGCTTCTGGGACTCAAAAATGTTAGCTACTCCAGGGTCATATTGGTCAGATGTAGCCCGAAATATGCTGAAAGTTTCATGAAGATTGCTCAAAAAACCTCGGAGATATGCGCCTTTTTGTTACAGCGCGTTGCTTTTGTAACGTTCTTTTTGGCCCACCCGGTATTTATTGATTTGATGTGGCCGATATTAGGCATTTTTCGAACGTGACCCTACTATAGTCTACTACTGTAGTAGACTAGTACTACTTAAGTGCTTTGCCTCTTTTCAGGTTAACAAATTATAACTTTGGGTCCATGACACGAGCAGCCCAACACTCTAAAATTACACACTGGAGTGACTAACCTTGACTTCTCCATACATCTTCATATCAGTGAAGTAACTGCAGCATGCACCAATGAGTCTTTTAAAGAGGAACCCACCGGTGTACCTGTGGAATTAACTTTTTAAGCCACAGAGTGATTCTTAACAAATTGCCAAGTTCCTAAACCACATCTATAATCTTTCAAAGCCAGAGTGTAGTGATTCTTGACAAATTGCCAAGTTAACTAAGTCCTAAACCACATCTAACCTTTCAAGCCAGAGTGTGTAGTTATTCTTGACAAATTGCCAGGTTTCTGCCCTTCCTTCCCATCCAGACCCAGAGACAGCAGCAATGACGAAGGGCGTGTCGTTAGAACGGACTTTGTCACTAATGGCAAATTCTAGAGTCTTATGTCGCAGTGTTGGACAGGGCCTGAAATTGCAGCGTTGAAGCAAGGTGAAATTACAAAGTTACAAGTAAATGCAGAGTAGAAAGTTTTGAGCCCTGCCATTTTACTTGAAACCCCCTAGGCCTCAATCATCATCGCCCAGAAAAAAACTCACGCAGCTCTCAAAAAACCCTCGCAACCCCAGAAAAAAATCTCAGAAAACACGCAGCCCCCAGAAAAAACTCACAGCTCCCAGCTCCCAGAAAAACTCACGCAGCTCCCCAGAAAAACTCACGCAGCTCCCAGAAAAACTCACGCAGCCCCAGAAAACTCACGCAGCTCCCAGAAAAACTCACGCAGCCCCAGAAAAAACTCACGCAGCTCCCAGAAAAACTCGCCCCAGAAAAACTCACGCAGCTCCCAGAAAACTCACGCAGCCCCAGAAAACTCACGCAGCCCCCAGAAAAACTCACACGCAGCTCCCAGAAAAACTCACGGCCCCCAGAAAACTCACGCAGCTCCCAGAAAAAAACTCACGTAGAAAAACACGGCTCCCAGAAAAACTCACGCAGCTCCCAGAAAAACTCACGCTCCCAGAAAAACTCACGCAGCTCCCAGAAAAACTCACGCAGCTCCCAATGGCCCCAGAAAACTCACGCAGCTCCCAGAAAACTCACGCAGCTCTAGAAAACTCACGCAGCTCCCAGAAAAACTCACGCAGCTCCTGAAAAACTCACGCTCCTAGAAAACTCACGGCTCCCAGAAAAACTCACGCAGCTCCCAGAAAAACTCACGCAGCTCCCAGAAAACTCACGCAGCTCCCCTGAAAACCAACAGCCCCAGAAAACTCACGCAGCTCCCAGAAAAACTCACGCAGAAAACTCACGCAGCTCCCAGAAAACTCACGCAGCTCCCAGAAAAACTCACGCAGCTCCCAGAAAAACTCACGCAGCTCCCAGAACACTTTGGATCCTGACTCTCTCCTCGTGAAGGTCGGTCTTGTGGAACAGGTCGAGGAGCTCAGAGTACGTCTTGTTAGAGTCCGAGCTGCCGCGGATAACTGTGCTGTAGACCGAACCTCGGATGTCCGCGGGAATCAGACCGCCACCGCTGGGAATTAAGAAGTGTGAGAAATAAGTATTTTGATCTACAAACCACAGTACAGAAGTAATGTGATTTGATCCTTCCACAATATTATCTCTGTGTTCCATACCTCTGCGTATAATAAGACCTATAAAGCTGTAATACTGATAGTTCTCAAGGTTTTTAAGGAAATTTGATAATTTGATCGGCGTGGGAACATCTGTGAAATATGCATCATTTTTTTCTTTGAGTAGAATCAGGACGAAGGTTGAAATACGAGAAGAAGATAATAAACGTCTCTGCCAAGACGCCTCACCAGTCACCTGGTGTGTTTGTTGAAGAGTTCCAAGCACCGGCTAACGACCTCCTGGTCAGCACTCTTGCCCAGGGTCCCTATGAGCATGTCTCTAAGCAGGGACTGCGTGTGGGCCTCCTCCGCCCCCTTCTCCCATCCCACCTCGCTCAGGATCCGGGAGAAGATGCGCCGTCGCAGGGCTTGGAACTGTGTAAAGCATGCGTGTGAAGCAGTGTCACCTGTGCTGTGTCACCTGCTCAGTGTCACCTGTGCAGTGTCACCTGTGCAGTGTCACCTGTGTAAAGCAGTGTCACCTGTGTAAAGCAGTGTCACCTGTACTGTGTCACCTGTGCGAAGCAATGTCACCTGTGTAAAGCAGTGTCACCTGTACTGTGTCACCTGTGTAAAGCAGTGTCACCTGTGTTGTGTCACCTGTGTAAAGCAGTGTCACCTGTGCTGCGTCACCTGTGTAAGAGGCTAAAGCAGTGTCACCTGTGCAGTGTCACCTGTGCAGTTTCACCGGCTCAGTGTCACCTGTGCTGTGTCACCTGCTCAGTGTTACCTGTGCAGTGTCACTTGTGCTGTGTCACCTGTGTAAAGCAGTGTCACCTGTGTAAAGCAGGGGAGATGACTGAAGAGGGAAGCAAGCTCTGAGAGGTTGGTGTTTATACTTTCCAACACAACGTAGTTCCGTTCATTGACGAAGGAGCCCATCAGCGTCAGCAGGTCAGGCGTAGAGCAGTAACCTGAAGAGGGGCGGTGTGAGTGTTCATTCTACGAGATGTACAATGTACAATGTAAATCTTTTACATTGTACAATGTACAATGAACATTGTACAGCTTGTAGAGTGTACAATGAACATTGTACATCTTGTAGAATGTACAATGAACATTGTAAATCTTGTAGACTGTACATTGTACATTGTACAGCTTGTAGAATGTACAATGAACATTGTATACTTGTAGAATGTACAATGTACATTGTAAAGCTTGTAGACATGCCATTACACACTTTTTCGAGCTAGTGGGGGCCGAGGCCCCTCCCTAGATTTTTTCTAGGGGGGGGGGGGTTTCAAAACTAGGGGGGACAAAATTTACGTAGCAAATTTTGGTTTTTCATAGCCTTAATTTTCACTATTTTGCATAAACATGCAACGAAAATCATGTTCTTATTATATTGATTGGTTTAAGTCTAAAAAGGTGAATTTCAGGAAAATTTCTGTCTAACTAAACTTAATGGTAGCTTCTTTTCGATGTTCAAATTTTTTAGAAAATCCTAGGTAGGGCCAAGGCCCCCCCTAAGATTTTTCTAGGGGGGGCTTTTGAAAACTAGGGGGGCCTGGCCCCCATAGGGGGGGCGTGTAGTCCCATGCTTGTAGAATGTATATTGTACAATGTACATCTTGTAGAATGTACATCTTGTAGAATGTACATTGTACAATATACATTGTACAGCTTGTAGAATGTATATTGTACATTGAAAGGTTTAGTAACGAGTAAAAATTACTAAACGTCATATTACACACGAGGGCCGAAGGCCCGAGTGTAATATATGAATTGGAAGGCCGAGGTTTTTAATGCTGAGTTTAGTAATTTTACGGTTATTAAACTGAATTATGCACCGACTTTACTCGAAAAAATGGCAATATTTTCAAACACAAGGAAATGTTTTATATTAAGATTTGAAGGTACAGTTTGCTCAACTGTGCGAAATAAATTATTATGCACCTTCCAGGCGTGTATATGCTATGTATTCAAAAACCCTATAGGCACCAGGGTACCGTGCGCAATAAATTATTGCGCACTGTAGGTCATAATAATTTATTATGGTGCAGTAGAACAGTGCGTAATAATTTATTTCGCACAGTTGAGCAAACTGTACCTTCAAATCTTAATTTAAAACATTTCCTTGTGTTTGAAAATATTGCCATTTTTTCAAAGAAATCGGTGCATCCAATTTAATAACTCGTAAAAGTACTAAACTCAGCATTAAAAACCTCGGCCTTCCTTATTCGTTTTTTTCAATGCCATATTCGAACTTGGGCCTCCGGCCCTCGTTAATAAGTGGTGACGTTTAGTTTCAAAGGGACTCGTTACTAAACCCTTCATTACGCACTGTTCTACTGCACCATAATAAATTATGACCTACAGTGCGTAATAAATCCCAGTTTCGGCACTACAGTGCGTAATAATTTATTGCACACGGTACCCTGGTGCCTATAGGGTTTTTGAATACATAGCATAAACACGCCTTGGAGGTGCATAATGTACGATTAGATGCGTCATTCCACGCCGTTATAAAAGTACATATTAATAACTGTAGAAGTCATCCGAAAAATTGGATTCGTATCGCAGAAATAATGAATAAATCTCAGGTGCCCGTTGCAAAATAAATGAAATGTAGGTATAATAATCTAATAATGTTTGCAATGAATGAAATGTGTATTTTAATCTACAAACTACAATGCAGAATTGCTGTAGTTTGGACCGTGCATATCTCAGAGTTAGGAGAGAACAACATAATATGAACCATTATACCGTTTGATACACTGCATTATGCACCTCCGAGGCGTGTTTATGCTATGTATTCAAAAACCCTATAGGCACCAGGGTACCGTGTGCAATAAATTATTACGCACTGTAGTGCCGAAATCCGGATTTATTACGCACTGTAGGTCATAATAATTTATTATGGTGCAGTAGAACAGTGCGTAATAATTTATTTCGCACAGTTGAGCAAACTGTACCTTCAAATCTTAATATAAAACATTTCCTTGTGTTTGAAAATATTGCCATTTTTTCGAGTAAAGTCGGTGCATAATTCAGTTTAATAACTCGTAAAAATTACTAAACTCAGCATTAAAAAACCTCGGCCTTCGGCCTCGGTTTTTCAATGCCATATTACACACTCGGGCCTTCGGCCCTCGTGTGTAATATGACGTTTAGTAATTTTTACTCGTTACTAAACCTTTCAATCTAATTCAATACATTTAAATCAGTTTTACCAGCTTTAGCGAGGGCGAACAAATCGTCCTGGATTCCAAGTCTATCGGCCGCCTCCAGGGCCTGGTTCTTAATGGCAGGGAGCAGTCTTTGAAGGAGGGCACTACTGTACTTTACTCTGAATAAACCTGAAACACGCTAGGAATAATTGGCATGAATATATATTGAATTCCATTCATACTGTAACAGAAACGTATCCAAGAATTCAAAAACCCAACTTTAAAAGTTCTTCTAAATTCGATTTCCAACCCGCATTCCTGATTAGGGTTGACTTTGACCCAATCATACACCCAACTATCTGATTAGGGTTGACTTTGACCAAATCATACACCCAACTGTCTGATTAGGGTTGACTTTCACCCTATCATATATGACCCAATGACCCATGGCTGACTTTGAGTTCTTTCAGAGTTTCAGGTGACCACCGACCCCATGCCCATACAAGTAAATCGGTAACCCATATGTGTGCAGACCGCTTGATTGAAAAAAGCCTCGATGAAGACGCGCGAAATTGTGTGCTTTTGACGGAATTTGTATAGAAAGTTAAAGCGCGCAGAGGAAATCCGCGCGTCTTTATCGAGGCCTCTGTCAATCGAGCGGTCTGCACACATATGCGTTATAGGCTAACTCAAGTAATTCTTGAATTCACTTCACACATAAAACATACTGTGTGTTTCCTTTGCCTCAGAATTTTGGCTACAGTTAAATTCGAGACACTCTACAAAATAATATTACTTCTAAGTTACACAACGCTGTTTGGTCGCTTTGATTGAAAGAGGGTTAGTCCAGACTTACCTAAGCCCCTACACTCCTACATGGTAAATTGCCCATGATTGCTTCAATTGCCGGATGCCTCATTGTCCAGTGGTCTAATTTATTTCTAATTTAAGAATTTATTGAAAAGTTATTTCCATGTGGTACAACATAAAGAGAGACAAAGCAGGGGCGTAGCCAGGGGGGAGGCGACGCAGGCGACTGCGATTTTGGTTATAAATCGAGAGTTACAAGCAAGCTGACATTGGTTTGCTAAACACACATCATTTCATGTGCCCCAGTTTGTGATGATTCCCAGTGTGTTGATTATGAAAATAATTTATTCTGTGAATTCAGTTGTGTGTAAAAGTTTCAGAAATTTCAACTCTTCGTGACACCTGATAATTTGTAATCTATCACGATGCACTGCACAAGTTTTGTTGGGCTCCTTCTGGTGGTTACTACGTTTCAACTCCTTCACCTTGGTAGTGGAGCTGACTGCAAGGACTCAGAAAAGGACTTCAAGATTTACGAGGAGAAGTGTCTGAAGATTGGCTATGAATCAACCTTAGCAGGATGCAAATCACAGGGAGACCCATCGCAGCTGAGCAAGAAGCAAAGGAAGAAATGCGATAAGATCAACGAGAAACTTGGAGCATGTGAGGTGACATGTGAAGGTAAGAAACTTTTTTTCCTTCACACTCTCGGATTTCAAGAAATTAATCAACGTATACGAAAATACAAATGATAAATTTATACATTATGGAACGAAATTTGTGGGTTTAAAAAACATGTTTCTTGTAGGGGTGGGAAGAAAATGGGTGATATGTTTTTTGGTATCTCCATGTGCTTCGAAGAAGTCTAGAACCGGTTTTAGGTTCAAATCTTGAAAACTCGTTGATTCTCCCCCGCCATTTTTACTTTTTTATAACTATATTTGCCAAATTATTCACGTTAGACACTTCTAATTTCTAAACCAGGGAACATACCAATCAACTGTAAGAAACATATTAAAATTGGTCTGATCAGAAATTTGCCCATTTGATGGGCTAAAAACGACCAAAATTAAAAATTGACGTACATGACCAAAAGTGACAAACTGCTATATCTCAGCAAGGCAAGGTGCTAGCGACCTGGGACCAAAGTATTTCACCATCTAATCCTACCATTAGTGGGGATAGAACACTGAAGAATGAAAATTATCTAGGAGGCTTATTTCGCTGATTTTGTTGATAATGAAATGTCCAATTTTCAACTAAAGTAGGCGTTCTAGGATGTTTTCATGGTGTTTCCACCCACTAATGGTAAGATGAGATGGTAGAATCCCAAGAATAAACTCTGTCCCAAATATCCAGCGCCTCCCTGGGTTGAGATGTAGCATCTTGCCACTTTGAGCCAAGTGTCTGAAATTTGGTACTTTTTAGGGCATCAAATACATCAAATAGGTGTCTGTGTCTGTGCTACTGGAGTTGAAAGTTGGTGATAGGTCAGAAAGGTACATGCTAGACTTGTGGCAGTGATCCATCAGGCTGGTGAAAGTGGAACGTGAGCGTTTTTTATGAAATTTTTCAATTTTACAAGCATTTCTCAACGCAGACTTTTTGCTATTTCATCTAGATAAAAATAATTTTTTATCTAGATAAACCAATAATTTATTTTGACGAATTATCGGAGATAATCATCGGTTTCAATTATCGGACTGGAAAGCCTAATTGAGAAGTGTTCAGCTAATAAAAATTGGTCTGAGAGTTGAAACAAAATCTCTTTATGAGCAATGCTTTTTTTCAAATACCAAAAATAATCAACAAAATCAGTGAAATAAGCACCCAAGAGTTTGCCATTTTTGGCCTTGCATATCAAATTTGGTCCTATTTAGCCCATAAAAAGGCATATTGTTTCTTGCAATTAGATAAATATATATTATATAACGATCGTTATATAATTCTTGCTCCGATAATTTTTGTTATATAACAGCTTCAAAAATTAATTTTGATGGTCGATTTACATTTTACATGAGATTTTAAAATTTTCGAAATTTTGGGGTGTGATAATTTTTCCAAGTGTGTGATAACTGTACAGTTATCACTCCCCTCAAAGAACAGTTATCACACCTTTGAAGAATTATCACACCCCAAAAATTAAACCTTTAGAATTTTGTGATTCGTATTTATTTACTATTCAAAATCATTTGAACCTGTCAATGCTCTCACTCAATTGCGATACACCAGTGTATACATCTTATGTTATCTTGTTTTGGTTTCATGAGTTTATGCAATCACCGTTCACATTACTCGTTATATGAGCCGCGCACCCACGTGCCAGTAAAGCAGTAAGACCACTTGCTCACACTTCATTACGATACACCAGTGTATACATATGATGTTATCTTGTTTTGGTTTCATGAGTTTATGTATACTTGTTGGTCATTATATGAGCCGCGCACCCACGTGCCAGTAAGACCACTTGCTCTCACTCAATTGCGATACACCAGTGTATACATCTTATGTTATCTTGTTTTTGTTTCATGATTTTATGTATACTCGTTATATGAGCCGCGCACGCACGTGCCACAAGGACCACTTACCCTCACAACATGTCTATATCATGATACACGAGCGTATACATATTATATTTTGTTGCTTCGGCGTGATGTTTTCTTGTTTTGGTGTTTTGAATACTTGTTGTACAGTGCAGGGGCGTAGCCAGGGGGGCGGCGACACAGGCGGCTGCCTCCCCTTTTTGGACAGACAACATGATAATTTTGTTAATTTTGTTGAGATGAGAGCTTTGAGTCAAGCAAAATAAAACATTCAACAGGTTGTGAATGTAACTCGCCACCTCCTTTTCAAAAATCTAGCTACGCCCCTGGTACAGTGTACACGTTGGTGAATGTCGCTTGTTTGAATGTGCCCGCCATTCGCCAATAAATGTGCGTCCGTTACTGTGTTACACACACGGAAATGATCTTTCTATTTTGTTTCGTCATAGCCTAAGAAATATTGACATTGTCATACATTTCAATCGGCAAACACTTCATTACATAGTACCTAGGTGAATCAAAAGATATGACCAAAGTTTATGAATATTTCGGACTTGCGTTTTTATTCATACGGCAAATTTAAATATACATAGCTACTCTTCACCATCTAATCTAAAATTCCCGGCCACTTCGAAGCTTGATTTTTTCAAGATTCAATTTGAAGCCCTCTAGTTCAAAGGATTTTTATATTTAAAAGCTTATAAATTTTCTTTCTTATTGGAAAACCAGTTTCAATCTCCTCCCGTTTCTCACGTTATATAATAGATTAATCAAACACCCTAAGGATACGTTTATATCAATTATCACACTCGCCTTCGGCTCGAGTGATAATTGGAATTATTGCACTCGCCTTCGGCTCGAGCAATAATTCGAATTATCACACTCGCTTCGCTCGTGTGATAATTCATATAAACGTATCCTAAGGGTGTTTGATTATCCTATATTATCTAGTTAGAGGTGTCTAAGGGGCCATCCATAGAGGACGTCCGCAATGAGGGAGGAGTATGGCCAATGCAGACGTAGGGGGGGTGTTTAGTCAAATGGGGACGTCCGCAATTCATGGAAATTTTGGGCGAATTGGTGGCTATTTCACTAGAAAATCATGAAATTCCGGGGCCAAAAATGATGACCCAAAAATTTTTCAGGAAAAATTTGGACATCCAGGGGCCGGGGGGAGGGAGGGTTTTCTGGATTGTGGACGTTTACGGACAAGGAGGCGGGGGAAGGGAGGGGTCTGAAATAGCGAAAATTTTGCGGACGTATGGACATGAGAGCTCAAAAACCTTCGAAAATGGAAAAAATTGGTGGGGTATTAACGAGTTTTCAAGATAATGTCTGACTGATCAACTTGCAAATTTATCAAATATCTTCCAGTTACCAGAGTCATAAAGCATCAAAAATTACAGATTGAGTCTCTGACTTTATAATTTTCTATCAAAAATAGTTTTTCCCCGTTTTTTCTTTTAACTGATTCTGATTTTTCTATTTGATGACTGACCAAGCTTAATTTCAAGGAGAAAAAACGACACAGTACACAATCACTCACGAAACTGGAAGTGGCATCTACGATGGCGGATCTTCAGAAGGATATATGTTCACCATAATCGGAGCAAAAGGTGAAACAAGTCCCCATGATTGTCCTGCAGCCAGAGGGAAAACTGAGATTGGACAATGCACAATAGAGGATGATGCTGACATTGGAGAAATCAAAGAAGTTAAGATATACAATTCTGGAGATGACTGGTGGCTTTTCACATCTCTCACTGTCAACGGAAATCATGTTGGAGGTGGAAGTGTAGATGACTACAAAACTGAAGTATACCCTGCGTATGGAAAGGACGCATCTGAGTATAAAGTCCTTTTTGAAACTGGAAGTGGACAATAATTATGATGGAGGGTCTAGCAAAGGATATATGTTCACCATAGTCGGTGCGAAAGGTGAAACAAGTCCCCATGATTGTGTAGCAAACAGAGAAAAGGGAACTTCTAACGGCTGCACTTTTTATGATAACACCGACATTGGAGAAATCAAAGAAGTTAAGATATACAATTCTGGAGATGACTGGTGGCTTTTCACATCTCTCACTGTCAACGGAAATCATGTTGGAGGTGGAAGTGTAGATGACTACAAAACTGAAGTATACTCTGCGTATGGAAAGGACGCATCTGAGTATAAAGTCCTTTTTGAAACTGGAAGTGGACAATATGATGGAGGGTCTCGCCAAGGATATATGTTCACCATAGTCGGTGCGAAAGGTGAAACAAGTCCCCATGATTGTTTAGCAAACAGAGAAAAGGGAACTTCTAACGACTGCACTTTTTATGATAACGCCGACATTGGAGAAATCAAAGAAGTTAAGATATACAATTCTGGAGATGACTGGTGGGTTTTCACATCCCTCACAGTCAATGGATATCATGTTGGATGTGGAAGTGTGGATGATTACAAAACTGAAGTATACCCTACATATGGAAAGGACGCATCTGAGTATAAAGTCCTTTTTGAAACTGGAAGTGGACAATATGATGGAGGGTCTAGCCAAGGATATATGTTCACCATAGTCGGTACAAAAGGTGAAACAACTCCCCATGATTGTGTAGCAAACAGAGAAAAGGGAACTTCTAACGGCTGCACTTTTTATGATAACGCCGACATTGGAGAAATCAAAGAAGTTAAAATATACAATTCTGGAGATGACTGGTGGCTTTTCACATCTCTCACTGTCAATGGATATCATGTTGGATGTGGAAGTGTGGATGATTACAAAACTGAAGTATACCCTGCGTATGGAAAGGACGCATCTGAGTATAAAGTCCTTTTTGAAACTGGAAGTGGACAATATGATGGAGGGTCTAGCCAAGGATATATGTTCACCATAGTCGGTGCGAAAGGTGAAACAAGTCCCCATGATTGTGTAGCAAACAGAGAAAAGGGAACTTCTAACGGCTGCACTTTTTATGATAACGCCGACATTGGAGAAATCAATGAAGTTAAGATATACAATTCTGGAGATGACTGGTGGGTTTTCACATCCCTCACTGTCAATGGATATCATGTTGGATGTGGAAGTGTGGATGATTACAAAACTGAAGTATACCCTACATATGGAAAGGACGCATCTGAGTATAAAGTCCTTTTTGAAACTGGAAGTGGACAATATGATGGAGGGTCTAGCCAAGGGTATAAGTTCACCATAGTCGGTGCGAAAGGTGAAACAACTCCCCATGATTGTGTAGCAAACAGAGAAAAGGGAACTTCTAACGGCTGCACTTTTTATGATAACGCCGACATTGGAGAAATCAAAGAAGTTAAGATATACAACTCTGGAGATGACTGGTGGGCTTTCACATCCCTCACTGTCAACGGGCTTAATATTGGAGGTGGAAGTGTGGATGATTACAAAACTGAAGTGTTCGGTATCCAATAACAGGAATACTCTTGATTTTGTCCCATTTTAAAGAGGGAATGTAGAAGTTATAGAGGGAATGTAGAAATCTTAAGCATATTGCATGAATGATAGACAGACTCTGGTTGGAACGTTTAGGGCTACGGCAACGCCGTCAGAATATTATTGAGCTTTTGAACTAATATGATTAGACCAGAGGCCCATTGGGCCTTCTAGCTTTCTAGGTCAAAGGAAAATCAGCCATAGAAACGAAAACCTTCTCTTACTTATTCGAATGGACCATACTTTTTTAGTAGCACAGCATGACATTGATAGCAGCCTGAATGTAAGGAATTTGTGAATAAGCTTATTTAAACATCATTTTTTCAAAAAGGTGACAGTATAGTGCCAATTTTTTCACATATTATGTTAGTTTGGACATCTCTAGTGATCAATTTTTTTTGAATTTGATATTTCCTTATTTGTAGCAACTGAGGGGTTATTAAATCCTAGACAGATTAGAGAAAACGGAAAAAATGCCCTATTTCATAGCTTTTGGCCATTAAGGTATTAATCCATCAAAGAAGTGTTTAGTCCTCCAAAAGTAATTGTATCTTAGAGGTCTAAAGTTATTGATCTAGAGGTCAAAAAGCACTTTCTTGGTCAAAATTAAGGAATTTATGACATTGTGATGTTTGAGGCTAACGCAAAGTCCAATTCTTTAATAAAATCATGGGGAGGAAGACACTTATCCTCACCTGAGATCTGACAACATATCCCAGTAGGTATTTAAAATTTTTGAGGTGATCCTAGACAGCTCCAGCTTCATTTTGTTATTACAAGAATATGTCTTTACTGGCTTGCGTTGCTGTTTTGAGGCTAAATTTTGTCGTGATATATCTGAAAACCTGGATTTCACAGTTTTTAGCCATTTCATGCATCAAAAGATCAAAGAAGTGCTTGAGTCCTCCCAAATTTATTTTATCTTAATCAAGAGGTCAAAAATCAAAATACACTTCTTTGGTTCAAATTTAGAAATTTTTGACCTTGTGTTGTCCATTTGAGGCTAAAAGAAGGTAAATTTTTTGATAAAATCCCGGGGAGGAAGTCTCTTTAACGTCACCTGGGAGCCAACAACTCATCCATTGTGCAAAATTTGGGTTTGAGGTGATCCTAGACAGTTTTAGCTTTCTTTTTGGTATCAAATATTATATGTTTTCATTGGCTTGTGTTGTGGTCTTGAAGCTAAAATCAAGTTGTGACATCCGAAAACCAAATTTTGGAAAATGGGCCCAAGATAAACCTCTGAGGGACACCGAAAAGAGGCAGGACCATTTTAATACCACTAACTTGTAGCCACCACTCAACAAATGAAATTGTATGAAATTATGATCAAATTAATATGTTAATTAATTAGTCCAACACACAGTCTCTGATGTAAAACTTTCAGACAGTAGGGATTCTAATTTAAAAATTGCTTTGCATTTGTTTGTGCTTTTGGGAGAAAAACAAGTGGGCCCTAAAATTCACTTTCAACCTAAAACACGATAAATTTTGGTTGAAAGTGAGGGGATTTGAAATGGTGCAACCAAGGAGATTTTTCCTTTTGAAAGCCAACCCAATCATAAACCCACCCATCTGATTAGGGTTGACTTTGACCCAATCATACACCCAACTATCTGATTAGGGTTGACTTTGACCCAGTCATACACCTACCTATCTGATTAGGGCTGACTTTGACCCAATCACATACCCAACTATCTGATTAGGGTTGACTTTGACCCAGTCATACACCCAACTATCTGATTAGGGTTGACTTTGACCCAGTCATACACCCACCCATCTGATTAGGGTTTACTTTGACCCAATCACATACCCACCTGTCTGATTAGGGTTGGCTTTGACCCAATCATACACCTACCTATCTGATTAGGGTTGGCTTTGACCCAATCACATACCCACCTGTCTGATTAGGGTTGGCTTTGACCCAATCATATATGACCCATGGCTGACTTTGAGTTCTTTCAGAGTTTCAGGTGACCACCGACCTCAGACAAGTAAATCGGTAACCCATATGTGTGCAGAGTGCTCGATTGAAAAAGGCCTCGATAAAGACACGCGAAATTGTGTGCTTTTGACGGAATTTATATGAAAAGTTGAAGCGCACCGAGGAAATCCGCGAATCTTTATCAAGGCCTCTGTCAATCAAGCAGTCCGCACACATATGCGTTATAGGCTAACTCAAGTAATTCTTGAATTCACTTCACCCATAAAACATACTGTGTTTCCTTTGCCTCAGAATTGTGGCTTCATTTAAATTCGAGACACTCTACAAAATAATATTACTTCTAAGTTACACAACGCTGTTTGGTCGCTTTGATTTAAAGAGGGTTAGTCTAGACTTACCTAAGCCCCTACACTCCTACATGGTAAATTGCCCATGATTGCTTCAATTGCCGGATGCCTCATTGTCCAGTGGTCTAATTTATTTCTAATTTAAGAATTTATTGAAAAGTTATTTCCATGTGGTACAACATAAAGAGTGACAAAGTGAGGCTTTGCAATTTAAATTATAAATAAATCCAGAGTTACAAGCAATTATGCTGACATTGGTTTGCTAAACACACATCATTTCATGTGCCCCAGTTTGTGAGATTCCCAGTGTTGATTATGAAAATAATTTATTCCGTGTATTTAGTTGTGTGTAAAAGTTTCAGAAATTTCAACTCTTCGTGACACCTGATAATTTGTAATCTATCACGATGCACTGCACAAGTTTTGGGCTGCTTCTGGTGGTAACTACGTTTCAACTCCTTCACCTTGGTAGTGGAGCTGACTGCAAGGACTCTGAAAAGAAGCTTGCCAAAAACTTCAAGATTTACGAGAAGAAGTGTCTGAAGATTGGCTATGAATCAACCTTAGCAGGTTGCAAATCACAGGGAGACCCATCGCAGCTGAGCAAGAAGCAAAAGAAGAAATGCGATAAGATCAACGAGAAACTTGGAGCATGTGAGGTGACATGTGAAGGTAAGAAACTTTTTTTCCTTCACACTCTCGGATTTCAAGAAATTAATCAACGTATACGAAAATACAAATGATAAATTTATACATTATGGTGCGAAATTTGTGGGTTAAAAAAACATGTTTCTTGTAGGGGTGGGAAGAAAATGGGTGATATGTTTTTTGGTATCTCCATGTGCTTCGATGAAGTCTAGAACCGGTTTTAGGTTCAAATCTTGAAAACTCGTTGATTCTCCCCCGCCATTTTTTACTTTTTTATAACTATATTTGCCAAATTATTCACGTTAGACACTTCTAATTTCTAAACCAGGGAACATACCAATCAACTGTAAGAAACATATTAAAATTGGTCTGATCAGTAATTATGGAAATTTGCCCATTTGATGGGCTAAAAACGACCAAAATTAAAAATTGACTTACAAGACCAAAAGTGACAAACTGCTATATCTCAGCAAGGCAAGGTGCTAGCGACCTGGGACCAAAGTATTTCACCATCTAATCCTACCATTAGTGGGGATAGAACACTGAAGAATGAAAATTATCTAGGAGGCTTATTTCGCTGATTTTTTTGATAATGAAATGTCCAATTTTCAACTAAAGTAGGCGTTCTAGGATGTTTTCATGGTGTTTCCACCCACTAATGGTAGGATGAGATGGTAGAATCCCAAGAATAAACTCTGTCCCAAATATCCAGCGCCTCCCTGGGTTGAGATGTAGCATCTTGCCACTTTGAGCCAAGTGTCTGAAATTTGGGGGGCAACCTCCATAAACCCCCATAAACCCCGAAAAATTAAACCCCGATTTGACTTTTTTATATATCCACTTAGGGGTTTTTGGGAGTTAAATGGTACCATTTCAAAATAGGGCCAAAATCCACAACTAAAATGGTACCATTTCAGAAAAGGGTCAGAAAATCATCATCAAAAGTGGTACCATTTGAAAAAATCGAAAATTTTCTATAAATGGTACTGTTTCTGAATAAATTTCAAAAATTTCTCAACAAAAAATGGTACCATTTCAGAAAAGGGTTGAAAATCCTCAACAAAAATGGTAGGTACCATTTCAGAAAAGGGTCGAAAATCCTCAACAAAAATGGTACCATTTCCGATAAGTGCCAAAAAATATTCAGCAAAAATGGTACTATTTCAGAAAAGGGTTGAAAATCCTCAACGAAAATGGAACCATTTCAGATAAGGGTCGAATATCGTCAACAAAAATGGTACCATTTAAGAAAAGGGTCGAAAATCCTCAATAAAAAATGGTACCATTTCAGAAAAGTGCCCAGAAAAATTTCCAGCAAAAATGGTACCATTTCAGAAAAGGGTTGAAAATCCTAAACAAAAATGGTACCATTTCAGATTAGGGTCGAAAATCCTCAACAAAAATGGTACCATTTCAGAAAAGGGCCAAAATTTCTCAACAAAAATTATGGTACCATTTCCAAAAAGTGCCAAAAATCTCCAGCAAAAATGGTACCATTTCAGATTAGGATCGAAAATCGTCAACAAAAATGGTACCATTTCAGAAAAGAGTCGAAAATCGTCAACAAAAAATGGTACCATTATCGATTGCTATATACCATTATTTGTATGCGTGTTGAATTAATCGCTCTCTTATCAGTTGCTTGATAATTGTATAGGGTAAAGCGGGGTGAAGTGGGACAATTTGAGACATATTCAGGTGCCACAGTCACACTTTTAACGAAAAATTAATTTTCGGTTGATGATTTTAGCAATGAACCCTTCCTCTTTCCATAGAAATGGCCGAAAAATCTCAACCAATGGTTTTCATATAGAAAAAAGCTGTCCATCTTTCCCCACAGCATGTCCCACTTCACCCCTCATGTGGAGGTAAAGAGGGACAGTCTCTGTAGCCCTGAGATAACCATTTGAGAAGTTTATTCTTCATTGGACATGTACAGTTCTTTAGAATAAGTCGAATAAACCACTTTGGAACAGAGAAAGATTGAGTCTAATTGGGCATATTGGAAAATTGAATGAATTGGTCCACTTTACCCCAAAAATTATTCTTTTAGATTTAAACTTTCAAATTTCATAAAGAGGTTCATATATGGCCAAACATGGAAAATGAGTACCTCTTTGGCAAGAATTTTGGTTTTGGTCATTTTACAGCCTTTTTAAAAATGTCCCACTTTACCCGCGCTCACCTAAAAAACTTCGTAAATTTGTTGTATGGGAACCATTTATCGATTTTTCTCCATTCCAACGGTTCAGTTGTCATCTGAGTGAAGCCCAAAATGACGAAATTTAATGAGATAATGTAATTACCTATAATTAACACGTTGTGGGGGAAAGAGGGACACTGATAGTTAACAAGGATAATTATCACAATATAAGCAATAAAAGCATTTGCAATTCATAATTTGTTTACTAAAACATCCCTTATAAGTTTCCCAGGCATGAAATTTTATTTTCATTTAAAATCATGTTAATGGGGAAAGTGGGACAGTCAAGTCAGATCAAATGAAATCATGTATTCCTAAGGAAACAGTTATGCTGTGCAGGTTGTTTTTCATCAAGATTTTTCACTTTGGTTGTAGGCTTTCCATTATCGGTAACAAATTTTTTATCTAGATAAACCGATAATTATTTCAGTTTTATCTAGATAAAATTTTTATCTAGATAAAACCTATCAGTTTTTAAAAACATTTTTGCCACTGTCAATCTGGTTACTTTCGCTAAATATACGTCAGTCTGATATCGTGGTGATAGTTGATACGCCCGACTGGCGTTAGTGAAAGTGAGACTGTTGTTAGTGATAATCCTACGTCTGAAAATTGTCTATGATAGTACGTAATAGTGATGCCAAAGGCGCTTCCGATTGGTTTCAGAGTTCATTCAGGTTGATATCATTGAATTGTCAGTTTTAGACTGATGCCATAAATCCGTCACAACGGTATTAGGAATACTATACAGCAGACTAGGTCAGAGATGCCTCCGAAAGGTATCAATAATGCATCAGATTGGTGTCAGTGGTACGTAAGACGGGTTCGATATGCCATATGAATACCCACTGTTGTCGATGATCAATGATACGACCGAATAGTGTCAATAATACGTCGCAATTCATCGGACTGGTGTCAGTGATGAGTCATCGCATTACAATGTTGTCAGTGATCATCTGTCTGTATTCTGTCATAGGCAGGTTAGATTCAGTGATTTTTCTTACTGATGTCAGTGTCACTTGCGAGTTCTCAATGGTGTCAATGATAGGACAAAATAGTTTAACTGTCAATGAAAGGTTGAACGTAGATGTCAACGATCACCAGAGATGTGTCTGCAGGGTATCAGTAATACATCAGTCATCCGTCAGATTAGTTTGATCTGTCGCAGGCAGACAGGTGTCAGTGATACGGCAGACTGGTGTCAGTGATAAGTCAGACTGGTGTCAGTGATACGGCAGACTGGTGTCAGTGATACGGTAGACTGGTGTCAGTGATAAGTCAGACTGGTGACAGTGATACGGCAGACCGGTGTCAGTGATACAGCAGACTGGTGTCAGTGATAAAGCAGACAGGTGTCAGTGATACGGCAGACTGGTGTCAGTGATAAGTCAGACCAGTGTCAGTGATATGGCAAACTGGTGTCAGTTATATGGCAGACTGGTGTCAGTGACACGGCAGACTGTTGTCAGTGATAAGTCAGACTGGTGTCAGTGATACGGCAGCCTGGTGTCAGTGATACGGCAGACTGGTGTCAGTGATACGGCAGACTGGTGTCACTGTCAGTGATAAGTCAGACTGGTGTCAGTGATACGGCAGACAGGTTTCAGTGATACAGCATACTGGTGTCAGTGATAAAGCAGACATGTGTCGGTCATACGGCAGACTGGTGTCAGTGATGCGACAGACTGGTGTCAGTTATACGGCAGACTGGTTTCAGTCATCTAGCAGATTGTTGGTGTCAGTAACACGTCTGGCCAGTTTCAATAATAATAAATATCTGATTTGTGTCTGTGACACGAGAGAATAGTGTCACTGGTGCCAGATTTGTGTCGGTATCAGTTATCCATTAAACAATAAATAAGTGTCAGTGATACACTTTTTTGCTATTTCATCTAGATAAAAATAATTTTTATCTAGATAAACCGATAATTTATTTTGACGAATTATCGGAGATAATTATCGGTTTCGATTATCGGACTGGAAAGCCTATTTGGTTGTAGTATACTTTATTTTTCTTGAAAATAACACTTAATGATATGGTATAATAATTTTGGGGGGAAAGTGGGACAGTTGCGCAAAAATTGTCAAAAATTCAATAAAAATCAATAATTTTAATTCGTGATGCCGTATTAAAAGTTTTAATAGGCAATGTTATTGATATTCTCACATACAAGCATACATAAGTCACAAAAACAGGGCGATTTTCGATTAGTTCCATACTTTTTATCAATTGTCCCACATAACCCCATTATCCAATAATCAAGATTAAATTCCTGTTCCACTTTCCCCCACTCACCTATAAAGTCTTGTTGGCAATAGAATTCCATCTAAATTATAACAAATAAATGTCTAGATCATTATAAAGTTCAATTGTTATTGCTGTACCACTTTACCCCACAATTGGTAAAATATACAAAATATGACTGTCCCAGTTTACCCAGTGGCTTCTATTGCATGAAATACTGTTGGGGTGTTGCTTTGGAAAATTTTCGAAAATTTGTCCCACTTTACCCCACATCGGTCTTATGCATCATTTTGACAGTGTTCCACTTTACCCAAAGTGTAGTCTTCACCATAGCTTTGCATAGGTGAAGGTTTTGAAATTTCGTTAAGTGTCCCACTTTCCCCCCAGGTGTTCCATTTCACCCCAATTTGTCCCTCTTTACCTCCTGTCCCACTCCACCCCGTTTTACCCTAGTAACTTGATTGTGGCTGTGTGTATCGCACTATACCATGGCTACAAGTGACGGCCCAAAGTCCCCTGATAGGGCAGTTGAGGACCTCCTCTGTAAAGTGAACGTTTGGCTCGGAAAGGCGATGAAGGACTTGAACTGCCCAGTCTCACGCTACGATCACGTGACGAAACAAAAGTGCAGAGCTTTGGGGAGAGATGAGCTTGTCGAGTTGTTTAATGAAGCATTTCATTTTGTGTGGTACCAGAATGTGCGTCTGCAGCAGACGATGACAGAGCTCAATGCAACGAGATCAGAGCTGGTGAAATCGCAGAAACTGGTCATAGTTCAGCAGCATGAAGTGATTGTTAGTAAGGACAAATTGTTGGCATCAGTTCAGAATGCGGTAACAGCGTCAGTCCAGAGTGCGGTAACAGCATCGGTATCAGAGACAGTGCAAGCAGAAATCAAGTCCTACAGCGAAGCAGTTAAGTGCTCAACTGAATCTAATCAAATCAGTTCAGAAACGCTTAAAAGTGCCGTGAAGTCAGCAGTTCAGGAAGAAGACCGGGGCAAAACCTGATGATGTTTGGAGTTCGGAGGAGGAAAGGAGAACTTGTCTGAGAAGGTTCAGGAAGTACTCAGTGAGCTCGGATTGAAGCCTGTCACTGAGGTTTGCCGTGTGGGGAAGACTGGGAGCAAGGAGAGACCAAGGCCTGTGAAAGTGACTTTATCATGCGTCAGCACAGCGAGACATGTTCTTGTTCAGGCAAAAAAGTTGCGGAATTCAGAGAAGTTCAGCGCAGTGTTTATCAGACCAGACAGGACATTGGAGGAGCGAGCTGCACACAGGCTTCTCATCGAGGAGTTGAAGAAGAAAAGAGAGGGGGAGCCGGGTAATAAACACTTTATCAGATTTGGGACTATAATAACGGAGGTGAAAATTGATTGAGGGTGACTTTCTCATAGTGCGTATTCAATTCTGGTGTGTTAATAGTTTCTTTGGTGGAAATATTTTTTTTTTCTGTCATTTTTAAGATTTCGCTGAAGTGATGTGCAAATTTGATAGAAATCCACACAAAACTGATATAGTTTTCGCGAAATTTATCATCTTTTGACTTTATTAGCTTGGTGAAAATTCTGTTTTTCCTATGTGGAGAATGATTCTATTATTTTATACAATATTCTTAGAAGCCCTTTGTGGTGCCCCTCTGGGGTTTTCAATCAATCAATTAGTACCATTTCCGAGAAGTGCCAAAAATCTTCAGCAAAAATGGTACCATTTCAGAAAAGGGCTGAAAATCCTAAACAAAAATGGTACCATTTCAGATTAGGGTCGAAAATCTTCAACAAAAATGGTACCATTTCAGAAAAGGGCCAAAATTCCTCAACAAAAATTATGGTACCATTTCCGAAAAGTGCCAAAAATCTCCAGCAAAAATGGTACCATTTCAGATTAGGATCGAAAATCGTCGACAAAAATGTTACCATTTCAGAAAAGAGTCGAAAATCGTCAACAAAAAATGGTACCATTTCCGAGAAGTGCCAAAAATCTTCAGCAAAAATGGCACCATTTCAGAAAAGGGTTGAAAATCCTCAACAAAAATGGTACCATTTCAGATTAGGGTCGAAAATCGTCAACAAAAATGGTACCATTTAAGAAAAGGGTCGAAAATCCTCAACAAAAATGGTACCATTTCATAAAAGTGCCCAGAAAAAATTTCCAGCAAAATTGGTACCATTTCATAAAAGGGTTGAAAATCCTAAACAAAAATGGTACCATTTCAGATTAGGGTCGAAAATCCTCAACAAAAATGGTACCATTTCAGAAAAGGGCCAAAATTCCTCAACAAATATGGTACCATTTGAGAGAAGAGCCGAAAATCCACAACTAAAGTAGTACCATTTTGAGAGAAAATCGAATTTTCCGACCGAAAAACGGCTATTTTTATCAGTTTAGCCTCCTTAAACCCTCATAAACCCCGAAAAAATAAACCCCCATTTGCCAATTTTTATATTCACCCGGGGTTTTTCGAGGTTGGCCCTCCCCCAATTTGGTACTGTTTAGGGCAACAAATACATCAAATAGGTGTCTGTGTCTGTGCTACTGGAGTTGAAAGTTGGTGATAGGTCAGAAAGGTACATGCTAGACTTGTGGCAGTGATCCATCAGGCTGGTGAAAGTGGAACGTGAGCGTTTTTATGAAATTTTTCAATTTTACAAGCATTTCTCAACGCAGACTTTTTGCTATTTCATCTAGATAAAAATAATTTTTTATCTAGATAAACCAATAATTTATTTTGACGAATTATTGGAGATAATCATCGGTTTCAATCATCGGACTGGAAAGCCTAATTGAGAAGTGTTCAGCTAATAAAAATTGGTCTGAGAGTTGAAACAAAATCTCTTTATGAGCAATGCTTTTTTTCAAATACCAAAAATAATCAACAAAATCAGTGAAATAAGCACCCAAGAGTTTGCCATTTTTGGCCTTGCATATCAAATTTGGTCCTATTTAGCCCATAAAAAGGCATATTGTTTCTTGCAATTAGATAAATATATATTATCTAGTTAGAGGTGTCTAAGGGGCCATCCATAGAGGACGTCCGCAATGAGGGAGGAGTATGGCCAATGCGGACGTAGGGGGGGTGTTTGGTCAAATGGGGACGTCCGCAATTCATGGAAATTTTGGGCGAATTGGTGGCTATTTCACTAGAAAATCATGAAATTCCGGGGCCAAAAATGATGACCCAAAAATTTTTCAGGAAAAATTTGGACATCCGGGGGCCGGGGGGAGGGAGGGTTTTCTGGATTGTGGACGTTTACGGACAAGGAGGCGGGGGAAGGGAGGGGTCTGAAATAGCGGAAATTTTGCGGACGTATGGACATGAGAGCTTAAAAACCTTCGAAAATGGAAAAAATTGGTGGGGTATTAACGAGTTTTCAAGATAATGTCTGACTGATCAACTTGCAAATTTATCAAATATCTTCCAGTTACCAGAGTCATAAAGCATCAAAAATTACAGATTGAGTCTCTGACTTTATAATTTTCTATCAAAAATAGTTTTTCCCCGTTTTTTCTTTTAACTGATTCTGATCTTTCTATTTGATGACTGACCAAGCTTAATTTCAAGGAGAAAAAACGACACAGTACACAATCACTCACGAAACTGGAAGTGGCATCTACGATGGCGGATCTTCAGAAGGATATATGTTCACCATAATCGGAGCAAAAGGTGAAACAAGTCCCCATGATTGTCCTGCAGCCAGAGGGAAAACTGAGATTGGACAATGCACAATAGAGGATGATGCTGACATTGGAGAAATCAAAGAAGTTAAGATATACAATTCTGGAGATGACTGGTGGCTTTTCACATCTCTCACTGTCAACGGAAATCATGTTGGAGGTGGAAGTGTAGATGACTACAAAACTGAAGTATACCCTGCATATGGAAAGGACGCATCTGAGTATAAAGTCCTTTTTGAAACTGGAAGTGGGCAATATTATGGAGGGTCTAGCCAAGGATATATGTTCACCATAGTCGGTGCGAAAGGTGAAACAAGTCCCCATGATTGTGTAGCAAACAGAGAAAAGGGAACTTCTAACGGCTGCACTTTTTATGATAACGCCGACATTGGAGATATCAAAGAAGTTAAGATATACAATTCTGGAGATGACTGGTGGGTTTTCACATCCCTCACTGTCAATGGATATCATGTTGGAGGTGGAAGTGTGGATGATTACAAAACTGAAGTATACCCTGCGTATGGAAAGGACGCATCTGAGTATAAAGTCCTTTTTGAAACTGGAAGTGGGCAATATAATGGAGGGTCTAGCCAAGGATATATGTTCACCATAGTCGGTACAAAAGGTGAAACAAGTCCCCATGATTGTGTAGCAAACAAAGCAAAGGGAACTTCTAACGGCTGCACTTTTATGATAACGCCGACATTGGAGAAATCAAAGAAGTTGAAATATACAATTCTGGAGATGAATGGTGGGTTTTCACATCCCTCACTGTCAACGGATATCATGTTGGAGGTGGGAGTGTAGATGACTACAAAACTGAAGTATACCCTGCATATGGAAAGGACGCATCTGAGTATAAAGTCCTTTTTGAAACTGGAAGTGGGCAATATTATGGAGGGTCTAGCCAAGGATATATGTTCACCATAGTCGGTGCGAAAGGTGAAACAAGTCCCCATGATTGTGTAGCAAACAGAGAAAAGGGAACTTCTAACGGCTGCACTTTTTATGATAACGCCGACATTGGAGATATCAAAGAAGTTAAGATATACAATTCTGGAGATGACTGGTGGGTTTTCACATCCCTCACTGTCAATGGATATCATGTTGGAGGTGGAAGTGTGGATGATTACAAAACTGAAGTATACCCTGCGTATGGAAAGGACGCATCTGAGTATAAAGTCCTTTTTGAAACTGGAAGTGGGCAATATAATGGAGGGTCTAGCCAAGGATATATGTTCACCATAGTCGGTACAAAAGGTGAAACAAGTCCCCATGATTGTGTAGCAAACAAAGCAAAGGGAACTTCTAACGGCTGCACTTTTTATGATAACGCCGACATTGGAGAAATCAAAGAAGTTGAAATATACAATTCTGGAGATGAATGGTGGGTTTTCACATCCCTCACTGTCAACGGATATCATGTTGGAGGTGGGAGTGTAGATGACTACAAAACTGAAGTATACCCTGCATATGGAAAGGACGCATCTGAGTATAAAGTCCTTTTTGAAACTGGAAGTGGACAATATGATGGAGGGTCTAGCCAAGGATATATGTTCACCATAGTCGGTACAAAAGGTGAAACAAGTCCCCATAATTGTGTAGCAAACAAAGCAAAGGGAACTTCTAACGGCTGCACTTTTTATGATAACGCCGACATTGGAGAAATCAAAGAAGTTAAGATATACAATTCTGGAGATGACTGGTGGGTTTTCACATCCCTCACTGTCAATGGATATCATGTTGGATGTGGAAGTGTAGATGACTACAAAACTGAAGTATACCCTACATATGGAAAGGACGCATCTGAGTATAAAGTCCTTTTTGAAACTGGAAGTGGACAATATGATGGAGGAGCTACCCAAGGATATATGTTCACCATTATCGGTACAAAAGGTGAAACAAGTCCCCATAATTGTGTAGCAAACAAAGCAAAGGGAACTTCTAACGGCTGCACTTTTTATGATAACGCCGACATTGGAGAAATCAAAGAAGTTAAGATATACAACTCTGGAGATAACTGGTGGGTTTTCACATCCCTCACTGTCAATGGATATCATGTTGGAGGTGGAAGTGTGGATGACTACAAAACTGAAGTGTTCAGTATCCAATAACAGGAATACTCTTGATTTTGTCCCATTTTAAAGAGGGAATGTAGAAGTTATAGAGGGAATGTAGAAATCTTAAGCATATTGCATGAATGATAGACAGACTCTGGTTGGAACGTTAAGGGCTACGGCAACACCGTGACAATATTATTTAAGAATTTAGCTTTTGAACTAATATGATTAGACCAGAGGCCCATTGGGCCTTCTAGCTTTCTAGGTCAAAGGAAAATCAGCCATAGAAACGAAAACCTCTCACTTATTCGAATGGACCATAATTTTTTAGTAGCACAGCATGACATTGATAGCAGCCTGAATGTAAGGAATTTGTGACATAGCTTATTTAAACATCATTTTTTCAAAAAGGTTACAGTATAGTGTCAATTTTTTCACATAAGTTAGTTTGGACATCTGTAGTGATCAATTAATTTTTTTTGAATTTGATATTTCCTTATTTGTAGCAACTGCGAGGTTAAATCTTAGGCAGATAAGAGCAAAAAATGCCCTATTTCATAGCTTTTGGCTATCTTACTACTTATAATTCTTCCTCATATATAAATATATAAATAAATTAATAAATATATATATCTGTCTGTCCGGTTTATGATTTCTGTCTGTCCGGTGGCTTATATATAGCCACAGATTTTTCTGACACCACTCAGTACCCAATCAAGCATGCCGATTGCCGATGATCGGAATGTTATTACCAGAGTACCAGTGACGTTTGACACCATCTGACATAAAGACATCACATAGAGGAGTAGGCACACCCGATTAAAATATGACCTCATCACTGATATTGATAAGAACTACAGTACTGCATTACACTGTACGAATTGCTGAAGCGAAAAAATTGTGAACGATGGCCGGAGGCCATGGGTTCTGCTAGTTTAGGTAATGCATCAAAGAAGTGTTCAGTCCTCCAAAAGTAATTATATCTTAGAGGTCAAAAGTAATTGATCTAGAGGTCAAAATTAAGGAATTTATGACCTTGTGTTGTTGATTTGAGGCTAACACAAGGCCAATTTTTTGATAAAAACATGGGGCGGAAGACACTTATCCTCACCTGAGATCTGACAACTTATCCCAGTGAGTAAAATTTCAGTTCGAGGTGATCCTAGACAGCTTTATCTTCATTTTGGTATCAAGAATATGTCTTTACTGGTTTGCATTGCTGTTTTGAGGCTAAATTGTGTGATGTGTCGCAATATCTGAAAACCTGGATTTTAGAGTTAATTTAGTCATTTCATGCATCAAAGAAGTGCTTTAGTCCTCCTAACGTTATTTTATCTTCATCAAGAGGTCAATACACTTCCTTGGTTCAAATTTAGAAATTTTTGACTTTGTGTTGTCAATTTGAGGCTAAAACAAGGTAAATTTTTTGATAAAATCCTGGTAGGAGAGGGGAGGAAGTCACTTAACCTCACCTGAGAGCCAACAAATCATCCCATTGTGCTGAATTTGGATTCGAGGTGATCCTAGACAGTTTCAGCTTCATTTTGGCATCAAATATATGTCCAATTCCACGTTGCGTAATTCACAAAAACGTCGATTTTTTGACAAAAATTGCTCAACAATTTCAACAATCAACATAAACTAACCCCATTTTTAGGCTCACCCAGTACTTCAGGATGCTATCTACATTCCATAGAAACACTATTTCTAGAGATCAAAAGAGTTTCTTGTCAGAGTGTTTTAAAAAGCGTTACGTAATTCACAGGGCTGAAATTATAATTTCACACTACGAAAATCTGACAGGGTATTTCAGCTCAAACAGGAATGCAGTGCTCTTTTGCTTATGCAAGTCTTATCTCAGAGGGGTGTAAATGTTCAGAAAAATTGCCACTTATCCACTACGTCCTACTTTGAATCTGTACCGAGCACTTTTCTCTTGTTACGTAATTCACAATTTTGTGTTACGTAATTCACGAGACACATTGATAACTTCACTATTGTCATTTTGCTTCACTTTATTGCCTCATTTTAGTTTTCAGATTATCATCAAATGAAGATAAGTCATGAGCATTGCTTGAATCACAAATTTATGAATTTGAAATTGAATTATCATGCTTCAAAAATGTGAATTACCAGAAAGCATCAAGCACAACCTATAATGGGTAAATTCTTCAAAGTTTCATAAAATATCGACTGTGATTAGTTTTAGGCCACTGATTGTCATTATTCGAAGTGTTATGTATTGAAAAATCTTGAATTTGAAACATTTCGTTACGTAATTCACATTATTTGTTACGTAATTCACAACTGATATTGGTCATATTTGTTGATAATAACCTCATAACACTGTCAAACTCTTTTTCATTGTATAATATACATTCAAGTCTCAAAATAAAACGTTATTTATATGGATAACTGTAAAAACCATCGTTTTGTTGACGCTTTCGTCCCTGATATATCTTTGAAAGCCATAACATTGGACAGCATTGGACAAATAATGACAGTATGTATACGAAATTAATAGTTTTTGTTACTTGAAGCATATCCCAATCAATTTTATATCAATTGCTGTAAAATAAAAGCATTTTCAAATTAAATGGCATACTTCGATATTTGTGAATTACGTAACGTTACGTAATTCACATCAGCTTTATCTCATTCAGTGACAAAAACAAAGCACAAAGAATTGTCTCACTTTCAAGATATACCCACTAAACTCCTGAAATGAAAATTTGAAGACCAAGGACCTGATACTCCAGGAGTAATAAAACTTTTTGTACTATACCGTTACGTAATTCACAAGGTTTGGGCTACTGACAAAAAATGAAATATCTCCTTCATTTGAAGTACTTGAGAGCCAATACACCAGGACAATACTGTTAGGGTTCCAAACAATATGTGAAACTATTTTGCAGCTTACCAAGTTTCATATTATTCATTATGCAACTTCTAAGGAGGTTTACTCAGTGCTCCTTTATACCCATTATGCACGCTAAAACAGTTACACTTTTTAAAAAGTGGAACTACAGTGCCAAAAAAGTGGAACTACAGTTGATAATAAAACCATTTTGGCATTATACTACACTGTTTTTCAAAACGTGACCTTACTATAGGAGGGAGAGGTGTTAAAAATGAACACTGGGGTGACAGACCACAGATTTCACACTGAAGGATACAGTAGCTGCACTTATTGCAATAGCTCAAATACTAGACAAGCCAATATCACTACATATTCTCATATTCGTGCTTGAATTATACTGGTACATAATTACAAAATATATACCTACATGTATTGTCGTTGCATAATTCGGTTTTGTTACTCGCAAAAACTGCAAACCTTCAATTAAAACCTCGGCCTTCGGCCTCGGTCTTAATGTGTTATTATGCCCTCGCGCTTCGCGCTCGGTGCATAATATCGCGGTTTGCAATTTTTGCTAGTTACAAAACCTCTCAAGATATCATATGGTCAAAAAAGTCCCAAAATTGATCATTATTGATTCACATTTGAAGCAAAGTTTGACTGAATCTCACGAAAAACTGGTGAAGTCTATTCACAAACGGTTTTTTGTTCCTGAAAGTTACAGATCTCTTCTAACTAGACACAAAATTTCATTACCTTAGCTCCATCTTGAATTTTTGACCTGTGGTAAACATTGTCGTGGAATTGGACATATATGTTTTCATTGGCTACTGGCTAGTGTTGCTGTCTTGAGGCTAAAATTGAGTCGTGACATCCGAAAACCGGATTTTGGAAAAGTGGCCCAAGATTAACCCCTGAGGGACACCAAAAAGTGGTAGGACCTGTTTAATACCACTAACTTGTAGCCACCATGGGTACTATAAGTTGGTAAGACAACTTCAGGTCAGGCCCACTCCCTCTCTCAGAGGTGAAACCTTCAAAATTTTTGCCTGCAGCAGGCAAAATTGTTACGAAATTATTATCAAATCTGATCGCTCTGATGTAAAACTTTCAGAAAGTAGGGATTCTAAGTGAAAAATTGCCTTGCACTTGTTTGCGCTTTGTGAGAAAAACAAGTGGGCCCTAAAACTCTGAAAACAAGAAAAATTTTGGTTGAAAGTGAGGGGATTTAAAATGGTGCAACAAGGGGATTTTTCCTTTTGGAACCCAACCCAATCATAAACCCACCCATCTGATTAGGGTTGACTTTGACCCAATCATACACCCAACTATCTGATTGGGGTTGACTTTGACCCTATCATACACTCACCAATCTGATTAGGGTTGACTTTAACCCAATCATACACCCACCAATCTGATTAGGGTTGACTTTGACCCAATCATACACCCACCAATCTGATTAGGGTTGACTTTGACCCAATCATAAACCCACCCATCTGATTAGGGTTGACTTTGACCCAATCGTACACCCACCTATCTGATTAGGGTTGACTTTGACCCAGTCGCCAGGCTTGGCTCCCTCCAACTTCATCTCCCCCCTCTCTCCGTCCAGTAAGTAGGTCTGTGGCTGTTCATTGGACTGTGTGATAACCGTGATGGGTACCATCCATTTGACATCCTTCCTCTCAGCCCCATTAGCACAAAACTTCTGCTGCGTGAAGGACAGCGTCACAGAGTCCCCAGACTCATGGACATCAACTGACAGCATTGGGTACCCCATCTGGTCCGTCCAGGTGGACATCACCTGTGCAAATGGGGTTTCAGGGCATATGCCTCATTTTTTTTAAAATGCGCCCATTTTGGGCGCACTTTTGGCGCCGGCGCCACGGTTGCGCCAGTGGGTCTGGGAGTACCAAACCCGGTCAAAAAGTTGGCCCACGGGGTATACCTTTTGGGTCAACCATTATCTCAGAAACGTGTTTCCAACCGGCGCCAAAAGTGCACCCAAAATGGGCACATTTTTTAAAAAGCGACTTGGACGGGATCTGAGGTGTGCAATTGATAGATGATAGTCCACTGAGTTACCATAAAAATTACCATAAAAAAGTCAATATCTCAAAAAATGGCCGAGTTATGGCCGAAAAACGTATGCCCACATATGGGCATACGCGTGTTGCGCAAGCCTATTTTAGCCCAACACTTGGCTAAATATCAATATTTTTGAATGAAACCTACTTTATTCATTAAATAGCGATGGATTCCCTATTGTCTGCAAGTTTGGGGTTGATTGCTGCTAAAATGGCGATTTGAGGTCCAAAAAACCTCTAAAAAACCACAAAATTGCCATTTTCTGTTCGCGTTTTTTCCAAAGTGCACTTTACTCAATTTACGCTTATAACTTCGGCTACGATTGATATTTTTGCATAATTCTTTTTTTACGTGAAACTAGACTAAATTCCTCAGATACAAATGGACTCGGATTTTTGAGTTAGGCCTTCAAAAATTTTGACTTCAAATATCGACTTCAAATTTTTTTGGTAACTCAGGGACCATTATCTATCGTGTCGATTGCACATCTCAGATCCCGTCCAAGTTGCTTTTGAAAAAATGCGCCCATTTTGGGCGCACTTTTGGCGCCGGCGACATGATGGCGCCAGTGGGTCTGGGGGTACCAAACCCGGGCAAAAAGGTGGTCCACGGGGTATACCTTTTGGGTCAACCATTATCTCAGAAACGTGTTTCCAACCGGCGCCAAAAGTGCACCCAAAATGGGCACATTTTTTAAAAAGCGACTTGGACGGGATCTGAGGTGTGCAATTGATAGATGATAGTCCACTGAGTTACCATAAAAATTACCATACAAAAGTCAATATCTCAAAAAATGGCCGAGTTATGGCCGAAAAACGTATGCCCACATATGGGCATCACGCGTGTTAACGCAAGCCTATTTTAGCCCAACACTTGGCTAAATATCAATATTTTTGAATGAAACCTACTTTATTCATTAAATAGCGATGGATTCCCTATTGTCTGCAAGTTTGGGGTTGATTGCTGCTAAAATGGCGATTTGAGGTCCAAAAACCTCTAAAAACCACAAAATTGCCATTTTCTGTTCGCGTTTTTTCCAAAGTGCACTTTACTCAATTTACGCTTATAACTTCGGCTACGATTGATATTTTTGCATAATTCTTTTTTTACGTGAAACTAGACTAAATTCCTCAGATACAAATGGACTCGGATTTTTGAGTTAGGCCTTCAAAAATTTTGACTTCAAATATCGACTTCAAATTTTTTTTGGTAACTCAGGGGACCATTATCTATCGCGTTGATTGCACATCTCAGATCCCGTCCAAGTTGCTTTTGAAAAAATGCGCCCATTTTGGGCGCACTTTTGGCGCCGGCGACATGATGGCTCCAGTGGGTCTGGGGGTACCAAACCCCGGCAGAAAGGTGGTCCACGGGGTATACCTTTTGGGTCAACCATTATCTCAGAAAAGTGTTTCCAACCGGCGCCAAAAGTGCACCCAAAATGGGCACATTTTTTAAAAAGCGACTTGGACGGGATCTGAGGTGTGCAATTGATAGATGATAGTCCACTGAGTTACCATAAAAATTACCATAAAAAAGTCAATATCTCAAAAAATGGCCGAGTTATGGCCGAAAAACGTATGCCCACATATGGGCATACGCGTGTTGCGCAAGCCTATTTTAGCCCAACACTTGGCTAAATATCAATATTTTTGAATGAAACCTACTTTATTCATTAAATAGCGATGGATTCCCTATTGTCTGCAAGTTTGGGGTTGATTGCTGCTAAAATGGCGATTTGAGGTCCAAAAAACCTCTAAAAAACCACAAAATTGCCATTTTCTGTTCGCGTTTTTTCCAAAGTGCACTTTACTCAATTTACGCTTATAACTTCGGCTACGATTGATATTTTTGCATAATTCTTTTTTTACGTGAAACTAGACTAAATTCCTCAGATACAAATGGACTCGGATTTTTGAGTTAGGCCTTCAAAAAATTTTGACTTCAAATATCGACTTCAAATTTTTTTTTGGTAACTCAGGGGACCATTATCTATCGCGTTGATTGCACATCTCAGATCCCGTCCAAGTTGCTTTTGAAAAAATGCGCCCATTTTGGGCGCACTTTTGGCGCCGGCGACATGATGGCTCCAGTGGGTCTGGGGGTACCAAACCCCGGCAGAAAGGTGGTCCACGGGGTATACCTTTTGGGTCAACCATTATCTCAGAAACGTGTTTCCAACCGGCGCCAAAAGTGCACCCAAAATGGGCACATTTTTTAAAAAGCGACTTGGACGGGATCTGAGGTGTGCAATTGATAGATGATAGTCCACTGAGTTACCATAAAAATTACCATAAAAAAGTCAATATCTCAAAAAATGGCCGAGTTATGGCCGAAAAACGTATGCCCACATATGGGCATACGCGTGTTGCGCAAGCCTATTTTAGCCCAACACATGACTAAATATCAATATTTTTGAATGAAACCTACTTTATTCATTAAATAGCGATGGATTCCCTATTATCTGCAAGTTTGGGGTTGATTGCTGCTAAAATGGCGATTTGAGGTCCAAAAAACCTCTAAAAAACCACAAAATTGCCATTTTCTGTTCGCGTTTTTTCCAAAGTGCACTTTACTCAATTTACGCTTATAACTTCGGCTACGATTGATATTTTTGCATAATTCTTTTTTTACGTGAAACTAGACTAAATTCCTCAGATACAAATGGACTCGGATTTTTGAGTTAGGCCTTCAAAAAATTTTGACTTCAAATATCGACTTCAAATTTTTTTTGGTAACTCAGGGGACCATTATCTATCGCGTCGATTGCACATCTCAGATCCCGTCCAAGTTGCTTTTGAAAAAATGCGCCCATTTTGGGCGCACTTTTGGCGCCGGCGACATGATGGCGCCAGTGGGTCTGGGGGTACCAAACCCGGGCAAAAAGGTGGTCCACGGGGTATACCTTTTGGGTCAACCATTATCTCAGAAACGTGTTTCCAACCGGCGCCAAAAGTGCACCCAAAATGGGCACATTTTTTAAAAAGCGACTTGGACGGGATCTGAGGTGTGCAATTGATAGATGATAGTCCACTGAGTTACCATAAAAATTACCATAAAAAAGTCAATATCTCAAAAAATGGCCGAGTTATGGCCGAAAAACGTATGCCCACATATGGGCATATGCGTGTTGCGCAAGCCTATTTTAGCCCAACACTTGGCTAAATATCAATATTTTTGAATGAAACCTACTTTATTCATTAAATAGCGATGGATTCCCTATTGTCTGCAAGTTTGGGGTTGATTGCTGCTAAAATGGCGATTTGAGGTCCAAAAAACCTCTAAAAAACCACAAAATTGCCATTTTCTGTTCGCGTTTTTTCCAAAGTGCACTTTACTCAATTTACGCTTATAACTTCGGCTACGATTGATATTTTTGCATAATTCTTTTTTTACGTGAAACTAGACTAAATTCCTCAGATACAAATGGACTCGGATTTTTGAGTTAGGCCTTCAAAAAATTTTGACTTCAAATATCGACTTCAAATTTTTTTTGGTAACTCAGGGACCATTATCTATCGCGTTGATTGCACATCTCAGATCCCGTCCGTTGCTTTTGAAAAATGCGCCCATTTTGGGCGCACTTTTGGCGCCGGCGACATGATGGCTCCAGTGGGTCTGGGGGTACCAAACCCGGCAGAAAGGTGGTCCACGGGTATACCCATTTGTCAACCATTATCTCAGAAAAGTGTTTGTCCCTGTCCCAAAATGGGCACATTTTTTTAAAAAGCGACTTGGACGGGATCTGAGGTGTAATTGATAGATGATAGTCCACTGAGTTACCATAAAAATTACCATAAAAAAGTCAATATCTCAAAAATGGCCGAGTTATGGCCGAAAAAACGTATGCCCACATATGGGCATACGCGTATTGCGCAAGCCTATTTTAGCCCAACACTTGGCTAAATATCAATATTTTTGAATGAAACCTACTTTATTCATTAAATAGCGATGGATTCCCTATTATCTGCAAGTTTGGGGTTGATTGCTGCTAAAATGGCGATTTGAGGTCCAAAAACTCTAAAAAACCACAAAATTGCCATTTTCTGTTCGCGTTTTTTCCAAAGTGCACTTTACTCAGGGAGAATGCGATATAACTTCGGCTACGATTGATATTTTTGCATAATTCTTTTTTTACGTGAAACTAGACTAAATTCCTCAGATACAAATGGACTCGGATTTTTGAGTTAGGCCTTCAAAAAATTTTGACTTCAAATATCGACTTCAAATTTTTTTTGGTAACTCAGGGGACCATTATCTATCGCGTCGATTGCACATCTCAGATCCCGTCCAAGTTGCTTTTGAAAAAATGCGCCCATTTTGGGCGCACTTTTGGCGCCGGCGACATGATGGCGCCAGTGGGTCTGGGGGTACCAAACCCGGGCAAAAGGTGGTCCACGGGGTATACCTTTTGGGTCAACCATTATCTCAGAAACCTGTTTTCCAAAAAATTAGGGTTGAACCCCCCTTAAGGTGAGTGATTACTCATCCGCCTGTCATGGAGGGACTGTCACTGTCCCAATTGTCCCTGTCCCAATTTACTTTTTTTGAGTTTGGGACTGGTTTTTGGGACAATTGGGACAACTGGGACATTTGGGACAATTGGGACAAATAAAAAGTTTTAAAAAATCAGTCATTTATCATTTTAACATTGATCCTCGAAGTTTTTCTATCATTGTAATGAAATTTATATTCATACTACTATGGAAAGAACTTTTTTGGTTGTGTTTGTTTGCAGTGGAACTTAAGTGTTCCCACTTCCCTATACCAAAACCTATGATAAGAAAAAGACAGTGGCAGTTGCGACACAGCAAGTGCCGACATGCAACAGGCTGTGAGAAAAAAACACTTAACTGTCGCTCAAAAACACAATCATTTGAGCCGCTGTTGTCTCTGTCACTTTTGTCCCAATTGTCCCAGTCCCATTTCACTTTTAGAGTCCAACTTTTCTCTGTCTCATTTGTCCCAATTGTCCCATTTGTCCCAATTGTCCCAATTTTCTCAGTCCAAATTCAATTTTTGAGTCCCATTTGTTCCATTTACTCTGTCCCATTTGTCCCAATTTTCCCATTTGTCCCAAATGTCCCATTTGTCCCTGTCCCAATCCACTTTTTCTTGAGTTTGGGACAATTGGGACAGTGACACCCCCCCCCTGTAATTTCATCTTTTGTAGAGCACGACAGTGGTTGGAGACATCACATGGCCGGCGGATTACTAATATGCGAAGTTTAATATTCATAATTGAATCCACCCACCTTCCCGACAGGCTGGCCACTACTCTCTTCTAGAGCAGCCCACAAGTGGCCGGTCAGAGCGTTGCTGTACTGGTGCCTCTTGAGGTACAGAGAGAGGCCTTTCCGGAAGGGCTCTGCTCCTAACCAGTTCTGTAGCATTCTGATCACGCAGTTACCTACAGGGAATTGTTTAAGTAGAGTGGGAGGGGAGAATGCGATAAACAATGACCAGAGGGGGATAAAATGATGGAAAAGTTGACCGTGTCATAATTTCAGCATCAATATAATAACTTTTCCGATTGAGCATAATCGTAGAAACCAACCCTTGCTGTAAGAAATGTCATCAAATATTTCGTCAACTTCATCAGGATGTCCGACGGGCACTTCGATGGGATGGGAGTTATCAAGGGCATCCAGGGCGAGGGCTCTCTTGCTGGCCTCTGAGATGATTGCGGAGTAGAATAATTGAAACACAGAACTCATCAAATAATAGACACGTATTTGCGTTTCATGCCTCAGTCATTGTATCTGTACTCACTGTTAATGTACTGGAGCCAAATGTTCCAATCTGGGAAGCAGTGATCCACACAGAGATACTCAATCCAGCTGGCAAAGCCCTCGTTTAGCCACAGATGAGTCCACCATTGCATGGTGACGAGGTTCCCAAACCACTGGTGAGCCAGTTCATGGCCTGAAGAAAGGTAAAGTCATGGTGTGCAAGTATTTACTTTATGTCACTAGAAGGCACTAGGCAGCTTCACTGAGTCCTGCATCATAAAGTAACTAAAGTAGCTGTCCCAGTTACTTACCTACCACAAGAGCAACCCACTGCTTAGTGTTTGAGGAGGTGTTTTCTGGGTCACACAGCAGGGCTGTTTCCCTGTACGTCACCAGGCCCCAGTTCTCCATTGCCGCTGAAAACGAGATGTCAGTATAATCACACAAAATTACAGGATTATCTCTAGTTGTCAGTATAATCACACTAAATCACAGTGTTATCTCTGAATTTGTGATTTTCTGAAAATCAATGGACCTTTGCTTACGCATCAGCTGGAGATGTCAGTTATAAAGGATTGTTTCTTTCAGGTCTCAGCTTTCCAATTTTTACGTTACATATTTGATTTAACTTATTTTGTGATTCATGTATGAAGCAACATATTCAATTTGCAATTGCGTTCAATGTTTTATGGTGGTGTTATAGTGGTTCAATAAGTGGTTTATAGGGAATAAAAACTAAATACATACAAAAGCCGAGAAGAGGAATAGCAATCAAATCCAACTTAGGCAGCTCATACTTTAGTTCAAAATAGTCGGCATAAAACGGCAAACATTTTGCTGCTATCTCCAGCGCAAACTTCCCCTGCTTGCCTTTACCTAGGAACAAGGTAAAACTTAATAAGAGCAGAACTAAGATTTCACATTAAAAAGTACCTGCAGCAAAATCGGGAATAGCTATGAGATCCATCTTGGGAAGGGGGTAAGCGATTTCGAAATAATCGTTATAAAAAGGTAGAGTTTTAACTGCTACTTCCAAGGCATATGTTCCCTGTTCTTTCTTTCCTGAAAGTAAAGATAGAACGGTTAATAAGACACGCTATTTCTACTTTAAAATTAGTAGTCATAGATAGCTATTTAAAGTTATAACTTAGTATAATGGGATCAAATCAAGCAGAGTGAAAGAACATGTTCGAAAATGTGGCTGGTTTAATTAAAGTTTAGCAACATGCAATGTACAGACTTACGGAGTACATTCAATGGTACCTGAAGACTGACACATGCTATACTACCACTATACTACCAAATTGAAGATGTCCAGAAGATCTGGAGTTATCAAATTAGAATGAAACAAACTCGCCTTGATAAGAATTCGTAATAGAATGGAATAGAAACTTTGATAAGAACTCGTAATAGACTGAAAGATTAGCTCACCAATAGGGGTATATACCCGGATCAAGACCCCGTTTTGGTCTCGTTTCTCAACGAATTCAAACTCTCCCACCACGAAAGCCAGGAGGTACGTTGACATGATAGGAGTTCGGTCGTATGTGAAAATTTTCAAGTCTCCTTGAACTTCCTGAAAGACCAAATTTTTCAAATCCTCATTTTGCAGAGAATCTGCAGTTTACAGTATATTCCCCAAGTTATACAATATACATGAATAGACAAGGGAATTTAACAGCTTGAAACCAAATGCTGGGTAATAATGATAGCACATTACAAATTCAGCCCTTCCCTTTATATGCTAATTATATTTATACATGAAAGTTAGCACTCTAACTCACTGAAAATGTTACATCACCTCTTTGTTGACAGGCATGTTGGACAGTGCAATAGAGTTAGAGGAAGAAGGGATGCAGAGAGTTACATCAAAGGTAGCCTTTGTGGCAGGTTCATCCCAGCAAGGAAAGGCACGACGGGCATCTGTAGACTCAAACTGGGTGACAGCAATCTTTTTCTTAGACCCATCCTCAGCTGAGTGAATAACACATTGGACCATTGTTTGCAGGATATGGTGGCAAATTCTATGATATATATGACATGTCCTTCTATAAAAGTATAAAAGAGAATGACATGTTATAGCTCTCATTTGAAATCAGTTCTGCAGTAATCAGAAACTATTTCAATTCACTTGATTTCAGAAATCATCAGATTTCAAGGCAATGATACAATGCATGTGTTAAGAGAAACATCTCCAGGAAGCTGATAGTACTTCTATGCTACCTACATACTAGCATTCAATACCTGTATAAGAACTGCGGTAAAATCCCCGCATTTGATCATTGAGGACTCCAGTAAAAACAATGTTTAGCTGAGCAGGGCCAATAGGCAGGGAGTCTGGAAATGTGAGGGTGAGAGTTTCATCATCAACACATGTGCTGATATCTGAGGCAGAGGCTGTGCCACTAGGATTTGAAAATGTTGCAGATTCCACATTGATCTCAGCACAGTTCATCTTGACTTTATTTGTAACTTCTTTTACCTGAGAAATACATTGAAATGATAATAATAATGATACTTTAGAAAGATGATGTATTTTTCTACTTAAATGGCAATGAAGGTCCACCCATGAAGGCTATTCACTAATGCTTCAAAATTTCATTTGAAAATCAATATTCAACTTACACAGTGATGGTCCAGTCATGAATAAAATAAACAAATCATAACATTCATTGGATTTATTACATGCTTAGACATAGTCAAATGTCAGAAGAGGGATTATTATTATTATTTTAGAGGGAGAAGAGGGAAATATTTTAGTCATTTAAGTGCAACTAGAAAAAGCACCTACTGAAAGTCTCAGGAATCAAATTTAAAATCCCAGAAGCATGTGCCCAAATTATGAAATGGTATCATTAAAAGTTGTGCACATTGATCCAATGCTTTAATAATTGATAAACATTACCTCAATCAGAATAGTTTCTTCACCTTTGAAGGTAAAAGATTCAAGATCTGGTGAAAGTTTGAGACCATAGTGTGATGGAATGACTGAAGTAGGGAGGTGTTCAAAAGGTTTCTTCTGAATGGCAGACATTTCAAATTGATGCTAGCCTCAAATTTAAAATTGTTACAAGAAATTGTATCAATAAGTAAGTTGTAAAATAGTCATGACTGGTGTAGCCAGTGATGGAAATTCACAAATAGAATAAATTAAATAATTGAATGAATCTAAATGAATCTAAAAAGCAAAAAGCTCAAAACCCTGATGCAATCATGCTACTTAAAACATAAAATTGTCTTTGTTTGTTTGTAAGCCCACAGTGGGGCTGGCAATGTGCTGAAATAATAATAATAATATACATCTACAGGAGTAATTGTAGATGGGACAATCCACTAAAATGACTCATTATGAGCAATAAAAAATCAGAGAGAATGGTTTAGAACTTATGCAATTTTTAATTCATTGATTACACACAACCTAGATTTAAGTCTATACAGTATACACTTACTCTGGGGAGTACAATGTAGTTGTACATTGACCCCTAGTTTGCAGGATTGTCCCCTGTTGTTCTCAGAGGAGTACTCTCTACATGCACAGCAGCACAGCAAATATGGGTCAGGGCTAAATACACCCAATCAATCTCTATCTTGCGGAACTGCAGCAGTATCTCACATGCACGGATCAAAGCACACATAAAATCTGCCAATGGTCAAGCCATTTGCGCCTTCCATACAAGTATTGACTGATATAAATTGTCAACGCTCCAGGGGTTCTCGTGGTCCAATTTGAAAAAACCAGATATCCTCGGTCTTGTCTCACTGAGATCTAGGGGTTGAGCACAAAAATTTTTATTTTTTTTGGTGCACATGCACCCTACTAGAGGAAATTAAAACATAAAAGATACTGTCTGATTGTGAATCCAGAAGTGGAAATTTTAATACATTAATTGTGTGCATGCTTTTGAATTCTAAAATTTAGAAGCTGAAAAGAATTACCAGAAATTTTAACATTTGAATCAAAACAACAACTTTCTTCAAGACATCAATCTGCAATAATTTTTTCCAACTCCATACTTGAACACCAACATGATCCCCTCAGGTAATGCAATGGGGAGAGCAGTAGGATCTAAGTGAGTCCTTGGTGTGCAGGCATCATCAGTCCAATACCCACCTGAGTATTTGGGGTGTTTAAATTTCAAGAGGTTTTTATGAGGTAGGCCCCCAGCAGTAAACCCTGGTACCAGGGTATAGCACTATCAAGTGCAGTGACCCTCTGCCTGAATAAAACTATAGATTGCTTTTTGGTCAATTTGTCTTTACTCCAAGCGTCAAGAAATTAAGCAACACACTTATTGAAGAGAAGTAGAGAACTGGTGGATGGATTTGGCTAGATTTGTGACCTTTTATGTTGAACATAAATTAAAACATTTATAACACGCCTCAATGAAATTAATGAGTGGCATGCATCCTGATCCAATACTCCATCTTGAGAGATACTTTCCTCATGAAATTCAGGGTTAAATAAATATCTAAATAAAAGGATTTTGCCAATTGGGCAACACGATTCAATGCACATCATTCTTCAAAACAATTAATCATTTGATTATGTACCTTGACATGGTACTCAGAATTAAAATATTCGATCAACTGTCATCATTGAAAATATAGTCTACATGGTATCACCATCAGCTTAGATAACAATAAAAACATTTGAATAATTTAAATAAAACAAGGTGTGCTATTAACCCATACATGCATATAATATTCGATACATGCTATAAAAAACGCTGTTGTACATTAAACCATTTTCAAATCACAAAGAAAGCTTTCTTCAAGATATCAACCTGAAAGACTTTTCTCCAACTCTGTACTTGAACACCAACATGATTGATTGATTGAAAACCCTGGAGGAGCACAACTAAGGGCTTTTAAAACTTTATTTTATCATTATTATAAAGGATTAAAGCAGTTGAAGCACCCATGCTTAGTAGAGCCCATAGGCCAGCTAAAAACAGAGTTGAAATCCCACGATTTTTTGCAGGGTAGGAAAATAAATTCCATCACGGAAAGCATTATTTTCATTTGAATTTAGGTTTTAGATTTTCCATAATTAATGTTCAAAGTTAGAAAAAAAAGATCGAGTTCACGGAGTTCAAGGATTGATTCACCAGTTGCAAATCTGCACGTGCATTTTAACTAAGAACCTGACATATTGTTAATGTTATTCGCTCTTTTTGAAACGTTTCAAATGTTGGAAATTAACTTACTACATTCTGCATGGAATTTTCAAGTATGGGGGACTGGGGGAGAAAAGTTTACGACAGATGCACAATCAAGATAACTTACAGGAAAGTATAGTAGAAATGGAAAGAAATTCAGAGGTATGATTATTATATGCAGTGGTGGAAGTTCATTTTTCACGAGTCAATTGTAGAAAATGCTACAAAGCATTGATACGACAAAACTTTTTGAAATGATGCCATTGCCAAGGAAAGGTGGAATGCAAATTTAAAATACGTTGTACGGTACATTCAAGCAATTCCTAAGCCCGCATAGGTACAGGTGAGTACTGACTACCGGGCTGTGCAAATAGGTGTGTGTACGCGCTGCACGCTTCCCTACGATGCAGATGAGCGCCGCGCAACAAAAACAGGGATATATGTGTTTAGCAACACGCGTTCCCCTAACCAGGGGGTGTCGCAAGGCGCTTAGGCGCGGCGCGCGCGTAAAACTAGGGATCTGGTTAGAGCAACAACACGCGCAACATTGCACGCGTTTCGCAAAGTTATAAATTCAATAAAATCGTCAAACCCAGTAATGAAATTTACTAAACACGTTTCCTAACCCCGCATAGGTGTGCGTACGCGCGCCGCGCTTCCAGCTACTGAGGAAGTGCGCCGCGCAACGCAAACAGGGGTATACGTGTTTAGCAACCACCAATTAGATAATCTCCGTTTCATTTTTTATTAAGTAATTTTCTTGGCTTGATGTGATTCACAAATATCAAAAAATGATTTCAATTTTCATTTTCTCTTGAGCGACGCTTCAGAGAAAAAAGTGAAGCGTGCCGCGCGGCGCACGCCACATCGGTAAATTGCTGTAGTTTACTAGTTTACTAATTACTAATATGATACACCACCATTAAAAACATATTCGCAACTGAATGAAATGAAATATATACGTCCAATATTGACTGTACGTCCAATTAATGAGAAAACCCAACGGGTTTTCTCATAATATATAAATCTATGATCCCTTTAGGTAATTCAATGTGAAGAGCATGCAGGACAAAATAAAGAATGTGAGGCTATAGTAATTTACTGTGGCTACCTCGACATAAGGGTGCTTAATATAGTGATATAATATGGTGAAATTAGTTTGAATATTTGAGTTGATGATATGTCAAAAATTTTCTACAATTCTACAATTCTACAAGAAAATTAATATTTGTGCCAATCTGTACAGGACAATTAAGTATATACGCAATGAAAGGCTTTAGTTTGCAGGAAATATAGGCTAGTATGCCTGCACCATAGCCTAGTATGCCTGCACCATAGGCTAGTATGCCTGTACCATAGGCTAGTGTGCCTGCACCATGCCTGACCAGTTTGATGGGCACAAGGGTACTTGTGCTGTTCGGTATTGTGTACACCACAACTCAAGCTGTTCCACGTTTTAATTTTGTAAAGCAATTTTTATTTCTAGGTTTGATTGCTGTTGCTTAGGCAGGTACTTATCTTTGATGATGATGCAGACTACTCCAGCAATAATTTTATGGTTCTATTTTGATGAGCCTTTGGACTTGTTTGAAAAGAGGATCATTTTTGACTATTTTGTCTTTAATATTCTATCAAATGAAATATAGCAAATTATTAGGAACTAGGATCTAAGTGTGTCATACCAAGATGAGTGGTGTGCAGGCATCATCTCATCAGTCCAATTCCCACCTGAGCTTTTGGGTGTTTAAATTGGAAGAGTTTTTCATTAGGTAGGCCCCCTGCATTCACTCCCTGGGTGCGCGGACAAAACACCACCTGGACAAAACCCCACCTGGACATAACCCCACCTTAGAGCACAAATTGCGCAAAAGGGACGCTCGTGTGTAATCCTGTGACGCAATGTTAGGACGATGGTTCGCACAAACGTTCCCATCGCGCAATTTGTGCTCTAAGGTGGGGTTATGTCCGGGTGGGGTTTTATCCGGGTGGTGTTTTGTCCTACCATCCACTCCCTGGTACCACGGTACTGTCAAGTGTAGACTGCAGAGACCATCTGCCTTAACCAAGCCCCAGAACTCTCCAACAATGAAAATGATGATTAAAATTGTTTACCAAAATATCAGGGGTACACAGAAGTTGCTTTCATAATTCAAATATGTTTCCCTGCAATCATAAAGATTTCTCTTCAAAACTGTTGGTTTTCCATATGTTCTGTGGCTTGACTACAAAGATGACTGTATTTGTTCTACAAAGAAGTTTCATATTATGTAGTTGTTAATTACATGTATTGCTATGAAGCTGAGGGGCTCTGTAGAGGACATTGCTATTGCGACAAATGTGATTATACAGATAAGATTTAGATTCATATCTACTAATAGTGTTCTCCAATATGTCTGGGTTACCCTACAGTTGCTTTCATTAAATTTAAAAATGTTACATTGTGTTTGAAACTATTTCTCAATGTAATTTAACTATGTGTATTATTTCACATGTATTTGTTTTGGAATCTTTTTTTGGGTGATTTAAAACAAGTTTGATATTACCATAGGTAGGGCAAGGTTTGCTCCATGTCACATGAATGTTGAGAAAGAATGATATGTGATAAAGATTTTTGATGAACCAACCATCCAGCCCCCTTTGTTCCCGCTATGACAACTTTGCCAACATAAAGAAATCAATTAGTGATCCACAGGTATGTGAAATTTGTTAAACTAAAAAGGTCTCGAGTTTTTATATCCTGCCACATGCCAACAGGATTGACATTTCTTACATAATGAGTGATTAGATAATGAATTGGAGTGTGTTATTGAAATATAGATTTCAAGAGGCATACAGTAGCCAAATTCGATAATTATTGATAACACAATCCATGATTTAGATGTTATTGTTATAACACCAAACACAACAGTATGCCCTCCAAATTTAACACTTTCATTGATTTTTGAGTTCTGCATCATAAAATAAAATTTGCTCATAACTTGTGTTCTCATGTTGCTTACAACTCCCAATGTTGTGATTTTCAATTGGCTAATGAGATATTTGGGTTTGTTAGAAGTATGATTTGTTGAAAAGATCAGTTACCGTACAAATAATATCATCATATATAACATTTGAATAACATGTTCATTCTGGGGGAGGGTCACAAGTGTCCGAAGTGATTTTTTGTCCAATTTTGAAATACCACCCACCACCCCTTCAGATAGCCCCATGTACTAACTGATATTTGTCACTATTTGAAGGGACCCACCCCTAAATAAGCATAAAACACTGAAGATGGTCCCATGTTTTGTAGGGACCCACCCCAAAATGAGCATATAACTGCAGTTTGTCCCATGTACTAACTGAAAAGCTGAAATTTGATACTATTTGTGAGGGCCCACCCCAAAATTGTGACGTAATCTGGCAAAAAGTGCCTGAATATGGAAAACTATGTCAATTAGACTAAGTGAATACAATTTTTCCATAAGGTGACAACCTCAGTTAGTACAGTGGACTAAGTAATTTCGCCAAGGTCCAAAACCACCCACCCCGGCTTTGTGTCTTGCACTTTGTCCCTGATCGCCCCTGTTCATTCTATGCTCTACAGTGGCTGTGCCTTCTGCTCCAATTCGTCTATTCATATGTGTAAAAGTTCAGTTCAACTGTTTACTGTTAACTAGTCTCATTTCCAATTGAAATGTCAGATTATTCAATTGCATAGATGGATATCCACTGAGATAGTAAATAAGTTAGATTCGTGCAAATGGCCGTTTCAGAAAATTTGTAGCAATTCAACAGTAGGTACTAATTCAACAGCTGGGAATTGTTATTCAACACTTGAATAGTAATTCAACAGTTGAGGTGAGGTGATTAGTAATTACACGCTTGACAGTAATTCAACTGCTGGGTACGGTGATATTACATGATTAATATTGCCCCAAAAATGTGAAAAGTAATTACGCTGCAGGGTAATAATGCAATCAATTGAATTTAATCATTGAATTGATAACAATAGAGCATCAATCGGTTTATTTGATAATGATGAGTTAATGAATCCTTGAAAGAGTAATTTATAGTTACTGTAAGCCAATGATCACTACTATAGTGTCACCTGTACCTCGATATGTATATTAACCAATATGCATATTAACCAATCATGAATACAAAATTCTTACATTGCTTGCTCCTGTTTTGTGAACTACTGATCTCCTAGCTTTCTTTGAAAATTTGGAAGGAGATGCTTTCAAATTGCCACCATTTTCCGACAGTTTTTCCCGGGGTTCCACCCCCAAATGTCCAACTAGGGGCTCTGCCACTGGGGGCTGCACCCCCAGGCCCCAACTCTCGTGGAGGTGCTTGCCAAAACCCCCATCGCTTTTCCTAGCATAGATCCTTCCTGGATTGAATGTGTCAATTGTTGTCATTTGATCAAGCTAAAAGTAATAAATTGATGTTATCAACTAAAAGTAGCTAAAAGTAATAAAGTAATAAATTGATGTTATTAACTGGTAACGTACGTAATCTGAATAATTCTAAACTTAAGTTTCCATGATGTATGTTACCCACATTTAAACGAATGACTCTAATTTCATTTAATTATTATCCTTGTAACTCCACGTTGGATAATTCTAATAAACTCCTTCTGAAGGTCTCTACCTAACCCATTACAGTGTCGTTAGTTGATTAATCATCAATGAAATCCAATCAACTGAAACCCTGCGAAACACCGAACCGGTACATAGAACATTGAATACGGCGCTACATCTATAATACAATTAGCAGGCAACACAATGTAACATTAAGTAGAGTAATGTCGCTAATAGCTTTGTGAGGTGGCTGGCGGATCTGTCACATGTCATTAGAAAAGTATCTGGCTTTTCGTCATAAACTCACTATTATAAAGCATGATAATGACGTCTTCCTTGCCATCTGTTGTCTGCGAGTGACCTATAAGATGTGTTTAGAATGTATACTGTTAAAGTGTTAAGTGTGTTTGCACGGTGCAGGAATAAGGATTAAGGACTGGTCGTCGGATGGACTAGCAAAGCTCCCAGCTGGTAACTGTCCTAACAGCAGAAACATTAAACTGACATTATTAAGCTTTAACTCTTTGATGATTCTATTTTCAAAGTAATATGGCACATTGGCACAGTCTTCGGTAGTGTAAACAGCAAATGTTGCAAGCATGAGTTATATCGTTTGTTTCGTAAATAATAATATTATGTGCAATTTATCTGTGAAAGCAATCGTTGCGTTAATTTCTCGAAGCACAGGTAGGTTCCGGATTAACAAGTTCATGTCGTCACACGACGTGTCTTTGACACCAATACGATACTACGTGTCTCTGACACCAGTACGTCACACTACTTGTCTTTGACACCAGTACGTCACACTACGGGTCTCTGACACCAGTACGCCAAACTACGTGTCTCTGACCCCAGTACGTCACACTACATGTCTCTGACACCAGTACGTCACACAACGTGTCTCTTGACACCAGTACTTCACACTACGTGTCTCTGACACCAGTACGACACTACGTGTCTCTGACACCAGTACGTAACACTACTTGTCTTTGACACCAGTACGACACTACGTGTCTCTGACATCAGTACGTCCACTACTTGTCTTTGACACCAGTACATCACACTACATGTCTCTGACACCAGTACGTCACACAACGTGTCTCTGACACCAGTACTTCACACTACGTGTCTCTGACACCAGTACGACACTTCGTGTCTCTGACACCAGTACGTCACACTACGTGTCTCTGACACCAGTACGTCACACTACTTGTCTTTGACACCAGTACGTGACAATACGTATCTCTGAGACCAGTACGTCACACTTCATGTCTCTGACACCAGTACGTCACACTACGTGTCTCTAACACCAGTACGTCACATTATGTGTACACAGTACACTGTACATTTTACACTGTACAGTGTACACAGTACACTGTACATTTTACACTGTACAGTGTACACAGAACACTGTACATTTTACACTGTACAGTGTAAACAGTACACTGTACATTTTACTCTGTACAGTGTAAACAGTACACTGTACATTTTACTCTGTACCGTGTAAACAGTACACTGTACATTTTACACTGTACAGTGTAAACAGTACATTGTACATTTTACACTGTACAGTACAGTGTAAATTACACTGTACATTTTACACTGTACAGTGTAAACAGTACACTGTACATTTTACACTGTACAGTGTAAACAGTACACTGTACATTTTACACTGTACAGTGTAAACAGTACACTGTACATTTTACACTGTACAGTGTAAACAGTACACTGTACATTTTACACTGTACAGTGTGCTACACAATGTGTGAATTATACATTGCACATTGTGCACAATGTACAGTGTGCACAATGTACAGTGTGCACAATGTACAGTGTGCACAATGTACAGTGTGCACAATGTACAGTGTGCACAATGTACAGTGTGCACAATGTACAGTGTGCACAATGTACAGTGTGCACAATGTACAGTGTGCACAATGTACAGTGTGCACAATGTACAGTGTGCACTGTTCGCTCTGCTACATGCACAACGTGTGTAGCGAACTGATCAACTAATGAACTAATTAATAAGGTGTCCCAGAAGAACGCAATGACTCACACGTTACAATACAATCTATTCTCATGCTTGCTATGACTAGTCTACAATGACCATTGGGCAGAAATTTCTACGCGTTTTCTCTTTTGTCAGATGGTCGAGAAATATCGAATAATCGACATTCTACTTCAGGATCCATGAATTTTCTTACTGCTTCAAACCAGTTTTTATGTACTGTCGACTGTTCAATAGAAAATGTTCGTTTTATTGTTGATTTTCTTTGTATTGCAAAGCCGAGTTTCATAACCATAGCAATATCTTGAATGAACATTCCCATTCTGACACAAATTTCTATCAATCATCGAACGTCCAAATATCTCTGCGCGAGCACTTTGTACCATCTGCATAATTCGTTAAATGCTGCTCCTATTTGGAAGGAAATCCTCCTAATGAGTCATTAGCAAATCATTGTGTTCTGATTGATGGGGCGGTGTGTAGTGTATAATGTATATAGTACATTGTGTACACAGATATTCTATTATAGGTATACATCAACTGTAGGTATACATCAATACATCATGGAGTTGTCAGGTGTGTTATATTCAACACAATTATATATGTGTGCGACTGTGTGAGGAATTATCCGTGTTTATTGCGATCTAATTTCCTGGAATCAAATTATAGCAATTCCTTTGTTTCCTTTGATGCATTCAGACTTCTGAGTGTAAAAGATACGTATCCCTTTCCATCGTTAGTAACGTATCAAGCATGATAGTCGTAGCCGCAAATAACAGTTCTTGCAAACATTCTTAAGTTACACTAATGTACACTATACATTAATACATTAATAAATTGGCACATCCAGACATCCCAAGTGAAAACATGATACAAAACTCATAGATAAACCCAAATACACACCATGTGCACGCATACATACACACAGAATTTAACACTTAACATAGTACCCACACACAACACTTCACACCATTTAATGTTCGTTGCACCATGGCTACCACACCAGACCATTCACCAGCATCGCCTAATGTTATTAGAGGAATTTACACGACTGTATGGAACGCGCGAAGGTTGTGCAGTCTTAATAATCGTACTATCTTGTGCTTTTTCCTTGACAGATTATCGTTTTGGCGGGAAAGGCGCGCAATGTTTTGATGATTGTCGGACGTTTGGTTCTTACTACCATAAACCAAGTTAAATGAAAACTTACAAAGCAATGTTTCCATGATATAGGGAAACTGTACTTAAGTAAACTTCTTATTTTCGGTCGTTTTCGGGCATCACGCCGTGTACAACAGATGACGTATTGCACGCATAGTTTACATGCCTTCATGTTGACGTGTTAGCACATACCAGGCCTTCGTTTGATGTGTTGTTCGTATGTTAATGAATGTAGAGCTTAGCTTTGGCATCAGTTTACATCACAATCATATAGCAGCCTGCTTGAAATGGTTCTCAAGCAAAACAAATTGGTACCCAGTAGGTATTTTAATCTACAAAATACAGTAAAAAGTTGCAGTGATTCGATCAACTCATTGCTCTGTTATTTTAAATAATTTGATACCCAGTAGGTTTATAATACATATTTCAGTTTCAAATTAGGAAGATGATTTGAGTTCCTACTCCATATTCCAGGCTATAATCCTCTACCCTTCACACTCAGGGAAAAAGGCGTATTATCACCGACGAGTCGCCCGTAAAATACGAGATTACCAGTCTTGACGACACTTCGCCTGTCTCCAGCCCCAAGCAACCCCCTGTCCTCATCAGGTCAGTCAAATTGACTGAAATTTTCACTTCGTGAATGATAAAGTGAAACTAAACGTTCACTTTAAGATGAACGTTGAGTTTCCACGATTTTTTGTGCACAAAAGCGCAAACAATTGTCGAATGTCGACCTAGCCTGCATGTAACTTGATATCCATTTGGCTGCTAACACATCATGAACACACATGCACACTGATATTCCGTCCATTACATGACCCCAGGGTTCAGGTTACATGCATATCCCTCAATCCGGCTTAATTTCCCTTAATTTCTTTCTTATCTTTCTTACCTTCAATCACTCTTGCTATCCCCTAATCCCTCTTTCCTATCCCTTCATCGGTCTCTTTCTATCCCCCACAGGAACAGAGAAGAGACTCCACAGCACCGTTTCTCCCGTCCCTCCAGCCTCCCCACCCCAGCCACCCCCAAATCCAGCAAGAGGAGCAGGAATGAGAGCTTCCGTAGCGACAGCTGCTCCTCCCCCATCGACTCTTCCTTCTACAGTAAGTCACGTGGGGAGAGGGTAATTACCTGGTAATTACCTGGTAATTAGGGTAATTACCTGGTAATTACCTGGTAATTACCTGGTAATTACCTGGTAATTATCTTGTAATAAGGGTAATTACCTGGTAATTACCTGGTAATTAGGGTTATTACCTGGTAATTACCTGGTAATTAGGGTAATTATAGAGTTGAATTGCGAGGTTATTAGGGGAATCTGTTTGAATGGTGGTGTACATGCGTAGTGTGTACAGTATCGCTGTGTGTAATAGCCTGCACAGTGTAGTGAATCACTGTGTATTGAACTACTGTGTAATGTGTGTAATAGCCCCGGTGTGTATTGCTACTCCTTCACACCCAGGTCCTGACCCATGTACAATGTACATGTGTATTGTAGTGCTGTGTATAATAGTATTAAATAGCACTGTATTACTATAATAACAGTGCTACTCCTTCACACCCAGGTCCTGACACGCCGACTCTCAGTGGAGAAGGGAGGTGCAGGGCCTCCAAGTCTCTGGGTGCTCTCACCAGCAGGTACTGACACACACACGTCATGTACATTGTACACTTTGTACACAGTTCATAATAGAATGTACATTGTACACTTTGTACACAGTTCATAATAGAATGTCCATTGTTGCACCAGCAGGCAATAGAACGCAAATTTTCACATAACAGGGTGTTTCAAGACTCGTGCCCGAATTTGAAATCTTAAAATTTAATCGCTTATCTACAAAATAAATCAAAAATTTCACTGTTTGTCTTATTTGCTAGATTTTTAGAGGTATTTGAGATTTGGAGACGAGTCTTGACACACATACATTTTAAAACTCCACCTTACCCTGCCTCTTCGGATCCTACATTTCTACATTTTCCAACTTCTCTGAATGCCATCTCACCCATCATTGCTTTCTTTTTCTGTTTCGTTTTCTAATCTCCCACGATGAGTAGCAGTGAAATTTTCAGACAAATGACCGACTTTTCATATTTTTTAATTAATGCATGAGTCTGGGTGACAGAATGCTAAGCTTGCAGTGCAGTTCGATATAAAGAATTCTGGCGGTTTAGCGAGGTTGTCGGTTTAGCAAGGTTGTCGGTTTAGCAAGGTTTTCGGTAATGTTCAGAATATAGGGTTTCATGTTTCAGGATGGTGATAATAATTTATTTTGTTCGTATGATGGTGGAACGTGGATGCTGAATAGTGGATGTTTTGAAGGTGGGAGATCATGTTTTGATCTGACAAATGCACTACCCCACTGCCTCACAACGATATTACTTCACTTCTGGTCTCAGTTAGCCTACTCCACGAACCTCATAACACACCGACCCAACCCTCTCTTTGTAACTACTTCCTGAGAAGTAGAAACTAGTGATACAAAGAGAAGGGTTGAGGAGAGACTTGTCTCAGAGAAGTGGAGATCTGTCTCAGAGGAGTTGAGACTTGTCTCCATCTCAAGAGACTTATCTCACAGTGTGTTTGAGGTCTGAGGAGCGTTTCCCAGGTGCGACCCCGTGGAGGTCTGACCAGATTGGGCGTGTGCGTTGCTAGGCAACACATCACGTGACATCACGTGACATGAGGTTGCTAATAGCAACGTCCACCCCCCGCACCCTGGTGCCCCTGACCCTCCCCCCGACCGCTAGCTGCCTTTTGGGTAGCAGACGGCGCGGCTGATACCGGGAGAAGGGCCACAGAGCGGGGGCCGGGCCCTCACCCCTCGTGAGGGGCGCGGGCCCGGCCCCAATTCGGGAGTAGAAAGCACCACACCGCGCTACGCGGGCCCGCAATTCAGCAGAACCCGCGAACCATGATGCTCAACACTCATGCGAAGTAATATCATTGCGAAGCAGCGAAGTAATCCCTGTAAAACCACGACATGACCTCGCACCAACAAACCATGGCTGTATGCGAGGGGGTTGCTACTCGTCGTGAAGAGAAAAGGCAACGGACTGAGCCTCTCAGCACTCGCAGCTCGCTATATTGTGCGCGTGACGTCATGGCAACACGTGGACCACGTGACATGTCACCTGCGCGGCGCTCTGCTCGCCATGTAGTCACGTGACACGTTGCTGAGCGCTGATTGGCTGCTCACCTGCAGCTGGTGGAGTCATTAGCGAGCTGCTGAACAGCGCCTCACACAGGGCATCCCTTAGTAGAGTCTACTACTGAGTAGTGACCATGTGCTAACCTGGGCACTCTCTAGAGTAGACCGCAGCGCCTCTTGCACAGGGCTTGCAAGTGAGGCATATATTCTACATTTTCTATTGTAATACAACGCTACCGGTGGATGATCTAATCGGTAATTGTGATAGCGGTGAGGTCATGCAGTGATATCATATTGCTGCTTGGAAGGTTCAAATCATATATTGCAGTAATATGTATACAATGTCACTTTTTAAAATTTCCTACTTATTAAAGCAACATATAACTTGGGGAACACAACACAGCCGAGCCATAATAACAGTGTTCCCCTCAAATAAAAACAATCAACTTATATTTGTATAGATAAATATAAGAGCCGCAAGATAAATGAATAGATATTTAGGTGCCCATAAAAAGCTATAAGTAAACAAATACTAAAACTCAATTATTAAATAACAAATGAAGTAAACCCTGAGTCAGGATTCGGTTAAAATTTGGTTAAAAGTTTGGTCGAAAATTGGTTAAAATTTCAAAGATCTATCTAACTAAAAAAGAATTTAAAATATATCTATCTAAATATTGAGGCAGAATACAGCCCTAGGTCATGTCTTCTGAAATGATAAAAAATAAATAGGTCCTATTAGGCTACTATGAATAAAAAAGTAATGAGAAATGTGGTGTCACAGGTCAGTCGACAAATGATCAATCAGTTACCTTAAAGCAGCAGCATTTTTTTGGACTCGAACTAGAAAACCTAAGAAGTTCTTACCTTATCACCTTGGACCCTTTAAAGTTAAAATTCTGTATCACTTACGTCGCGGGAGCTGTCATTCCTGACCTATCGAATTATCTCATAGCATAATGCTCTATATGACACAGTAAAATTAATGTTCAATCCGGCCAGCCATTTTGGGCTTCCCACAGGAATTTGGTAATCTGTCCCTTGAATGTCGAGATGGCAGGAACTTGCTAATGGTATATGGAATCTTGTTCCATATTTCCATTGTTCTCCAGAAGAATGATTTTTTTAAAACCCTCCGACACTTTTTTAATAGTACACTTAATCCTGGTTTTATCATCCTTATTAATAACAGCAGAATTTTTCCGTGTATACCGTAGCTCATCAGGGTTTAGGAGTTCAAATTCAGCTGGGAGGTTAATGATGACAAGATTATTGATAATTTTATAAAATAGGCAGAGATCATTAAGATAGAATTTCATCTTAATAGGTAATATAGACAGTTCTCTCTGTTTTTCAAAATACTCAATATCAGTATAATGATTAAACCTCTCACCAAGAATCCATTTTATAGCCTGTTTTTGAATGCCATCAAAAGGTGCTATTTGATTGTTACTTAAAGGACGCCATAGAATGGAGCAATGTTCAAAAATTGAACGAACAATACTTAGGTAAAATACTCTCTTTTGTTTTCTATCCAATGTAAAATGGCATGTACGCATTAACAACCCTAGTTTAGACCGGGCGTTAGCAACAAGCTTATCACAGTGATCCTTCCATGAGAGTTTCCCATTAACATATACTCCCAGATCCTTCTGAGAGTCGACATAATCAATAAAAACACGACCGAGTTTATAATTAAATACTGTACATGGGAGATTATGAAGGATATTGATTTTGTTTGTGACTGATAGGGCTTTACATTTTGAAGGGTGGAATTTCATCTTGTTTTTGGTGGCCCAAGCCTGGAGGTTATCTATATCAGTCTGGAGAGCAAAATGATCATCCGATGTGATGATTTCCCTCCATATTTTAGTGTCGTCAGCGTACAAAACAATTTGGGTTCCCTCAGAGATACAGGAAAACATGTCGTTAATAAATAATACAAATAGGAGCGGGCCGAGGATGGAACCCTGCGGCACACCTGAATCTACACTGGAGGGGGTCGATGTGGCTCCTCCTATGACCACTTGCTGCAGTCGACCTTCCAGATAAGACTTGATGAACCTAAGCATAAGCCCATCGATATTAAATTCATACTTCAGTTTATGTAGGATGATGTCATGAGACACACTGTCAAAGGCTTTCGCAAAGTCGAAGTAAATTATATTAGCAGTAGTCCCTTTATTGATATTAAGACTAAGGTCATGTATAAAAGGGACCATCTGTGTTGTACATGACTTAGAATTGACAAAACCATGTTGTCGAGAATCTAGAGAATTTTCGCAGGCAATAAAAAGTTCCTTGTGTATGCACCTCTCAAAAACTTTCATGACAAGTGAAGTTAAAGAAATTGGTCTATAATTACCGACACAGCCCTTATCTTCTTTTTTATGCACTGGCACAACGGAAGCAAGTTTCCAGTCGTTTGGAATAATTCCTGAGACGAAGGATATATTAAAAAGCAGCGTAAGTGGTTTGGCTATACTAGAAGCACAGTTTTTAAGAACCATACCATGGATACCATCAGGGCCGGCGGCTTTATTCGGGTTGACATTTTTCAATAGTAACATGACATCCAACACATGGAATTCTAGGTCTAGAAAACTTCTATTGGCACTCATATCAATGTCAATATCGTATTTGCTTTATCAGAGAACTGGTCACAGAAGAAGGCATTAAATAAGTCGGCTTGATCAGAAGGTTTCGTGCGATACTTACCTTTGTAGTGTACAGTTTCAGGTATTCTTGTTGACTTAGTTTTGGATTTGACATGCCTCCAAAATTTCTTCGAGACGAGGGCTGGGTCGGTATCATCTTTTGATATCTAGAACCGCTGTACTCAAATTTCAGTACTGTGTTTGATGAAAGTCTGTGTGTTCAGTTTTACGATAATTCATTTAAGTTTACATGACACACTTCCATGAATCAAGATTTTATCTTCAAACATGTGACGGAAATTTGATATCTGCAGACTCATATTGAAAAATTTCCAATAGAATAGCTACCTACTATAACCTGAGAGCTCAAAATCGGACTTCCTTTCGTTTTTAACTTGGCCCCTTTCCTCCTCATTTCCATCTTCGTTTCTTTTTTACCCCTCTCCCTTACCCCTATCTCTTACCCCTCTCCCTTACCCCTCTCTTGCCCCTTCTACTCTTCATAACTCCCCACTCGCCCCTCATGAAACATCCCCAATTCTCATCTCAAACACTTCTCAGGTTTTGTCAACTGCTCGCTAACGCCCCCGACGGCTCACTGGATCTCAACTTCGCGTGTTCTAAGTTAGGCGTTGCTAAGCGACGGATCTACGATATCACTAATGTGCTAGAGGGAGTTGGGCTCATTGAGAAAACCACCAAGAACCTGATCAAATGGAAGTAAGTTATAAGCTTTACCTTTTTTATAACTTAGGATAATTCCTACTCTTCGGGCTCTGTCATTTTGGGTCTTATCCTAGTCTAACAGGGACGTGTTTGGCTTTTTCCTGCGCGGCGTTATCGGGCGCTACTCTCAGCCTGTTATTAAGAGCCAGTGAGCCGCGCACGATAACGCCGGGAATGGAAAAGCCGCGCACGTAGAAGTTCGACACGCCACCATTATCCACTGTGTCTGATGCTCGTCTCTTCTCTTCTTTGATCCACTGTATCTTCTCCACTCTGTATTACCCCTGTGTTTTGACGTTTTGTCCACTCTGTATTACCCCTGTGTGTTATCCACTCTGTATTACCCCTGTGTCTTATCCACTCTGTATTACCCCTGCGTCTTTTCCACTGTATTACCCCTGTGTCTTCTCCACTGTGTCTTATCCTCATTCCTTGTCTAGTCCACTGTGTTTTATCCTCTTATCTTCTCTGCTCTGATCAACTGTGTCTTATCCACTGTGTCTCCTCCACTGTATTACCCCTTTGTCTTGTCCACTCTGTATTACCACTGTGTCTTATCCACTCTGTATTACCTCTACGTCTTCTCGCAGGGAGAATGAGGAGCCAGGAGACCCAGACAGCAGTGTGGAGAAGGAAAGACAGGAGCAGTTGAAATCACTCCAGTCAGAGATCTACTCGCTCCAAATGGAGGTTTGGTTATCAAAAGTAGCCTGCACAGTCTGGCTACATGACGGGAATTTGGAGTTCTTTTTATATTTTTAACTTATGGTGAAGTTGTGGTAAGGTTATGGTAAACTGAAAGGTAAAATTTGCCCACTCTCCTTAAAATTTTATCAAACAACGGGTCTGTATTTTCAGGAACAGCATATTGAGAAGGAGGTGATCGGGTCTCTGGCTCAGGAACTGAGTGATATAGCGTCTGAGAACTGCAAAGAAAACAACCCGTAAGTCTTTTTTAAAGAAATAGTTCAATCTTTGATGTATAGATAGATATTTTGCAAGGAGGGTATTTGAATAATATGACGAAATTTCCCCCACTTTCTCCACTGAAACCAAAAATACAGTTATCTTTAATATCACAAGTTCATCATTCAACTTAGACAGTTACACCCGAAGAAGCTTCCTTAAAGAATAAAGCCAATCCGTACTCACGACTCAACTAACTGCTATTTACCCCCAGAACAGTCACTGACAATAATCCCACTCATATATCAGCCTCGCCGCAACCCATGGAGTGACCGTTACCCTTAAGTTAATTTGGGGGTGACCCCTTATTTCAATATGAGGGGTCTTGTCACAAGACCCCATCTCTAACCCCCTCATCTCTAGCATTCCCCACACCCCATCTCTCAAACATCCCACTCAAAGTTCGTAGCCATCGTAGCCACTGAACTCCATGGGACAGAAGCTGCGAGTACTGATGTTCTCTGCAGGCACGCCCCGTACCACCATCCCACAGCGGTGTGCGTGCAGCCGGAATGCCATGTCGTCCAGGTCCTTGAGACTAGCGTCACTCCACAACCGCTCCGCCACTGCGGAGGGATAATAGGTCATTTGGCCTAACTGGACATTCGGCCTAACGCCTAAAACTCACAAATCTCTCTCCTTGACCCTAACCAGTGTTAGGCCAAATCCCAGTTAGGCCAAATCCCAGTTAGGCCAAATCCCAGTTAGGCCAAATGACGGAATACCTGCAGAGGTGCGCGGGAAGGTCCGGGAGAGAACGTTGGTGTTGTCTACAAACTCGCCCCACATGCAGGCCTCGCCACCGAACACCAGCGCCTTCTGTGCGGGGGTGGCGTCTATATCCAGCGGCTCTACCTGGGAGAGGTGGCGTTAGTGGGAATGGAAGAAGTGGCGTTAGTGGGAATGGGTGGCTTGAAACCGCTTTTTATCGAACAAAACGTTTTATAGCTGAGGCCTGAGACTCGAGTCTCAGAAGTGGTTCAAAATAATTTATCCCCCCTCCCTGATCCATTGAGGCAAACGACGGATCTCAGCCCTACCTGATAATACTTCTTCCAATCGAGGGATTTAGAGATATAGTTGAGATACCAGGGACTTGAGAGAATGGTCCTGTAGCCCCCTTTCACCACGCTAGCCATGGTCTTCTGCCAGTTTCCTTTCCACACGTGTATAATGGTGTCAGGCCGGATCTTGAGACCGTTGTTGAAGATCTCCTGCCACACCACGTAGCTGTGATTCATGGAGGCTATGATGTCCAGCAGTCTGGGGGAGAGGAATTGTTAGAATTTGTTACGTCGACTTTCAGAAAGTTACAAGCTTCAAGTTATCACCAGACGCTCTCGAAAATCATGTGATTATCCTCACTCCTCTGCTCACATCCTCATATTTCTGACGAATCCTCATTCGTCACTCCTCACCTGTCCTCGTAATAGTTCTCCAGCTGAGCGTACGTCTTGAGCCCCTTCTCGTGCATCCACTCAGTGAGGTTCTCGTTGCTGGCCCAGCACCCGAAAGGCACCTCGTCCCCGCCCAAGTGCACGAAGTTGCTAGGGAAACGGGCTGTCACCTCCGCAAACAGCTTCTCAAGGATCACGTAGTTGTTTTCGACGGAGGGGTTGATGGGGCCGTGGTCCGTGCCGAATGTACCCTTCCCCGGGCAGGGGGTCAGGAAGTCCGGGAGACTCTTACCCCACGATAGAACGTGCCCTGGGAGAGAAGGGGGTCAGGAAGTCTGGGAAACTCTTACCCCATGATAGAACGTGTCCTGGGAGAGAACTGAGTCAGGAAGTCTGGGAAACTCTTACCCCACGATAGGACGTGCCCTGGGAGAGAAGGGGGTCAGGAAGTCTGGGAAACTCTTACCCCACGATAGGACGTGTCCTGGGAGAGAAGGGGTCAGGTAATCTGGGAAACTCTTACCCCACGATAGGACGTGTCCTGGGAGAGAAGGGGTCAGGTAATCTGGGAAACTCTTACCCCACGATAGGACGTGTCCTGGGAGAGAAGGGGTCAGGAAGTCCGGGAGACTCTTACCCCACGATAGAACGTGCCCTGGGAGAGAAGGGGGTCAGAAAGTCTGGGAAACTCTTACCCCATGATAGGACGTGTCCTGGGAGAGAAGGGGTGAGGAAGTCTGAGAAACTCTTACCCCACGATAGAACGTGTCCTGGGAGAGAAGTAAGGGGGTCAGGTAGTCTGGGAAACTCTTACCCCACGATAGGACGTGTCCTGGGAGAGAAGGGGGTCAGGAAGTCTGGGAAACTCTTACCCCACGATAGAACGTGTCCTGGGAGAGAAGTAAGGGGTCAGGAAGTCTGGGAAACTCTTACCCCACGATAGAACGTGTCCTGGGAGAGAAGGGGTCAGGAAGTATGGGAAACTCTAACCCCACGATAGGACGTGTCCTGGGAGAGAAGGGGTCAGGAAGTCTGGGAAACTCTTACCCCATGATAGAACGTGCCCTGGGAGAGAAGGGGGTCAGGAAGTCAGGGAAACTCTTACCCCATGATAGTACGTGTCCTGGGAGAGAAGGGGGTCAGGAAGTGTGGGAAACTCTTACCCCATGATAGGACGTGTCCTGGGAGAGAAGGGGGTCAGGAAGTATGGGAAACTCTTACCCCACGATAGAACGTGACCTGGGAGAGAAGGGGGTCAGGAAGTCTGGGAAACTCTTACCCCACGATAGAACGTGTCCTGGGAGAGAAGGGGGTCAGGAAGTCGGGGAAACTCTTACCCCACGATAGAACGTGTCCTGGGAGAGAAGTGGGGTCAGGAAATCTGGGAAACTCTTACCCCACGATAGAACGTGTCCTGGGAGAGAAGTAAGGGGGTTAGGAAGTCTGGGAAACTCTTACCCCACGATAGGACGTGTCCTGGGAGAGAAGAGGAATTAACGAGATGGAATACCTGGAACTACAGAGCATGCTCATGTTCATGTCTTGACGAATCCTCATTCCCTGGTATTCTTTGTTACCTGGTATGTCAAACCTGGTGTATCAAACTCTGGCACGACTGCCACGCCATGTTACCTGGTGTATCAAACTCTGGCACTACTACCACGCCATGTTACCTGGTGTATCAAACTCTGGTACTACTACAACGCCATGTTACCTGGTGTATCAAACTCTGGCACTACTACCACGCCATGTTACCTGGTGTATCAAACTCTGGCACTACTACCACGCCATTTTACCTGGTGTATCAAACTCTGGCACCACTACCACGCCATTTTACCTGGTGTATCAAACTCTGGCACTACTACCACGCCATTTTACCTGGTGTATCAAACTCTGGCACGACTACCACTCCATGTTACCTGGTGTATCAAACTCTGACACTACTACCACGCCATTTTACCTGGCGTATCAAACTCTGGCACGACTACCACGCCATGTTACCTGGCGTATCAAACTCTGACACTACTACCACGCCATGTTACCTGGCGTATCAAACTCTGGTACTACCACCACGCCATGTTACCTGTATCAAACCTGGTGTATCCGCCATGTTCTGTGTACGACTACCACGCCATGTTACCTGGTGTATCAAACTCTGACACTACTACCACGCCATGTTACCTGGTGTATCAAACTCTGGCACTACTACCACGCCATGTTACCCTCAGACTCTGTGCCATGTCAAACTCTGGCACGACTACCACGCCATGTTACCTGGTGTATCAAACTCTGGCACGACTACCACGCCATGTTACCTGGTGTATCAAACTCTGACACTACTACCACGCCATGTTACCTGGTGTATCAAACTCTGGCACGACTACCACGCCATGTTACCTGGTGTATCAAACTCTGGCACGACTACCACGCCATGTTACCTGGTGTATCAAACTCTGACACTACTACCACGCCATGTTACCTGGTATATCAAACTCTGGCACTACTACCACGCCATGTTACCTGGTGTATCAAACTCTGGCACTACTACCACGCCATGTTACCTGGTGTATCAAACTCTGGCACGACTACCACGCCATGTTACCTGGTCTATCAAACTCTGACACTACTACCACGCCATGTTACCTGGTGTATCAAACTCTGGCACTACTACCACGCCATGTTACCTGGTGTATCAAACTCTGGCACGACTACCACGCCATGTTACCTGGTGTATCAAACTCTGGCACGACTACCACGCCACACGCCATGTTACCTGGTGTATCAAACTCTGGCACGACTACCACGCCATGTTACCTGGTGTATCAAACTCGGCATGACTACCACGCCATGTTACCTGGTGTCCAAACTACGACTACGCCATTTTCAAACTCTACTACCACGCCATTTTACCTGGTGTATCAAACTCTGGCATGACTACCACGCCATTTTACCTGGTGTATCAAACTCTGGCACTACTACCACGACATGTAACCTGGTGTATCAAACTCTGACACCACTACCATGCCATGTTACCTGGTGTATCAAACTCTGACACTACTACCACGCCATGTTACCTGGTGTCAAATCAAACCTCCATGTTACCTGGCACGACTACCACGCCATGTTACCTGGTGTATCAAACTCTGGCACTACTACCACGCCATGTTACCTGGTGTATCAAACTCTGGCATGACTACCACGCCATGTTACCTAGTGTATCAAACTCTGGCACGACTACCACGCCATGTTAACTGGTGTATCAAACTCTGGCACTACTACCACGCCATGTTACCTGGTGTATCAAACTCTGGCACGACTACCACGCCATGTTACCTGGCGTATCAAACTCTGGCACGACTACCACGCCATGTTACCTGGTGTATCAAACTCTGACGCGACTACCACGCCATGTTACCTGGTGTATCAAACTCTGGCACGACTACCACGCCATGTTAACTGGTGTATCAAACTCTGGCACTACTACCACGCCATGTTACCTGGTGTATCAAACTCTGGCACGACTACCACGCCATGTTACCTGGTGTATCAAACTCTGGCACGACTACCACGCCATGTTTCTTGGTGTATCAAACTCTGGCACGACTACCACGCCATGTTACCTGGTGTATCAAACTCTGACACTACTACCACGCCATGTTACCTGGTGTATCAAACTCTGACACGACTACCACGACATGTTACCTGGTGTATCAAACTCTGGCACGACTACCACGCCATGTTACCTGGTGTATCAAACTCTGGCGTCCACTACCACGCCATGTTACCTGGTGTATCAAACTCTGGCACGACTACCACGCCATGTTACCTGGTGTATCGAACTCTGACACGACTACCACGCCATTTTACCTGGTGTATCAAACTCTGGCACTACTACCACGCCATGTTACCTGGTGTATCAAACTCTGGCACGACTACCACGCCATGTTACCTGGTGTATCAAACTCTGACACTACTACCACGCCATTTTACCTGGTGTATCAAACTCTGGCACGACTACCACGCCATTTTACCTGGTGTATCAAACTCTGGCACCACTACCACGACATGTTACCTGGTGTATCAAACTCTGGCACTACTACCACGCCATGTTACCTGGTGTATCAAACTCTGGCACTACCACGCCATGTTACCTGGTGTATCAAACTCTGTTCTGGTGTATCAAACTCTGCGACTACCACGCCATGTTACCTGGTGTATCAAACTCTGGCGTGCACTACCACGCCATTTTACCTGGTGTATCAAACTCTGGCACGACTACCACGCCATGTTACCTGGCGTATCAAACTCTGAGCTGCAAAACTACCACGCCATTTTACCTGGTGTATCAAACTCTGGCACTACCACGCCATTTTACCTGGTGTATCAAACTCTGGCACGACTACCACGCCATTTCTTACCTGGTGTATCAAACTCTGGCACGACTACCACGCCATTTTACCTGGTGTATCAAACTCTGGCACAAACTACCACGCCATTTTACCTGGTGTATGGCAAACTCATGGTGTATCAAACTCTGACACTACTACCACGCCATGTTACCTGGTGTATCAAACTCTGGCACGGACTACCACGCCATTTTACCTGGTGTCTGGCATCAAACTCTGGGTACAATACCACGCCATTTTACCTGGTGTATCAAACTCTGGCACGACTACCACGCCATTTTACCTGGTGTATCGCCATTTACCTGGTGTATCTGGTACAACTACCACGCCATTTTACCTGGTGTATCAAACTCTGGCACTACCACGCCATGTTACCTGGTGTATCAAACTCTGGCACGACTACCACGACATGTTACCTGGTGTATCGAACTCTGACACTACTACCACGCCATTTTACCTGGTGTATCAAACTCTGACAAAACTACCACGCCATGTTACCTGGTGTATCAAACTCTGACACTACAACCACGCCGTGTTACCTGGTGTATCAAACTCTGTCACGACTACTACGCCATGTTACCTGGTGTATCAAACTCTGACACTACTACCACGCCATGTTACCTGGTGTATCAAACTCTGGCACGACTACCACGCCATGTTACCTGGTATATCAAACTCTGGCACGACTACCACGCCATTTTACCTGGCGTATCAAACTCTGGTACTACCACCACGCCGTGGTCCTCTGCGTAGCTGATGATGTCCTCAATATCGGAGACGCTGTAAACATGGTTCTGGTCGTAGGCTCCCAGTCCTGAGAAGAAGGTACACTCGTTATAAGTTACAGATGGAGAGTTGGCGGGAGATATGGTATTAGGACATATTAGACCGGTGATATGGTATTAGGCCATGACTTTGCGAAAAGATTCATCATTCAATAATGATAACTTTTCGTGTGGCTCGTTAATGAAGAAGGTTTGTGTAAAACCCACGAAGATGTACGAACTACGAAACGAGGAAAGTATTGTCCAGTGAAGCATACCTGAGAGCTGAGGGAAAGTGACGCTGAAGAAGGGGAAGGAGGGGTCGTCCACTATGTGCCAGTGGAGGACATTCAGTTTGTTCATGGCCATGGCCTCCAACACCCGCTTAATGGAGTCCACAGAGAGGAAGTGTCGGGATGTGTCGATCAGGAGGCCTCGGAAGGAGAAACGAGGGTAGTCGTTGATGCGAACACTCGGGAACGAGCCATCTGGAGAGATAGCGGCTTGGGTTCATTGTGGTGAAACCTAATTTTAGTGTGTTTCAGTGTTCTATTTTTTCTTAGTTTCGCTACTACGCAGGTTTCACCTTAGTTTCAAAAGTTTTGACTCTTTTGAGGTTGAACAGTTCCAAGTGTAATTGGAACCTGAAGACGATCTGAAGACCCGAAAGTCTTTGGTATGTGTGATCAGTGAATCTGCTCTAACCAGAGACATTGAAGAGTTGGTAGAAGGTCTCCAGTCCTCGGATTACCCCGAACTTACCAGAGACATTGAAGAGTTGGTAAAAGGTCTCCAGTCCTCGAATTACCCCAAACTTACCAGAGACATTGAAGAGTTGGTAGAAGGTCTCCAGACCTCGAATTACCCCAAACTTACCAGAGACATTGAAGAGTTGGTAAAAGGTCTCCAGTCCTCGAATTTCCCCAAACTTACCAGAGACATTGAAGAGTTGGTAGAAGGTCTCCAGACCTCGAATTACCCCAAACCGTGTTTCTGCTGACAGATCCACCACACTGAACCTGGTGTCCAGAGTGTAGCTCTCGTTGACACCAATTTGAAGTGGTGCCTTGGTGTAAAGAACCGTTATCCGCACCTCTGTGATGTACCTGCGAAGAGAGTAAAGAAAACATTTGGATGGGTTTGAGGTCCTCGGGCAGGAATCTGTGCACGCTGATGACTTAATCAGTAACCATGAATTAGTAGTTATTATCTTGTTTGGAGCACTTTGGATAAACCATCACTGCCCATTTGGTATAAAACCTGATTTTAGGGGAAAAACAATAATAAAAAAACAAAAACTGATTCAAAAAACAAACCCGGCTGAGGATGGTGGGAACTGTTTGAATGTTGAAAAGTATTGCTCATAGCGCCTCATGGCAGCAGACACCACCTTCTCTACCTGAACCTCGGGCTGGGTGGCTCTGATCTTGAACTGGTTCTTATTCAGCACCTTCCGCGAGGTCAGACTCGAGAACTCCACCTTCTGAAAATGGGACTTGGGAGAAGTTGTGTGAAATCAGTTGGAAATGGGAGAAGTTTCGGTTGCAATTAGTCCTGGAATTAATGGGAATCACGAGAAAATGTGATCCTGCTGTCACTTATCAAGTCATATCTTCATATGGATAATTGTTTGTCCATGATACTGAGTTCTTTCTGAATCCCCAATTAAAAGATCCCACATTTCCCACCTGGGGAAAAGGCACTACAGGCACCAAGTTTTCATAAGCAAACCCCACCGCCAGTAAAAAGAAAAGATAGTTGAACCGTGGTAGCGACAACATTTTGAACAAATCAGAAATAGGCAAACGCTATTTTAAAAGCACAATGAGTATTTGGAGCAATATTACACCAGTTGGATATCTCGCAATGCAAGTCTGCACTTGAACCTCTGATAAAACGATATCACATTTCATTTTTAAGATTAACTTTTCCATGGAACTTTTGCAAAAACAGCAACTCATGATACATGCTGTATGTATCACATGAGCAATTTGAAGTGAGCGTTGTCAAAGTCTCAGTAGAAAAATGAGATATCATTAAATCGTCTTAATCCCAAAAATCATCCTTTCATTCCTTAAGCCCAAAATATCATCCATTCATTCCCGCAATCAAAGCTCAACACACTAATCACCAATCTTTACTCCTTTTTCCAAACCTTTTCGCTAATCGATGTAAATAAACCATATCCCATCATTATGGCTTACCGTGTGTTTAGGGTTTAGCCTGAATAATATACATAGAAAATTATCAACCATATTACCTTATTCGAATTTAATGATTTGGGAAAACTGTTAAACCTTCAATAATTATTGGGCTACTGTTCTAGATCTCTTATTATCTGATCCAATAATTGCCATGTACAACTTAATGTTATTTAAACTTCCAAATAAAACTGTTTATTACCCGGCCCCCTCTCTTTCTTCTTCTAACTCGATGAGAAGCCTGTGCAGCTCGCTCCTCCAATGTCCTGTCTGGTCTGATAAACACTGCGCTGAACTTCTCTGAATTCCGCAACTTTTTTGCCTGAACAAGAACATGTCTCGCTGTGCTGACGCATGATAAAGTCACTTTCACAGGCCTTGGTCTCTCCTTGCTCAGTCTCCCCACACGGCAAACCTCAGTGACAGGCTTCAATCCGAGCTCACTGAGTACTTCCTGAACCTTCTCAGACAAGTTCTCCTTTCCCTCCTCCGGAACTCCAAACATCATCAGGTTTTTGCCCCGGTCTTCTTCCTGAACTGCTGACTTCACGGCACTTTTAAGCGTTTCTGAACTGATTTGATTAGATTCAGTTGAGCACTTAACTGCTTCGCTGTAGGACTTGATTGCTTGCACTGTCTCTGATACCGATGCTGTTACTGCACTCTGACTGACGCTGTTACCGCATTCTGAACTGATGCCAACAATTTGTCCTTACTAACAATCACTTCATGCTGCTGAACTATAACCAGTTTCTGCGATTTCACCAGCTCTGATCTCGTTGCATTGAGCTCTGTCATCGTCTGCTGCAGACGCACATTCTGGTACCACACAAAATGAAATGCTTCATTAAACAACTCGACAAGCTCATCTCTCCCCAAAGCTCTGCACTTTTGTTTCGTCACGTGATCGTAGCGTGAGACTGGGCAGTTCAAGTCCTTCATCGCCTTTCCGAGCCAAACGTTCACTTTACAGAGGAGGTCCTCAACTGCCCTATCAGGGGACTTTGGGCCGTCACTTGTAGCCATGGTATAGTGCGATACACACAGCCACAATCAAGTTACTATACAATTATCAAGCAACTGATAAGAGAGCGATTAATTCAACACGCATACAAATAATGGTATATAGCAATCGATAATGGTACCATTTTTTGTTGACGATTTTCGACTCTTTTCTGAAATGGTACCATTTTTGTTGACGATTTTCGATCCTAATCTGAAATGGTACCATTTTTGCTGGAGATTTTTGGCACTCTTTGGAAATGGTACCATAATTTTTGTTGAGGAATTTTGGCCCTTTTCTGAAATGGTACCATTTTTGTTGAGGATTTTCGACCCTAATCTGAAATGGTACCATTTTGTTTAGGATTTTCAACCCTTTTCTGAAATGGTACCATTTTTGCTGGAAATTTTTTCTGGGCACTTTTCTGAAATGGTACCATTTTTATTGAGGATTTTCGACCCTTTTCTTAAATGGTACCATTTTTGTTGACGATATTCGACCCTTATCTGAAATGGTTCCATTTTCGTTGAGGATTTTCAACCCTTTTCTGAAATAGTACCATTTTTGCTGAATATTTTTTGGCACTTATCGGAAATGGTACCATTTTTGTTGAGGATTTTCGACCCTTTTCTGAAATGGTACCTACCATTTTTGTTGAGGATTTTCAACCCTTTTCTGAAATGGTACCATTTTTTGTTGAGAAATTTTGAAATTTATTCAGAAACAGTACCATTTTATAGAAAATTTTCCGATTTTTTTCAAATGGTACCACTTTTGATGATGATTTTCGACCCTTTTCTGAAATGGTACCATTTTAGTTGTGGATTTTTGGCCCTATTTTGAAATGGTACCCATTTAACCCCCAAAAACCCCTAAGTGGATATAAAAAAAGCCAAATAGGGGTTTAATTTTTCGGGGTTTATGGGGGTTTATGGAGGTTGCCCCCCCCCCCAAATTTCAGACACTTGGCTCAAAGTGGCAAGATGCTACATCTCAACCCAGGGAGGCGCTGGATATTTGGGACAGAGTTTATTCTTGGGATTCTACCATTAGTGGGTGGAAACACCATGAAAACATCCTAGAACGCCTACTTTAGTTGAAAATTGGACATTTCATTATCAACAAAATCAGCGAAATAAGCCTCCTAGATAATTTTCATTCTTCAGTGTTCTATCCCCACTAATGGTAGGATTAGATGGTGAAATACTTTGGTCCCAGGTCGCTAGCACCTTGCCTTGCTGAGATATAGCAGTTTGTCACCTTTGGTCATGTACGTCAATTTTTAATTTTGGTCGTTTTTAGCCCATCAAATGGGCAAATTTCTGATCAGACCAATTTTGATATGTTTCTTACAGTTGATTGGTATGTTCCCTGGTTTAGAAATTAGAAGTGTCTAACGTGAATAATTTGGCAAATATAGTTATAAAAAAGTAAAAATGGCGGGGGAGAATCAACGAGTTTTCAAGATTTGAACCTAAAACCGGTTCTAGACTTCATCGAAGCACATGGAGATACCAAAAAACATATCACCCATTTTCTTCCCACCCCTACAAGAAACATGTTTTTTAAACCCACAAATTTCGTTCCATAATGTATAAATTTATCATTTATATTTTCGTATACGTTGATTAATTTCTTGAAATCCGAGAGTGTGAAGGAAAAAAAGTTTCTTACCTTCACATGTCACCTCACATGCTCCAAGTTTCTCGTTGATCTTATCGCATTTCTTCTTTTGCTTCTTGCTCAGCTGCGATGGGTCTCCCTGTGATTTGCAACCTGCTAAGGTTGATTCATAGCCAATCTTCAGACACTTCTTCTCGTAAATCTTGAAGTTTTTGGCAAGCTTCTTTTCAGAGTCCTTGCAGTCAGCTCCACTACCAAGGTGAAGGAGTTGAAACGTAGTTACCACCAGAAGCAGCCCAAAACTTGTGCAGTGCATCGTGATAGATTACAAATTATCAGGTGTCACGAAGAGTTGAAATTTCTGAAACTTTTACACACAACTAAATACACAGAATAAATTATTTTCATAATCAACACACTGGGAATCCTCACAAACTGGGGCACATGAAATGATGTGTGTTTAGCAAACCAATGTCAGCATAATTGCTTGTAACTCTGGATTTATTTATAATTTAAATTGCAAAGCCTCACTTTGTCACTCTTTATGTTGTACCACATGGACATAACTTTTCAATAAATTCTTAAATTAAAAATAGATTAGACCACTGGACAATGAGGCATCCGGCAATTGAAGCAATCATGGGCAATTTACCATGTAGGAGTGTAGGGGCTTAGGTAAGTCTGGACTAACCCTCTTTCAATCAAAGCGACCAAATAGCGTTGTGTAACTTAGAAGCAATAGAGTGTCTCGAATTTAACTGTAGCCTCAATTCTGAGGCAAAGAAAACACAGTATGTTTTATGTGTGAAGTGAATTCAAGAATTACTTGAGTTAGCCTATAACGCATATGTGTGCAGACTGCTTGATTGACAGAGGCCTCAATAAAGATTCGCAGATTTCCTCTGCGCGCTTCAACTTTCTATATAAATTCCGTCAACAGCACACAATTTCGCGCGTCTTTATCGAGGTCTTTTTTAATCAAGCGGTCTGCACACATATGGGTTACCGATTTACTTGTATGGGCCATGGGGTCGGTGGTCACCTGAAACTCTGAAAGAACTCAAAGTCAGCCATGGGTCATTGGGTCATATATGATAGGGTGAAAGTCAACCCTAATCAGACAGTTGGGTGTATGATTTGGTCAAAGTCAACCCTAATCAGATAGTTTGGTGTATGATTGGGTCAAAGTCAACCCTAATCAGGAATGTGGGTTGGAAATCGAATTTAGAAGAACTTTTAAAGTGGGGTTTTCGAATTCTTGGATACGTTTCTGTTACAGTATGAATGGAATTCAATATATTCATGCCAATTATTCCTATCGTGTTGCAGGTTTATTCAGAGTAAAGTACAGTAGTGCCCTCCTTCAAAGACTGCTCCCTGCCATTAAGAACCAGGCCCTGGAGGCGGCCGATAGACTTGGAATCCAGGACGATTTGTTCGCCCTCGCTAAAGCTGGTAAAACTGATTTAGATGTATTGAATTAGATTGCAGTGTATCAAACGGTATAATGGTTCATATATTATGTTGTTCTCTCCTAACTCTGAGATATGCACGGTCCAAACTACAGCAATTCTGTACTGTGGTTTGTAGATAAAATTCACATTTCATTCATTGCAAACATTATTAGATTATTATACCTACATTTCATTTATTTTGCAACAGGCACCTGAGATTTATTCATTATTTCTGCGATACGAATCCAATTTTTCGGATGACTTCTACAGTTATTAATATGTACTTTTATAACGGCGTGGACATGGGACTACACGGCTCCCCCTTAGGGGGGGCCAGGCCCCCCCTAGTTTTCAAAAGGCCCCCTGTATAAAAATCTTAGGGGGGGCCTTGGCCCTACCTAAGATTTGAACATAGAAAGGAAGTGAAAATTTATTTCATTTAGACAGAAATTTTCCTGAAATTCACTTTTTTTAGAGTTGAATCAATGAATAAATATGATTTTAGTTGTATTTTTATGCAAAATAGTGACAAGTAGAGCTATGGAAAATGAAAATTTGCTTATGTCAATTTTGGCCCCCTGTAGTTTTCAAAAGGCCCCCCCTAGAAAAAATCTAGGGGGGGGCCTTGGCCCCCAATAGCTCGAAAAAGTGTGTAATGGCATGGGCGTGGAATGACGCATCTAATCGTACAATGTATTACAATCTACAAGATGTACATTGCACAATATACATTCTACAAGCATGGGACTACACGGCCCCTCTATGGGGGGCCAGGCCCCCCTAGTTTTCAAAAGCCCCCCTAGAAAAATCTTAGGGGGGGGCCTTGGCCCTACCTAGGATTTTCTAAAAAATTTGAACATCGAAAAGAAGTTACCATTAAGTTTAGTTAGACAGAAATTTTCCTGAAAATTGAAATTCACCTTTTTAGACTTAAACCAATCAATAAGAACATGATTTTCGTTGCATGTTTATGCAAAATAGTGAAAATTAAGGCTATGAAAAACGAAAATCTGCTTACGTAAATTTTGTCCCCCCTAGTTTTGAAAAGCCCCCCCCCCCCTAGAAAAAATCTAGGGGGGCTCGGCCCCCACTAGCTCGAAAAAGTGTCTAATGGCATGTCTACAAGCTGTACAATGTTCATTGTACATTCTACAAGCTGTACAATGTTCATTGTACATTGTAAAAGCTGTACAATGTTCATTGTACATTGTACAATGTAAAAGATGTACATTGTACATTGTACATCTCGTAGAATGAACACTCACACCGCCCCTCTACAGGTTACTGCTCTACGCCTGACCTGCTGACGCTGATGGGCTCCTTCGTCAACGAACGGAACTACGTTGTGTTGGAAAGTATTAACACCAACCTCTCAGAGCTTGCTTCCCTCTTCAGTCACCTCCCATGCTTTACACAGGTGAGTGGTGACACAGCACAGGTGACACAGTACAGGTGACACTGCGTTACTCAAGTGACACTGCACAGGTGACACTGCACAGGTGACACTCCACAGGTGACACTGAACTGGTGACACAGCACAGGTGACACTGCTTCACACGCATGCTTTACACAGTTCCAAGCCCTGCGACGGCGCATCTTCTCCCGGATCCTGAGCGAGGTGGGATGGGAGAAGGGGGCGGAGGAGGCCCACACGCAGTCCCTGCTTAGAGACATGTTAATAGGGACCCTGGGCAAGAGTGCTGACCAGGAGGTCGTTAGCCGGTGCTTGGAGCTCTTCAACAAACACACTAGGTGACTGGTGAGGGGTCTTGGCAGAGACGTTTATTATCTTCTTCTCGTATTTCAACCTTCGTCCTGAGACCTTATTCTACTCAAAGAAAAAAAATGATGCATATTTCACAAATTTTCCCACACCGATCAAATTATCAAATTTCCTTGAAAACCGTGAGAACTATCAGTATTAGAGCTTTACAGGTCCTATTATACGCAGGGATATGGAACACAGAGATAATATTATGGAAGGATCAAATCACAGCACTTCTGTACTGTGGTTTGCAGATCAAAATACTTATTTCTCACACTTCTTAATTCCCAGCGGTGGCGGTCTGATTCCCGCGGACATCCGAGGTTCGGTCTACAGCACAGTTATCCGCGGCAGCTCGGACTCTAACAAGACGTACTCTGAGCTCCTCGACCTGTTCCACAAGACCGACCTTCACGAGGAGAGAGTCAGGATCCAAAGTGTTCTGGGAGCTGCGTGAGTTTTTCTGGGAGCTGCGTGAGTTTTTCTGGGAGCTGCGTGAGTTTTTCTGGGAGCTGCGTGAGTTTTTCTGGGAGCTGCGTGAGTTTTTCTGGGAGCTGCGTGAGTTTTTCTGGGAGCTGCGTGAGTTTTTCTGGGAGCTGCGTGAGTTTTTCTGGGGGCTGCGTGAGTTTTTTCTGGGGGCTCCGTGAGATTTTTGGGGAGCTGCGTGATTTTTTCTGGGAGCTGCGTGAGTTTTTGTTGGGAGCAGCGTGAGTTTTTCTGGGGGCTCCGTGAGATTTTTCTGGGGGCTCCGTGAGATTTTTGGGGAGCTGCGTGATTTTTTCTGGGAGCTGCGTGAGTTTTTCTTGGGAGCAGCGTGAGTTTTTCTGGGAGCTGCGTGAGATTTTCTGGGGGTTGCGAGGGTTTTTTGAGAGCTGCGTGAGTTTTTTTCTGGGCGATGATGAGGCCTATGGGGTTTCAAGTCAAATGGCAGGGCTCAAAACTTTCTACTCTGCATTTACTTGTAACCTTGTAATTCCACCTTGCTTCAACGCTGCAATTTCAGGCCTTGTCCAACACTGCGACATAAGACTCTAGAATTTGCCATTAGTGACAAAGTCCGTTCTAACGACACGCCCTTCGTCATTGCTGCTGTCTCTGGGTCTGGATGGGAAGGAAGGGCAGAAACCTGGCAATTTGTCAAGAATAACTACACACTCTGGCTTGAAAGGTTAGATGTGGGTTAAAAACCAGGCAATATGTCAAGAATAACAACGTTCTCTGGTTTGAAAGATTAGATGTGGTTTAGGAACTTGGCAATTCGTCAAGAATCACTCTGTGGCTTAAAAAGTTAAATTGAAAGGTACACCGGTGGGTTCCTCTTTAAAAGACTCATTGGTGCATGCTGCAGTTACTTCACTGATATGAAGATGTATGGAGAAGTCAAGGTTAGTCACTCCAGTGTGTAATTTTAGAGTGTTGGGCTGCTCGTGTCATGGACCCAAAGTTATAATTTGTTAACCTGGAAAGAGGCAAATTACTTAAGTAGTACTACTCTACTACAGTTGTAGACTATAGTAGGGTCACGTTCGAAAAATGCCTAATATCGGCCACATCAAATCAATAAATACCGGGTGGGCCAAAAAGAACGTTACAAAAGCAACGCGCTGTAACAAAAAGGCGCATATCTCCGAGGTTTTTTGAGCAATCTTCATGAAACTTTCAGCATATTTCGGGCTACATCTGACCAATATGACCCTGGAGTAGCTAACATTTTTGAGTCCCAGAAGCTGAGATATGGCAAATAAACTGGTTTTTCGTTGATTACTCGGGCATTTTTCGAGGTAGACATTTTTGGTGCAAAATCGTATCGTACATGCGTATGACATCCCAAAGTTTCATTAATTAACTCCAAACAAAACCAAAGTTACAGCGCGTTACTTTTGTAACGATCTTTTTGAGTTTTTGGCCCACCCGGTACAATTTTAGACGCGCGCATTGTCTCAAACTGGAATTTCGTCTCAAACTGGTATATTCTGCTATGGAAGGATTGCATGATTCCGACAAAGTGGATGCGAAGTAGACAAATTCGAGATATTGATTTTCTGTCTTCTGTCTACATAAGCGGTATTTTGTACCCTCCAGTGATCATATCAAATGGTTTTTAGGATAGTACCAAAGAATGCCCAACCTCTCACGGGCCAATTGTGTCATCATGGGCCCAAATTGGTTCCTTACTCTCTCCAACAAAATTTACAGAAACAGATCTGTTGTGGATCGCCACAGCTCACGCACCATCATCCGCATTTTTTTTCCTGAAAATATATTCAGTCATCAAATTTGGGTACGAAATTTCACGATTTTCTAGTGAAATGCCCGTCAAATCGGCCAAAATTACCGCAAACTGCGGACGTACGCACTTGGCCAAACAGCCCCCCTTCCCCCTATGTCCGCAAATGTCCGCATTGGCCAGACTCCCTCGTCCGTTGTGCTTTTATGGATGGCCCCTTAGTGGAGCTTGCCAAGGTTACAAAGTATGTTCGAGTTCAGGGGCACTACTCAATAAAGAGGAGTTTTTATTATGTCCCCTCAGAATGCTACAAATGGAACTGCAGTGCCTCAAGATTCCTCGGGCAATTTTCTAATCGGACACATTGTCATATAAGGAATAGAGATTTAATCTACTCAAGAGAATACTGAAGGATATCGGCCGAACTAGTTCGTAACGACGGCTCACGCATAAAACAACTTTTTTCGCGCCGCGCTTTGTCCCAAATCTGCATCCACTTCGCGGAATCATCTCCTGTATGTAAGGCGCGGCTAATTTAACGTTAATCGAAGTACAAAAATTTTCAAGAAAATACTCTCTTTGCGCGGCGCGCGCGCGAGCACATATACTGTATACTAATATGCGCGCTGTGCTGCCCAAAAATTTTCTTGGGCACCAATGCTAATCTCCAATCTTATTTCAGGAATTTTTCCAAGCTAATAAAGCACCGGCGGCTGAGCGAACTGTACAGCAATGTCTTGAAAGCATCAAACTTCGCTCTGATTGGCTGGACCGTGACGGTGAGGCTGTGGCTGAGTGGCTTGAAAACAATATCGCGAAGAAGTGAACTGAAATCTGTCATAAATTTCGTGTCTCATTGTTTTGCTTGATTTATGTTGTTGTTTGCGTTTAAAAGTGAAACCGTTTCCAAATCAATTTGCCTTATAACGTTTTAGGGCACTCAGGGCACAGGGCACTACGTCAGGGCACCAGGGCACTACGTCAGGGCACCAGGGCACTACGTCAGGGCACTGATCCTTGAAGTAGTGCCCTGAACAGGGCACAGGGCACTACGTCAGGGCACTAAGTCAGGGCACTGGGCCATTACGTCTATGTTATGTGATATTGTTATTCTATTGTTTTGAAGGGTTTTATTGTTATTGTAAGGATTTCATTGTGATTTAGGAGTAAAGTGCAGCAATCTGTAATCGTGTACTAATCTGCAATCGTGTATTCAATACATTCTAGATACCTACACTTAAGACTTCAGTGTTATTTTCATAAACTTATTCGTGGTGTGTCCTATTGTTATTTTAAGGCTCTGAAGAAGGACACCAGGGCACTACGACAGGGCACTGGGCCACTACGTTATGTCTGCGTTATCTGATATTGTTCTGAATGGTCTTATTGTTGTTGTAAGTACCTATACTATTCTGATTCAAATGTTATTCCAGTGATCTTATTGTTATTATTCTTGGGTTCCTATTGTTATCCTAAGAGTCATTCAACGTTGGGGCACTGGGCACTACGTCGGGGCACTGGCTCACTGGGGCACTATGTCTACGTCATGTGATATTGGTATTCTATTGTTTTGGACGGTTAAGGCCATGGTTCTGTTTATCATTTTAAGGATCCTATTGTTATTCTATGGATCCTATTGTTATTCTATGGATGCCATTGTTATTCTATGGCCTCTAATGTTATTCTAAGATTCGAAGGGTCCTATTGTTATACTTAGGGTTCTGCTGTTACTGTTAGGGTCTCATTTTTATTATCAGTGCCCTATTGTTATTCTAAGGGTCCTATTCTCATATTAAGGATCCTATTGTTATTCCAAGGGTCCTATTTTTATTTGAAGGGTCCTTTTGTTATTCTAACGGTCCTTTTGTTATTCTAAGCGTCCTATTGTTATTTTAAGGGCCCTATTCTCATACTAAGGATCCTATTGTTATTCCAAGGGTCCTATTGTTATTCTAAGGCTCTTATTGTTATTTCAAGGGTCCTATTGTTATTTTAAGGGTCCTATTGTTATTTCAAGGGTCTTATTGTTATTTGAAGGGTCATTTTGTTATTCTAACGGTCCATTTGTTATTCTAAGCGTCCTATTGTTATTTTAAGGGTCTTATTGTTATTTTAAGGGCCCTATTGTTATTTTAAGGGCCCTATTGTTATTTGAAGGGTCCTTTTGTTATTCTAACGTCCCTTTTGTTATTCTATGCGTCCTATTGATATTTTAAGGGTCTACTTGTTATTTTAAGGGTCCTATTGTTATTTTAAGGGTCCAATTGTTATTCCAAGGGTCCTATTGTTATTTTAAGGATCTTATTGTTATTCTAAGGGTCCTATTGTGATACTCAGGACCCGATTGTTATTCCAAGGGTCCTATTGTTATTTTAAGGGTCTTATTGTTATTTTAAGGGTCCTTTTGTTATTCTAAGTACCTTATTATTATTATTGTAAAGGTCCTATTCTTATATTAGAATCCTATTGTTAATCTATGGTTCCTATTTTTATTTAAGGCCTCCTACCTCTTGCTATTATAAGATTCTAAGGGCCCTATTGTTATACTTAGGATACTTAGGGTCCCATTTTTATTATTAGTGCCCTATTGTTATTCTAAGTGTCCTATTCTCACACTAAGGATCCTATTGTTATTTCAAGGGTCCTATTGTTATTCTAACGGTCCTTTTGTTATTTTAAGGACCTTATTGTTATTCTAAGGGTCCTATTCTCATACTGAGGATCCTATTGTTATTCCAATGGGTCGTGTTGTTATATGAAGGGTCTTATTGTTATTTTAAGGGTCCTTTTGTTATCTAATTGTCTCATTATTATTCTAAGGGTCCTATTCTAACACTTAAAGGAACCTATTGTTATTGTTAGGCCTCTATTGTTATTCTAAGAGGTATTGTTCGGGTGCCCCGATATAGAATGACTCTTAGAATAACGATGCGACCCCAAGAATAACGATAGAACCCTTGAAAAACAATAGAGTACCAATGTCACAAGCACATGAAGTAGTGCCCTTAGAATAACAATAGGATCCTTGGAATAACAAAAGGATCCTTAGTAAAAGGGAAGGACCCTTAAGTAATAATAAGACAGTTATAATAACAAAAGGACCCTTGGAATAACAATAGGATCCTTATTATGAGAAAAGGACCCTTAGAATAACAATAGGGCACAATAATAACAGTAACAGCAGAACCCTAAGTATAACAATAGGACCCTTATAATAACAAGGGGCCTTAAAATAACAATAGGAACCATTGATTAACAAAAGGATTTTTAATTCTAATAAAGAATAGGACCTTTAGATTAATAGTAAGACACTTAGAATAACAAAAGGATCGTTAGAATAACAAAAGGAACCTTCAAATAACAATAAGACCCTTAAAATAACAATAGGACCGTTAAAATTACAATAGGACCCTTGGAATAACAATAGGATCCTTAGTATGAGAATAGGGCCCTTAAAATAACAATAGGACCCTTAAAATAACAATAGGATGCTTAGAATAACAAAAGGACCGTTAGAATAACAAAAGGACCCTTCAAATAACAATAAGACCCTTGAAATAACAATAGGACCGTTAAATTTACAATAGGACCCTTGAAATAACAATAGGATCCTTAGAATAACAATAGGACCCTTGGAATAACAATAGGACCCTTGAAATAATGAATAGGACCCTTAAAATAACAAATAGGACCTTAAAATAACAAAACCCTTAATAATAGGACCCTTGAAATAACACTAAGAGTCTTAGAATAACAATAGGACCCTTGGAATAACAATAGGATCCTTAGTATGAGAATAGGACCCTTAGAATAACAATAGGGCACTAATAATAACAATGGGACCCTAACTGTAGCAGCAGAACCCTAAGTATAACAATAGAACCCTTCGAATCTTAGAATAACATTAGAGGCCATAGAATAACAATGGGATCCATAGAATAACAATAGGATCCATAGAATAACAATAGGATCCTTAAAATGATAAACACTAACAGAATCATGGCCTTAACCGTCCAAAACAATAGAATACCAATATCACATGACGTAGACATAGTGCCCCAGTGCCCCGACGTAGAATCATGGCCTTAACCGTCCAAAACAATAGAATACCAATATCACATGACGTAGACATAGTGCCCCAGTGCCCCGACGTAGTGCCCAGTGCCCCAACGTTGAATGACTCTTAGGATAACAATAGGAACCCAAGAATAATAACAATAAGATCACTGGAATAACATTTGAATCAGAATAGTATAGGTACTTACAACAACAATAAGACCATTCAGAACAATATCAGATAACGCAGACATAACGTAGTGGCCCAGTGCCCTGTCGTAGTGCCCTGGTGTCCTTCTTCAGAGCCTTAAAATAACAATAGGACACACCACGAATAAGTTTATGAAAATAACACTGAAGTCTTAAGTGTAGGTATCTAGAATGTATTGAATACACGATTGCAGATTAGTACACGATTACAGATTGCTGCACTTTACTCCTAAATCAGAATAGTATCCTTACAATAACAATAGAACCCTTCAAAACAATAGAATAACAATATCACTTAACATAGACGTAGTGGCCCAGTGCCCTGACGTAGTGCCCTGTGCCCTGTTCAGGGCACTACTTCAAGGATCAGTGCCCTGACGTAGTGCCCTGGTGCCCTGACGTAGTGCCCTGTGCCCTGAGTGCCCTAAAACGTTATAAGGTTCTCTGTGTGTACGTGGCGCGCGACGATAACAGGGGTATACGTGTTTAGCAAATAACCATGGCACTACTATTTGTATAATTATATTTTTTCATTTCACAAAACAACATAGTTATTACATATTGATTTAAGGACTTGCCAGACGTTGTCGCCAAAGGTGAAGGGGTCAGACACCGTCTGACAAGAAAGGACTAAATATATAATATTTGGTCTGTTCAATTGCGGTGTTAGTTTTAGCAAGGTCACTGTAACTTGTTAGATAGATTTGTGTACAGAAATGTTGTGTACAGAAATGTTGACCCTTATTAAGTAATTGGCATTTTGCTGTTGACCTTACACCTTAGTTGATTTTGCCGTCGGCACCAATTAGATTTCATCATTACAAGCTTTGATGTTTGAAGCAATTGTTATTCTAGCTTACCATCGAAAAGAAACTAAAGATTTAATTGCATTGATTGTTTTAACACTGTGTATTATTCTTTAATGGATTATTGTTGAATGGACTTATTCTTTAATTGTTGATATATGCATTTAATTAATAATAATAATAATATTAATAATAAGTGTAATTTAAACACCGCTATTAAGCTTATTAAAGCCTATACTCTGCAGTGTATGCCATTAAAATTGCAAAAATCCTAGAAACTAAATTAATATAAACTAAAACTTTCAGAAAAGATAAGCTAAGTTATGGAAATAACTAGTCAGAAATAAATTAAGGTTAAGAAAATTTGTTAAAAACTTGAGACAAGAAATTAAAACAACTTCTGTAACAGTAATAACTAAAGAGTAGTTTGAGAAGCCTAAAAAAGAATAAAGTTAAAATGCTCAATAAACAAGTTCAATGTGAGACTGCTGATGAAAGCTTTTCTGGTAGAAAATCAGAAAATGAATCTGCTAATGATGACAGTACTAGTTCTTTGGATGATATGAAATCTCTCCTGTTGAATATGAAAGATGAAATTCTCAACCAAGTTACATCACTCATTGACAATAAACTTGCAGCTTGTCAGGATGATGAGGTTTCTACTGGTGATAGCCAATCAGTAACAGATTGTCTGTCAGTTCAATCTAAATCATATGCTAGTGCAGTGAGCTCATCAAAAAATGTACCATCGCTCAGTAAGGGTAATGAAAATCCAAGTCAAGATGTTATTGTGTTAAATACTGACTCTCAGAATGTAGACTATTCCAAAGTTGTCAAATGCATTGGAGACAAGCTTACTTCAGTCCCTGTTGACTTTCTTCAAGAAAAACAATTGCAAAAGAAAATCATCATTGGTTTCCCATCATCTGAGATGAAAGAAAAGGGGAAAGATTTACTGGCTTCATGCCCAGAAGTTGTTTCTAGTGGTTTTGCTGTTAATGATGCTAAAAAGATGCTGCCTAAAATCACTGTTACCAATATTCCAAACAGCATTGTATCAGATGTGATAAAGCAAGGAGAAGAAGGAATCACCCCATTAGAGTATCGTCAAAATCTCAAAAACTTTTTCCTTCAGAAGATTATGGAGAAAAATTCCAATGTTTTTAAAATGGTTTCTGAGGATAAGAACAAGGTATTTGAGATTGTGTATGTTAATGTGGGCAAGGAATACACAACCCTTGGAATTAAGATCTCACCAGAAATATATGATACCATCAGAACATGCAGCTTTTTATACATTGGAAATAATAGATGCAATGTCATTGATAGGTTTGATATCAAGCAATGCTTCAGATGCCAAAAAGTAGGTCACATTTCAACCCACTGTAAGGAAGATATTGTTTGCATGTATTGCAGTGCTTCTCATAGGAGTGGTCTATGCAACAACAAAAAGAACAAAAGTGCACATAGGTGTAGAAACTGTGCTCAGTCAAAAAATCCTCAACATAATGCCTCCTGCAATAGCCATCATTCTGGCTCTGAAAAATGCCCAGTAATAGCCAAAGAAATAAGGCGATTACAACAGTGTACTCAGTATTCAAAAAACTAGTTGGTGAATCCTGTCCACACATCAATGTTGTAGTCTTCAACTCAAGGTCAATTTGCAATAAGACTGTAAAGGTTGTAGAATACTTTAATGACCTTGATGCTGATTTATGTTTGCTGACAGAAACTTGGCTCAGGAAAGGTGACACATCTAAAGTTAGTGAAATCAAAGAACTGGGTTATAAGATGATTCATAAATCAAGAGCAGGTAGAGGTGGTGGTATTGCATTCATGTATAAAAACACTCTTCAATTAAGACACAAAAAAACCCTGCAATATAAAAGTTTTGAAGTTATGGAAGCATTGCTGGAATCAAACTTGTGCAAACTTATAAGAATATGCTGCATATACCGACCAGGTACAGGGATTCATGGTAGTGTTGAGGAATTTTGTTCTGAGTTTGAAGAATACCTTCACGATATGACTCATCTACCAGGTCGCCCTTTGATAGTTGGAGACTTTAATATCCATGTTGAAAAATGCACTGACTTGGGCAGTAAAAAGTTTCTTGATGTGCTGTCATTGTTTGACCTTGTTCAACATGTTAAAGGGGCAACTCATGTATGTGGGGGAACACTAGACCTGGTCATTACATCATCTAATAACTGTGATAGTATCACACTGAGTGATATTCAAATTGTTCCAACAGTCACATCATCAGACCACTACATAGTGTCCTTCGCTTGTTTATTTCCACATAACAATGCTACAAAACAATCAGCTAAGTCTGTGAGAAATATCAAGGGTATGAATATAGAGAACTTTCAGAAAGACATTATGGACTGTGACCTCAACAGACCAGAAACTTTTATTGATATAAACAATGTAGTAGATCTTTATAATTCGAACCTGAAGAGAATTATTGATAGTCATGCCCCCCTCAAGACAGTTAAGGTCTTTCCAGAACAAAGTGTTTGGTTTAACTCTACATGTCAAGAGGCAAGGCGTCTTAGGAGAAAAGCTGAGAGGAAAAAGAAAAAGCTTAATACAACAGAGTCCTGCATTGCATGGGGTGAGGCAACAAAACATGCTGCTGAAGTCATTAATGCCACCAGGGATGCTTACTATAAGACTCAACTAGACAAAAGTACAGCTGATAAGAAGAAGACATTTGCTATTGTGAATCACTTAATGGATAGGAATATCTCACAATCATACATTCCATCTCATAAGCCTGATGAAATTATTGCAACTGAGATGAAAGATTTCTTTGCAACAAAAGTGCACAACATATATGACAAAATAGAGGAAGCTATTTACAGGGAATCCATATCCTCCTATGAAACTCCAGATTTTGAAGGCGAACCCTGGACTCAGTTCGAATTGATAACAGAGGAAGAACTTTCAAAGGTTGTAAAATCTCTGAACTTGAAATTTTGTGAGCAAGACCCTATACCAAGCAAGTTGTTTAATGATTGCTTCCATGAGCTCAAGACAAGCACTCTTTATATAGTGAATGAATCTCTCAAATCTGGTGTGTTCCCATCTGAACTTAAAAATGCTGATATAAAACCTTCAGTCAAGGAATCAAATGGTAATCTGGATGATTACAGCAACTATAGACCCATCAGTAATCTACCATTTTTATCTAAGATCCTAGAAAAAGTTGTACATAAGCAGCTCTGTAACCACCTCCAGAAATATCAATTGCATGCTGAGTATCAGAGTGGGTACAGGGTAGACCACAGTTGTGAAACAGCAACCCTAGCAGTTTACAATGATCTTTTGACTATCAGTGATAAGAAAAGTAAGGTTATATTACTTCTACTAGATCTCAGTGCTGCCTTTGATACCATCAACCATGAACAGCTACTTAATAAGCTCAAGTATAAATTTGGTATTGCTGGGAACGTCCTAACATGGTTCAAATCATACCTCAATGATAGGTCATTTAATGTTACAATCAATAAAGCTAAATCTGGAAAATCATATCTTTCAATTGGAGTACCTCAAGGCTCTATTCTAGGACCAATACTCTTCATTCTATTCACTAAAGATATTGAAAATATTGCAAAGAGCCATGGTTTTAATGTACATCTATATGCTGATGACACACAGTTGTATATAGAATTTAATCCTATCTTGTCAGACCTTGTTGATTTTGAAGATAAAATTGTTGAATGCCTTAAAGATATCAGAGACTGGATGCTTTTAAATCACTTAAAACTCAACACAGATAAAACTAAGGCACTTATCATCAAAAAGCATAACAATTTCATTTCCCAAGATATAGATGATCTTAAAATCAGCTCAGAGGAACTTGTTCAGCCAGTGAAATGTGCCAAAAGCCTTGGTGTATATCTTGATGATTATCTTTCTCTTGAGGTTCAGATCAACAATGTCATTAAAGCATGTTTCATCAATCTCCGTAACTTGAGGGCCATTGCATCAAAACTCTCTTTCTCTCTCAAGAAGCAGTTGGTTTACTGTTTTGTATTGTCACGACTGGATTATTGTAATGGACTCTATATTGGACTACCTAATTATTTGATAAGCAAACTTCAGAAAGTTCAAAATGCATGTACACGATTTCTTTTTGGGAAGAAAATTAAAATGTTTGATCATATAACTCCATATTTAAAAGAGGCTCATTTCCTGCCTGTCAAATTTAGAATTGAATACAAGATAGCACTTTTAGTATACAAGTGTATCAACAATATTGCACCTTCTTATTTATCTAAGCTGTTAACTATCAGAAGTGAGTTAAATATATCATTAAGAAATGAATCTGATTATTTTTTGCTTGAAACTCCTAAAGTGCCTAATTATCTACAGACTGATAGAGCATTTTGTTATGCTGCTCCCTACGTATGGAATAGACTCCCTTATGAAGTTAGGACGTGTAGTAATATTGAAATTTTTAAAAAAGAATTAAAGACATATTATTTTCAGATAGCTTTTGGCTAAGTAAAGCTTAGTGATTTGATTTTCAATTAACTTATGTTAAGTGACTTATTTCATCTATATGAGTCGCTTTAGATGGCTGGGTTAATTCTTGTTAGACATTGCGCCTAAAAGTAGATACCTATTTTAGCTTTAAAGCGATGAATAAATTTCTATTATTTATTTATTTATTTAAAATATCATATTATGATATTAAGTAACATACTTTGTGTATGGTGAGTGTGCTTTATGTTATCAAACTACCATTGAACAATATTACCTCAATTTTAATGAAAAAAAGCTGTTGGATTGATTTGATATGATAATGAAATCTTTATCATTTGAAAACAGTGTGTGGTATCAGTCGTGAAGTAGATTTTCTCAATTGATGTACATGTACTCGGTATTCCTGTAAATTCCTGTTCTAACCCTAATGCCACTGATGTAGCTGACCTAAGACCTTGCTGAAGTAGCAAGATTTTAACTCTCACCCTCTAAATTAGCTGAAGTAGCAAAGTTTTAACCCTCATCCCTCTAAATTAGTTGAAGCATTTCTAGGATTGACTCAGTCTGAGCAGCTTTGAATTCATCCCTCTGAATTAGCTGGTTATGACGGTTTCAACCCCTAAAATCTCTGATCTTGCTAAAGTTTAAACCCTAACACCTCTGATTTAGCTGAAGAATCAAGGTTGTTACATTCCCCTCTAATTAGCTGAAGTAGCAAGGTTTCTACCCTTCGACATAGCTGAAGTAGCCAGGTTTAACCTTCCTCCCTCTAAATTAGCTGAAGTTTCAAGGTTCTAACCCTCCCCCTCTCAATTAGTTGAAGTTGAAAGGTAGCTGGATGTAGCAGCTGGTGGAGTGGGACAGCCTCCGACAGATCAGTGCTGATGGTCGCTGATTTGCAAAGCAAACAATTCAATGCTAATATTGCTCGCCTATTGCTGAGAGTTGGTATCTCACACAAGTTCAGGTAATGATGTTTACATATACACTAGCAGGCCCATTGGGCCTGCAAACACATAGCTCACTTGGCACTGCTACACAGCACCTTGTTTGCAAGTTTTATTAAACACTGCAATTCGAATTGATTGGATACTTTCTACCGCATCAAAAAATTCCAATTAGATCAAAAGTCAAAAGTTATGTGCAAAAAATCAAATATTCAAAAAAAGGAGCAAAATGAAGGAGCAGAGTGGGAAATAGATGAAATTCGTCAGTTAGTCTTAGGCATGCTAAACCATGTTTAGCGTTCAGTTTGGATTGCAAGATTATGTTAATTCTGACAACTTATTCTCATACTGACACTGACATTGGATAATTTTGTTTTGTTCACAGGCCAGGAATTGTCTTCGAAATCTGCTACACCTAAATTCGACTTGATTAATAAATAAAACAAGTAATTTAATGAGAAAGAAATTACACCAAGATTGAACATATATTACTCTTCATCTCGTTTTCAATTATGATTCAGATTAATTGCTCAATTACAATGGGCAACAATAACATAACAAAACAACTTAATAAATTATAGAAACTAAAAGTCAGGATATCCTAACAATCTGAAATAATCAATTATTGTAAAAAACTAAAGCAACAGATATGCAATAAGCTAAAATATACACATTAACAAAGTGCAAACTATGCAGCAGATATGAGAATCTTGTTTTCAAAGACAATTGAGTTGTATTGGGGCTATAGGAAATGCCTGTGGGAACTTGGGCATCACCCTTGGTACAACTAATCAGGGCACAATAAATTATTTGAATTCGTCAATTTGTTTCAAGGAAAGTTCATTACTTACTGCAAGTCAAAATTAACAATTTTGAAAGAAAAACAATCGGAGATAAATAATAATTTAATTACCAGCACTGTACTAACCAGTAAGCACTAAGCATGATAATATGAAGGTAACCATGATCAATTATTAACGTTTGTTATTAAGTCCTGCATTTCAAAGCAGGGAAGTGGACTGTTGTCACTTCAGGGTACCTACATGATATTGTTCATTTCATGGTATAGAGGGTATGTGATGTTATATGTGAATTGCTGTAGCATATTTTTGCAATGATTTTTCCTGTAAAATCTAATCACCTATAATTTGACAAACTGAAAGTCAAGCTACCTGTTTCATGTCTAATTTATATTAAAAAGCTTAGTTTATGGTAAGGTTGTGGTTCTCCCATGGCTGAGGATGCCCTGATGACTGAAGGCCATGTAGAAATTTTTTGAACTTATTTTTTGCAACACAAGATGATGTGGACATGTCAGAAAGAAAGTCAGTATCCAAACAAGAAGCTTTACTTTTGAATTCATTCCATATTGTGGAGCCACAATATAAAAATTGCTGCCTTGATGTTTCTAGTTTATACTTAGGCACCACAATTTTCCCCTTTTGACAACTTCTCATAGAGTCAGGAGAATTCTTTAGTAATGTAAACATGGGAATTGGATATCTATATTTCTTAATTTTGAAAATTTCATTCAGCACAAAAATTTTATGAAGGTTATGAACAGTTAGTAATTTCAAATCTGTGAAAAGTGGTTTAGTATGTTCCAGTACATAATCTTTTGGAGCTAATTGTTCATCAATAGACCTAGTTCTAGCACATGTTTTATAGTATTCAGCATGATCAAAGTTCAACTTTTTCCCAAAGAGTAGACGAATACATCTCTTTTGAATATTAAAGATGCGACTCAATTTATTATTTGATACAGAACCCCATGCTGATATTCCATACGTCAGGTGTGATATGAAGAGTGAGTGATAAAGTTTACTGTAGTGTTCTTTTGGAATAAACTTTTTTATTCTCTTAATGGTAATGATTGAGCTGTTTAACTTTTGCTCCAATTGTTCTAAGTGACCCTCCCAATTTAAGTTTTCATCTATGATAATCCCAAGATATCTTGCCATATTTGTTTTTTTCACTTTATTACCATTCAAATTTAATTAATAATAAATAAATAAATATTGGCAATTATAAAGCACTTCTTTTAAGCAAGCTTTCACACAGAAGTGCTGGAAACATATCAGTCCATAATAATTTAAATTAAAAGTTTAACAAATTCCTAAAAGTTTCCATATGAAAGAAATCTAAAATTAATTTACCCTAAAATATCAATCTGATGAAACAATAAATTAAGTACAATTGAAAATAAATTAAAGAACAGGGATGACAACAAAATAAAGTTGTTAATCAAGCTATCAATTGCTTCATGTCAAAATCAGATGCATTAAATAAAAAGGTTTTAAGTAAAGATTTAAAAGCTTCAACATCATTTGCTGACACTACATGTCTTGGAAGCCTATTCATCAATTTAGGGCCAATAACACTAAAACTTCTACTACCATATAATGATTGACAAGAAGGCACAATGAGTTTAACAGAATGGCCATGGTGTGAATAAACAAAAAGTTCTTGTAGATACTGGGGTGACTTCCCAATAATGGACTTGTAGGATAACAGAGCTAGCTTGAAAATAACTCTTTTCTTGATGCTAAGCCAGTGTAAGTCATTCAAATCATTTTTCAAATGGTCATGCTTGTATTTACCTGTCACAGTCTTAGCACATGCATTCTGAATGAGTTGAAGCTGTGACAATAACTTCTCTGAGATCCCAAAATACAAACCATTACAATAGTCCAGGCATGACACAACCAGAGAGTTCACAATAATCTTTAACTGATCTTTCTGTAAAAGGAAACGAATTTTGTTGATGTTCCGTATTGTTCTGAAGCATTTCTTCTTGAGTTCTATTACTTGTTTATTGAGAGTCAATCGAGAGTCAAAAAGAATACACCAAGGTTTCTAAAGTTGGATACAAACCTTATGGTCATACCTGATGGAAGATTGAGACCGCCAATACTGATTTGGCTCAAGGCCCTTTGTTGCCCAGAATTGATATTTGTGTCTTAGATCCATTCAGCTGTAAATAATAGTGATCCATCCAACTTTTTACTTTTGGAAGCATCGCTGAAGTTCATGAACAAGTACAATGCTCTGTGAAGAGGATTTGAAAGATAACATGATCTGATGGTCATCAGCATACCCTTCAATGGAGAAGCCTAATTTCTTAACAAACCTGTATATAGATCTTATGTATATATTGAAGAGTACAGGTCCAAGCACTGATCCCTGGGGTACACCAAATTTTATTATAATCTCCTCTGAAACTGTGTCACCAATTCTTACTCTTTGAGTTCTCCCTGTAAGAAAACTTTTGAACCATGTCAGCACTGTTCCTCTTAAACCAATCTCATGTTTCAATATATTTAATAACAGTCCATGATCCACTGTATCAAAAGCTGCTGATAAATCAAGCATCATCATCACAGTACAACTCTTTTCGTCACTTGCAACTAACAAATCATTCCAAACTCTAATGAGCAAAGTTTCAGTGCTGTGATTTTTCTTATATGCAGACTGTTCATGACAGTTTAGACCATTAAAATTTAGATGATCATTTAATCGTCTTAAAACCACCCTCTCAATGAGTTTTCCCAAGAATGTAAGGTTAGAAACTGGTCTGAAATTCTTCAAGTTGTTGGGGTCTGATGACTCATCTTTTAAAAGGGGTATTACATCAGCTCTCTTGACGCCATCCATTGAACCAGTCAATAAAGATAAATTTACCAAATGAACCAAAGCTGGGAGGATTGAATCAATGTTTTCCTTAAAAAGGGAGTAAGGTAACAGATCATCAGGAGCACATTTCAGTCCACTCTCATTTATGATTTCTTTGACCTCTTCAATATCTGTTGGTTTGAAGTCATGAAGAAGCTTCATCTGAGGTATTTCATTGGTATTCATAGTGGCTTTAGATTTCATTTCTGACCTCAATTTGTTAATTTTCTCTTCAAAGAATGTATTAAATTTTTGAGCAAGCTCAAAAATATCAGTTGTTATGTTAGGTAAGGGTTTGGCTTGGTTTCTATCAAGCTCCTTATTAACAAACTTGTACAGAGTCTTAGGATTACCTGCAGCTTTCTTGATCATGTTCGAAAAGTATGCTTTTTTCTTAATATTTGCCATATCAGTACATTCTTGACAGAGATCCTTATATATGATCAAATTTGACAGTGATTTCGATTTCTTTCTTTCTGCTCTTCTCCTCAATTTTCTGAGCTCTCTATATTCAGCATCAAACCAAGGAGCCTGATTGACCATGGATATGTCTTTTGGAGATGAATGGGGCATGCTGATCTAATAAATCTTGAGTGTTGCTGAAGAGATACTTTACTGATTCACCGAAACTAGTGCCAGGATCATTCACACAAGTATCAAGAATAGTCCTGAAAGAATCATTGAACTTTCCATGGTCCATGTCTTTGATTTTCCTGTATGAAATTCTCTTCATGTATTTGTTCTCATAAGTGATACTCAGAACACAGTAGACAGGAAAATGATCTGACATAAGAACATTTTTGGTATCAATAAAGATATCAGTGCACTGCAGCTGGTCATGTAATGAAAAAACAAATATTTGGTCCAAGGAACGGCCTGAGATTTGTGTAGGCTCAAAAACCATCCTCTTTAACCCACAGGATTCAAAAATTTGTAGAGCTTGCTGGTGAAGCTTGTTGTCTAAGTTGTCCAGATGAAGGTTCAAGTCACCAGCAAGGACAAGACAATCACATTTCATCAAAAGGTCAGAAATCAGGCGATCAATCTCATTGTTAAACAAAGAACACATATTTCCAGGTCTGTAGACAGTTAGGAATATGATTTTAGTCCCAGTTCCTGATTTGAGTGATGCCACTATGTACTCCAGGTATTAGTTCGCAAGGGACAAGGCAGAGGTACTAAAAGGTATAGAAGACTTATAGATTAGAGCTGTTCCCCCCTCCATTTTGATTTTCCCTATAATTATGAATAATTGAGTAACCATGGCTCTTTATTGTTGATGTGGTTGGGGAGTTCTTGTCTTTTTAGCCAGGTTTCACAGATTGCTGCAATATCAATGTTTCTATCACTGATTTCCATCATAACCTTATCAATTTTTCCAATAATGGATCTGGGGTTGAAGAGCATGAAATTCAATCCATTAACCTGACTATCTATGTTTGAGGATCTGATCACTTTCTTTGATAAAAGGAATCGACTTTTTCAATTTGGTCTGATGTTCAATAAGCTGTGGACAGTTAGGATCATTAGTGGTATGCTTATGATCTGTGTTCCCAGAATGAATACAGACACATGATGCTGTGAGTGGGTCTGCCTTTACAGAGCAGTTCCTTGTTTCATGTGTCCCTGCACAATGACCACATGTTGAGGCACTTGTGCAAGAGTCCTTACTATGGTGTCCAAATTTCTGACAATTAAAAGCATCTGAGAATATAGAAACTATCATAGATCTTACAAACAGGTTGAGATCCTACATAAACTTTATCAGACTGTTTGGACAAGATTGATCTTATCACATTACTGACCCTAATGATGGCCTTGTAATGAGAAGGTTTAGATCTGAGGGGAACAACAGCCACAACATCAAACTTCTTATCTTCCTCTGAAACATCAGAATCAATCAAAGCCTTTATCCCAGTGGAATAATTTTTATAAGTGGCTGGGAATGGGGATTTCGCGGGAAAAACGGCTTTTTTTCTGTCTAGCGGCGTGTCTAAGACTAATTCAGTCATGATTTCATTCTCGATAACGTCGAATTACATGTCTTCACTAGGCAACATGATACGATGACGTTACGAAATAACAGATACAAATGGAATAATGCGAAATCACTTTCTTTTTCTTTACATGCCGCGCATTAGTATGTATCAGGCAAAATGGAAGTTCTGCGGAGGTTACTTCGTATGCAAAGCAAGTAATGTTATTAGTGAGTGTGTTTGTTGCCGCGTCGCCATAACACTACTCAATCCATTAATTAAGCTTGGAACTCGGGCGATATAACGCAAAAGGCTGCACTTTCATTATAATTTATACTATCTGAATGGAGTCATAAAGTAGCAAAAATGCCTTTTTGCAGCATAAGGGATTTCACTATCCAAACAGGGACCTCGAAGTCAACCTTGCTAAGTACATTATTTCAAAACATATTGAGCCATATATTTGATGGGGTTCCCACATTCCAATGAATCACAAAAACACTGCTTCGACAAAAGATGATATAATGAGTTCCTGGATGTATAAACAAGCAATGGAATCCTTGCAGCGGATTTTAGGAGTCCCTGGCTACTTTTTGGAGTCTGGCAGCTAGTTTGGGAATATTTTGGCTAGATTAGGATCCTGGTAGCTTTTTTAGGAATGAATGACGCGCGTTTTGTGCGTTAATTGGATTCTGACGCAGTTTGGAAATTGCTCCTTTATCAAAACTAGCGAGTTGAGACCATGATAATAATTGCGCGGCGTAAAATAGCCAAATATTAATATCAAGTTTCTGTCAACCTAAATGGGCTTTTTTGCTTCGATATGGACAAATTTTGGCTGGGATTGTCGCTCCAACATTCCTTATATTATTCCACTGGGAGCTCGTGTCCAGTGAAGGTAGGGAACGGTTTCCTGGGATAGTGTGTGTGTTAGATGTTACCATGGTAACATGTAACCACGGTAACATGTAACCATGGTAACTTGAAACCATGGTAACATGTTCTGGAGCTCGTGTCCAGTGAATGTGGGGAACGGTTCCCTGGGATAGTGTGTGTGAGATGTTACCATGGTAACGTGTAACTATGGTAACATGTTCCGTAGCTCGTGTCCAGTGAATGTGGGGAACGGTTCCCTGGGATAGTGTGTGTTAGATGTTACCATGGTAACGTGTAACTATGGTAACATGTTCCGTAGCTCGTGTCCAGTGAAGGTAGGGAACGGTTTCCTGGGATAGTGTGTGTTAGATGTTACCCCAGTGGAATAATTTTTATAAGTGGCTGGGAATGGGGATTTCGCGGGAAAAACGGCTTTTTTTCTGTCTAGCGGCGTGTCTAAGACTAATTCAGTCATGATTTCATTTTCGATAACGTCGAATTACATGTCTTCACTAGGCAACATGATACAATGACGTTACGAAATAACAGATACAAATGGAATAATGCGAAATCACTTTCTTTTCGCTACATGCGCCGCGCATTAGTATGTATCAGGCAAAAATGGAAGTTCTGCGGAGGTTACTTCGTATGCAAAGCAAATAATGTTATTAGTGAAGGTGTGTTTGCGTAGGTGAGCGCGCAACCTCTCAATCCATTAAATTAAGCTTGGAACTCGGGCGATATAACGCAAAGAGCTGCACTTTCATTATAATTTGTACTATCTGAATGGAGTCATAAAGTAGCAAAATGCCTTTTTGCGTCATAAAGGGATTTCACTATCCAAACAGGGACCTCGAAGTCAACCTTGCTAAAGTACATTATTTCAAACATATTGAGCCATATGGCTGATAGGTTCCCACATTCCAATGAATCACAAAAACACTGCTTCACGACAAAAGATGATATAATGAGTTCCTGGATGTATAAACAAGCAATGGAATCCTTTGCAGCAGATTTTAAAGGTCCCTGGCTACTTTTGAGTCTGGCAGCTAGTTGGGAATATTTTGGCTGAATTAGGATCCTGGTAGCTTTTAGGAATGAATGACATGGCGTTTTGTGCGCGTTAATTGAATTCTGTTGCAGTTTGGAAATTGCTCCTTTATCAAAACTAGCGAGTTGAGACCATGACAATAATTGCGGCAACCAAAAGCCAAATATTAATATCAAGTTTCTGTCAACCTAAATGGGCTTTTTTGCTTCGATTTGGACAAATTTTGGCTGGGATTGTCGCTCCAACATTCCTCATATTATTCCACTGGGGCCTTTATCCCTAAGTTTTGTCTCTTTATCATATCTGAAAGTTCTTTCTTTTCATACTCTCTTGCCAGTCCTACAACTGTGATTGTAGGTGTCTTAGCTGAGACCTGTTCTACTGAGTGCTGTGGCATCTGTTGAGCAAGTTTGCTTTTCAAAGTGGTAGCATCAGCCCGGGACTGTAATATAACAGCAGTATCTCCTGTTTTCTTTTTAACTCAAATGTGTTCAAGACTCCAAGACTATCATCAACACAAGCCTTCTCCAATTGTGACTTATCAACAGATTTGCCTTCCCTATCCTTCTTAATAACCATCATATGTCTCAGATTGTCTACCTTCTGTTTATTATTCCAAGGATTTTGAGCTTTGTCAGATGGGGAAACTTGAACCTGAGGCACAGAGGGTTTTGGTTGCACAATCTCAGTGAGCAAGGATTTCATCTCAGCCAATTCATCTTTGAAATCAGACTTCATAGCATCCATTTTCCTATCAAGAATATCAACATGTTCATTCTGACTGATTAGTGGCAATTTTCTCTTTTGAGTCATGCAATGGTTACACAAAAGAAAAAACACCAAACTTCTTTTCAAATCCTCTTTGTTTTTATTAACAGCTTGGGCAAAAGATGGTTAGTAAAAGAGGAGCTGGAAGCCACACAACCTGAATCATCCTTACAACCAATGGCATGGTAGTAGTTCTTACAGCCATAACATTGAATTGCATGGGTCAAAACATCAATCAAGCACTCACATGTATGACAATGTCCATTCACAATGATGTTGGGTGCCATGATTGCAGGTGTATCTGATGAAGATGTAGATGATGAGGTGAGTTGAACTTTTGACAGCAGTACTTTCATTGGTTTTGAAACCAGGACATTACTGACATCGACCTGTAATGGATCTGAGGACTCATCAATCTTCTCCTTTGGTCCCTCTTCCTGAGTCATTGCACCCTTTATTTTTCAAAAGGAAACACAGCAAATTGTCAGGTTAAGGTGGTCTCGGGATATGGATTTCAGGGTCCTCAAATTTGATTGTAATTAGTAGTGTTGTTAAGTTTTTGGCGGTCACTACCAACAATTTTAGCTCTGGCACATGTCTTTTGGTCATGATGGTTAAGTTTTGGCCTAAAATGTATGTATACACATTTCTCAACATTAATATGCATTTGATTACTTAACATATAAAGTTGAACATCCTTAAGAACCTTGTTAGCCCGGCAATAAGCTTCCTCCTCTGAACATCCAGTCACAAATATATTAGTGTCATCAGCAAACATAACAAAGTGCCCAAGTGTACAACAATTGACTATATCATTAATATAAAGAATGAAGAGTGATGGCCCCAGCACAGATCCCTGTGGGACACCATATTTGACAGGCAATAAATCAGATTTTGTAGAATCATAGTTGGTAAGCTGTTGTCTATTTGTCAAGTAACTTTTTAACAAACTGTGTGGCACCCCTCTGATTCCATAGTTTTCTAATTTAACAAGAAGTTTGTCATGACTTATGGTATCAAAAGCTTTACTAAGATCTATGAATATGCCTAGAACATGGTTTTTATTTTCAATATTTAAACTTATCTTTTTTTTTTTCTTTTTTTTTTTTTTTTTTTTGAAAAACGTGCCACGAAAACCAATGGAGTGGGGCCTGTGCCCCGCCCGCGCCCTGCCCTTCGCATGCTAACAACTATCTGGGTATACAAGGCCAGAACGCGGACTGGAGGCAGGCACGGGCGCACCACCACACTGCCTTTCGGGGCAGTCTTGGACAAGATAATCCCCAACCTCTGACGGTAGCCACCTTATACGCCCCGTTCCCGGGCCAAGACTAGTCCTAAACCTAAGGGTGTGGCTACCATCGCTGAGGGTATACCCCCCGATGCATAGGAGATCCAAACATACGGAATCCAAGACTTTGAGGATCCTAAGGTAAAAGGTAAAGATTAAGAAGCAGCACACTCACGGAAGGAAAGGAAAATGGAGGGACCACTGTGAACAAGATAGGATAGGTGAGCAGCACATGTCGCTGACGAAGTAAGGAGAATAAGGATAACAAATAAAAAACCATGATAAACAAAATTACGGACCCTGAACGGGTTGCTCCTCCAGACCAAAGGTGGTCTTGACCACTTCCACCAGCTCCACCTTTTCTCCATAGAACAGTTTACGGGAGGAAGTTTGTAAATCCTGCTAACGGGTGCCTTAGATAATTGAAATGAACGACTGATATACCACTTGAAAGAGGCCCAGATGAAATTAACTGAGGGGTTATTGCTACTGCAAGTAATATAGAAGACCTTGTCGGGGTCACTGTACCCAGGGTCAATCTTGTCAATAATAAGGTGTTCCACATAAGTAAATAAAATACTAGTCCTAGGACAGTTAATAAAAATATGATGCAGGGTTTCAGGCTTGTTCAGACAATAAATGCAGTCCGGGCTCACCGTATCAATATTCATTTTGAATCTCATGTAATGGCAAGTCGAAATCCTCATAAGCAATTTATATTGGAACTGTAAAATTTTAAAATTCCTAGAGAAACCACTGTACATCACCTTAAATACTGCACCCCAGTCTATAGGACTGGACCCCAGGTCACGCTCCCAAGCTCTGAGAGGTACCATATCCTCAAACTGCAATGTGTGCTTGCAGGCATCACGAATCTTACTTGCTTTAATATCACGATAGGTATCTGTGAAGAACTGCAAGCAAAGGTTAGTGTCAATATTAGCAAGATCCCTACTGGGGATATCTGGGTTACTGAATCTACGGATAGCCATTTTAATGTCGACGTAGTGTCTCTTAGATATAATATTCCAGCTACGCCGCAGGGTGTTAATACAGAAATCTCTGTAAGACATGACTTGCCCTGAATCATTAATAAAATCGGAGAGGTAGTTAACATCTACATTAATAAACTTATCTTATCAATTGAGTAGTTTACAGCATGAGAAGTTGAGTGGTGCCTTCGAAAGCCATATTGGTTTTCATATAGAACATTTTTTGCAACAATGAAGTTGTACAAACGGAAGTATATCAGTTTTTCCAATATTTTTCCAAAGCATGGTAGCATTGAGACAGGTCTATAGTTTTTTAACAATTGGCTATTATCTTTCTTAAAACAGGAGTAACTTGGCCAATTTTAGGATATTGGGAAATGTACCTGTATCTAAAATTTGTTGAAAAATAAAGCCAAATGTGGAGTTATAATTGATATGCACGACTTCAGGACTCGTACTGGAATATCACTAGATTTACCATTTTCCAATTCATTTATTATCTTTTTTATTTCCTCTTCTGAACAAGGTTCAAGGTAGAGGCTATCATTCACCCTCTTTCCCATGTAAGTTGAAAAGTCAGGGATGGGGCATATAGGAAGATTTTCAGATCTGAAAGCTTCTTCATTCAAGATTTGTGCAACTGATACAAAATATTTATTGAATTCATTAGCAATGACTCTTCTGTCCTTGATCAGATTTCCATCTACAAGGAAAGAGCTTTTAGATTTTGATATAATTTTACCTCTCAGTTGATTGATCAATTCCCATGTTTTTTTTACTATTACCTTTGCAGTTATCAAATTTCTTTGAATAGAACATATTTTTGGCTGATATAATCAGGGTTTGCAATCTCTTTCGGTAGTTTTTGTATTTTTCATAAATCTCGGGATCACCTAATTTATCCGTCTTCGTTTTACTTTTCTTCCATTTTTCATACAGGAAATTCTTAAAGTTGATAGATTTAATGAGCCCATTAGTAATCCAGGGATTTTTCTATCCTATTGCGCTTTGAAGCTTTTACAGCTGTTGAACTGACTTTTGAAACATTCATCCATTGTATGAGTTATACATTCAAGGAATTGTGCAAAGCCAGTTTCATCAGAACTAAAATTATCAGCACAAATTTTTGAGAAAGCTTTTAGAGTTAAATTCTAAGACATGTGTTTCACAATAATCATAATAAAAGGTTGACTATCAGTAGTATCTTCATTCCCCTCATTATTTGAGTCAATTATGTCATAGAAACATACAGTTGGGTAGTGATGAGATACTTTAATATCAGTAAGAAGACCAGATCCAACTACATTGTTAACATCAGAGACAAGAATATTATCAATACAGGATGAGTCACATCCTGGTTTTTCGCGGTTGGAAGAGAAATTGTTGGTAGGAAGCAGTTACCGAAGAATATGTTCTCAAATTTAGATTTGTTTAAATCATTTTTGAAAGATTTATGTTAAAATCTCCACATACAATAGAATGGTTGTTTAATTCTTTATTAGATAGAACATTAAGTATCTTTTCAATTTGTTGATTAAAATTTTTCAGGTAATTGTAACTTTAACAGTTAATTTCACAACTGCAATTACTACTGTTTTCTACTGACACAACATTTGATTATCAACCAACCTCTGCACAATAATGAAAGCAATCCATCTCGAATATCTTCCGTTATTCAAGTTATGTCCTTTCTCCATCTTGAGATCTTAAATTTGAAGTAAAGGAAACGTGAAAAAATTTCAAAAAAGCTACAACACAGCATTCAACACTTTCAAACAGTAGAACTGTAATAGAAAGCACTCGCATTGAACTGATCATAATCTGCATGTGCACAAAAAAATTTTTCCATAGCAACAGCACGACTTAGCCTTAGCTTAGCCTTTGTTTTTCTTGATATTTTTTTGGCAAGCTCAAATTTAAACTGTGCACCCACACAGACAGACATAATTCATGTGCTCTTACCAAATAGATATAAGATATGGGCATATGCCCACATTTGGGCATACCATAATTTAAATAGGAAATGATAGGTTCAGGGGGGGGGGGGTTAACCCTAATATTTTGGAAAACATGAATCTGGGATAGGAGTTTGCCTGGACTTGAACCATCATTTTGACAGTGGTCTTGAGTCCATAGGTCAAACATTGCCCATGTGAGGCTTAAGCCTCCAAAAATTTTTGAGCCCATTTGGAGTCCATTTGTATCTGAGGAATTTACCCCTCTAACCCTGCAAAAAAGAATTATGCAAAAATATTAATCCTGGCGGAAGTTATAAGACTTTGAGTGGAGGACACTTTTGGAAAATTGGTGTTTTTGAGATATGGCCATTTTGTGGATTTGTGAAGGTTTTTATGGGGCTAAATGGCGAAATAAAGTCCAATTCACTTATAATTGGTTTGCCCATCAATTTTGACCTAAATGATGGGCAAACAACTACAAGTTTGAAAGCTCATATCTCCATAAATGTGGCCAATCTGACCACCTTGAGGTCCAAACTGCCCATAACTTGGCTAAATTTTCATCCAATTTTGACAACAAATACTCAAAAATGTTCAGCTCGTCGAGATGAATCAAATGCTAAGCTCTATCTCCTTCCGTTGAAATTTCGATTTTTGGACCCCATGGCCCATTTTTGCTCCTCACATGGACCACATGGCCCATTTTTGCTCCTTACATGGGCCTCACATGGGCAATGTTGGACCTATGGAGTTGAGACTACTGCTAAAATGTTGGTACACGTCCAGGCCATCCTGGCCAACTCCTATCCCGAATTCGTGTTTTCCAAAATAGGAATATTAGGGTTGATCCCCCCCCCCCCTTAAGAATATTCTTTGGAATTATGAGAGATAGTATATCGAAACTGATATATTTCATTGGTATGAATAGGGATATTTCCTCAGGAACTGGTTCAATATTCACAGAATTGAAATATGAAATCTCTAATGCATGTTGTTGTCTTTTTCGTGACTATTTTGCAATATTCAACGTGTTTAATCTGTTGTCAGGTGATAAAGTTTTCCTACATGTGGATGATGAACAACTTCATTTACTATCGAGAGGAAATGGGAAAAATGGGACAGACCCTCAAGAGTTCAACATTTAGTGCCAGCCCTAACGACAACATGAAATGGTGGGTTCTGCAAATATGCTCAAATTTTTTGATGTCACTACTTATTCTATTGCTAAGATGATTTAGTAGATGCTATAATAATTATGATATTTCTTGATACCATCGTCCGCCTGTTTGTTGTACATGATTTATCATTCCCTTCAAGCACTGTTGTGACCGAGCTTTCCATTGCATAACCACGTGCTGGGTTTTTAAGCGGCATGTAAACTGGACGTCATTCAAATGCAAGGATATATTTCTATTTCTATTTCATATCACTTCAAAATATATCATAGTGTTAGGTAAGTTGGTAAATCAAGCAAACAAATTGCTCCACCGTATCTACCTAGAAGCTAACCAGAGCTAAATTTTGGAAATATTGCTGTATGAAACAAAGGGAGGCAGCTCCCCACTATGTATACTTCAACCACTGAGACAGCGTGGCTAAATTTTAACTGTAAAAAACTTCATACATACTCTCTGAATATAATTCGTCTTGTTAGTCTTCCTTACTCGGACCATAACAAAAGAAAAACTGGCGAGCTTTCAAACTGAAATTATTTTGTTCTGCTTTTATATTGGAGGTAGCCGTTTTCTTTAAGGTGTCATGAGCTATCCAGTGAATGACCCCTACTATACTAACGAACATTTACAAATATGATAATACAAAACACTTAAACATGGGGAGGGTTCTCCCTTTCATAAAACTCAATAAATTTAAGATAAGATAATCTGTTATAGGTCATAATATCATGTCTGAATTCCCATGCATTGAAAGGCGGTACTTAGTACATTATAATAATACCTGAATTCACGCTGTATATAATGGGGTTCTTCGTCCATTTGTAATGCCCCATGCGACACTATGCTAGGTTCCATAAGTTCATATTATAGGTTTTGAGATAGGGAACACTTTACCACTGCAAACAAACACAACCAAAAATTGCATTTAGTATAAATTGTGCCAAAAATAAGTCTTAAACTCGAAAAACGTAAGTTGGGACAAGGACGATTGGGACATTGACACTCCCCCTTCAGAGACTTGTAATTAGGAGCTTGGAGATGGTGAAGTAAACTGTCTGAGTCAAGACAATTTTTCTTTGCAAATTCTATTTACTCCTTACTCTGAAATCGTTGAATATCTAAATATTTTTGCTAAAAATGTTGAAGTTGGTACTTCCAATGAATGTGTGCTTTATTATTATTATTATTATTATTATTATGTTGAAGTTGGTATTATATGACATTTCAATACTCATCAGATAACTGGCAGTAGACATGATGGAATGAATATTGAAGTACCTTTTAATGAGTAGAGGATCTGGATGCTGGATACAAGAGGCTCAGTATTCTCAATAATGGTACCGGTAACTCACCCTCTACCAGGTATGTGATACACAGTTATACAGTTATACAAGGATGATTCAGATTAGCATATATCAACAGTACTGGAATTTTCAAAAACTGTGTCACAATCAGTTACTGATGTGTGATTAACGCATGCTTACAAATATATTATACTACAGAGACATGGATGATTACCTTTAATATTCCGTACTGTAGTAGGTATATATTATTATAGGTGTATATATAATGTACCAAAACGCAGGCTCTAGAAATGCAGGCTGTGAAAGCTTGCTTAAAAGAAGTGCTTTATAATTGCCAATATTTATTTATTTATTTATGCTGATAAACGGAATTAAACGGAAATAGTCCAAAGAAGCTTGAACACTTCTGTTTGGACAAATATAATGCAAATCAATATCCATACATCCATTTACTTGTTACACATTCAGTATATTAAAAGCATTAATTATTAAATTAGGGATCGGAATAGTTCGACTAGCCATTTCTCTGGTCCCTTCTCTTTCATGAATACAAACCTGAGTGGTATTCAGTGGACAACCATCTGGCTGAGAAGGTGGCGGAATCGTTCCGCGTTGTCTCTCCTGTTATTGTCACTTCCACTTGTTTGGGGACAAACATGGCTCTGATCCTTAGTGAAGGGCTTATTTGCATGAGCAGATAGTGTCATGGAATATCATTCTCGCGCTGTGAGGTTTAATTCAGGGCCTCACTGAGGGGATACTCTTACAAAATTAAATTTAAAATTATTTTTGCCCCGAAAAAAAGGCAAAACATAACAAAGTCCCCAAAGTGTACAACAATTGACTATATCATTAATACTAAAGAATGAAGAGCAGTATTTACTTTAGATCCTGTGGACTTCCATATTTGGCAACCAATAAATCAGATTTTGTAGAATCATGGACCCAGTAGCTGTTGTCTATTTGTCAAGTAACTTTTTAACAAACTGTGTGGCACCCCTCTGATTCCATAGTTTTCTAATTTAACAAGAAGTTTGTCATGACTTATGGTATCAAAAAGCTTTTACTAAAGATCTATGAATATGCCTAGAACATGGTTTTATTTTCAATATTTAAACTTATCTTTTTTTTTTCTTTTTTTTTTTTTTTTTGAAAAACGCCACGAAAACCAATGGAGGGGTTTGTGCCCCGCCCGCCCCTGCCCTTCGCATGCTAACAACTATCTGGGTATACAAGGCCAGAACGCGGACTGGAGGCAGGCACGGGCGCACCACCACACTGCCTTTCAGGGCAGTCTTGGACAAAAGATAATCCCCAACCTCTGACAGTATACCTTATACGCCCGTTCCCCGGGCCAAGACTAGTCCTAAACCTAAGGGTGTGGCTACCATCGCTTTTGAGGGTATACCCCGATGCATAGGAGATCCAAACACACGGAATCCAAGACTTTGAGGATCCTAAGGTAAAGGTAAAAGATTAAGAAGCACACTCACGGAAGGAAAGGAAAAATGGAGGGACCACTGTGAACAAGATAGGATAGGTGAGCAGCACATGTCGCTGACGAAGTAAGGAGAATAAGGATAACAAATAAAAACCATGATAAACAAATTACGGACCCTGAACGGGTTGCTCCTCCAGACCAAAGGTGGTCTTGACCACTTCCACCAGCTCCACCTTTTCTCCATAGAACAGTTTACGGAGGAAGTTTGTAAATCCTGCTAACGTGGGTGCCTTAATAATTGAAATGAACGACTGATATGCCACTTTGAAAGAGGCCCAGATGAAATTAACTGAGGGGTTATTGCTACTGCAAGTAATATAGAAGACCTTGTCGGGGTCACTGTACCAGGGTCAATCTTGTCAATAATAAGGTGTTCCACATAAGTAACAAAATACTAGTCCTAGGACAGTTAATAAAAATATGATGCAGGGTTTCAGGCTTGTTCAGACAATAAATCGGTGTGGCTCACCGTATCAATATTCATTTTGAATCTCATGTAATGGCAAGTCGAAATCCTCATAAGCAATTTATATTGAACTGTAAAATTTAAAATTCCTAGAGAAACCACTGTACATCACCTTAAATACTGCACCCAGTCTATAGGACTGGACTAGGTCACGCTCCCAAGCTCTGAGAGGTACCATATCCTCAAACTGCAATGTGTGCTTGCAGGCATCACGAATCTGCCTTTTAATATCACGATAGGTATCTGTGAAGAACTGCAAGCAAAAGGTTAGTGTCAATATTAGCAAGATCCCTACTGGGGATATCTGGGTTTACTGAATCTACGGATAGCCATTTTAATGTCGACGTAGTGTCTCTTAGATATAATATTCCCAGCTACGCCGCAGGGTGTTAATACAGAAATCTCTATTAAGACATGACTTGCCCTGAATCATTAATAAATCGGAGAGGTAGTTAACATCTACATTAATAAACTTATCTTATCAATTGAGTAGTTTACAGCATGAGAAGTTGAGTGGTGCCTTCGAAAGCCATATTGGTTTTCATATAGAACATTTTTTGCAACAATGAAGTTGTACAAACGGAAGTATATCAGTTTTCCAATATTTTCCAAAGCATGAGTAGCATTGAGACAGGTCTATAGTTTTTTAACAATTGCTATTATCTTTCTTAAAAACAGGAGTAACTTGGCCAATTTTTAGGATATTGGGAAATGTACCTGTATCTAAAAATTTGTTGAAAAATAAAGCCAAATGGAGTTATAATTGATATGCACGACTTCAGGACTCGTACTGAATATCACTAGATTTACCATTTTCTAATTCATTTATTATCTTTTTTATTTCCTCTTCTGAACAAGGTTCAAGGTAGAGGCTATCATTCACCCTCTTTCCCATGTAAGTTGAAAAGTCAGGGATGGGGCATATAGAAGATTTTCAGATCTGAAAGCTTCTTCATTCAAGATTTGTGCAACTGATACAAAATATTTATTGAATTCATTAGCAATGACTCTTCTGTCCTTGATCAGATTTCCATCTACAAGGAAAGAGCTTTTTAGATTTTGATATAATTTTTACCTCTCAGTTGATTGATCAATTCCCATGTTTTTTACTATTACCTTTGCAGTTATCAAATTTCTTTGAATAGAACATATTTTTGGCTGATATAATCAGGGTTTGCAATCTCTTTCGGTAGTTTTTGTATTTTTCATAAATCTCGGGATCACCTAATTTATCCGTCTTCGTTTTACTTTTCTTCCATTTTTCATGTTAGGAAATTCTTAAAGTTGATAGATTTAATGAGCCCATTAGTAATCCAGGGATTTTCTATCCTATTGCGCTTTGAAGCTTTTACAGCTGTTGAACTGACTTTGAAACATTCATCCATTGTATGAGTTATACATTCAAGGAATTGTGCAAAGCCAGTTTCATCAGAACTAAAATTATCAGCACAAATTTTTTGAGAAAGCTTAGAGTTAAATTCTAAGACATGTGTTTCACAATAATCATAATAAAAGGTTGACTATCAGTAGTATCTTCATTCCCTCATTATTTTGAGTCAATTATGTCATAAAAACAAACAGTTGGGTAGTGATGAGATACTTTTAATATCAGTAAGAAGACCAGATCCAACTACATTGTTAACATCAGAGACAAGAATATTATCAATACAGGATGAGTCACATCCTGGTTTTTCATGGGTTGGAAGAGAAATTGTTGGTAGGAAGCAGTTACCGAAGAATATGTTCTCAAATTTAGATTTGTTTAAATCATTTTGAAAAAGATTTATGTTAAAATCTCCACATACAATAGAATGGTTGTTTAATTCTTTATTAGATAGAACATTAAGTATCTTTTCAATTTGTTGATTAAAATTTTTCAGGTAATTGTAACTTTAACAGTTAATTTCACAACTGCAATTACTACTGTTTTCACTGACACAACATTGATTATCAACCAACCTCTGCACAATGAAAGCAATCCATCTCGAATATCTTCCGTTATTCAAGTTATGTCCTTTCTCCATCTTGAGATCTTAAATTTGAAGTAAAGGAAACGTGAAAAAATTTCAAAAAGCTACAACACAGCATTCAACACTTTCAACAGTAGAACTGTAATAGAAAGCACTCGCATTGAACTGATCATAATCTGCATGTGCACAAAAAAATTTTTCCATAGCAACAGCACGACTTAGCCCAGCTTAGCCTTTGTTTTTCTTGATATTTTTTTGGCAAGCTCAAATTTAAACTGTGCACCCACACAGACAGACATAATTCATGTGCTCTTACCAAATAGATATAAGATATGGGCATATGCCCACATTTGGGCATACCATAATTTAAATGGGAAATGATAGGTTCAGGGGGGTTAACCCTAATATTTTGGAAAACATGAATCTGGGATAGGAGTTTGCCTGACTTGAACCATCATTTGACAGTGGTCTTGAGTCCATAAGTTAAACATTGCTATGAACTTAAGCCTCCAAAATTTTTAATGAGCCCATTTGGAGTCCATTTGTATCAGGAATTTACCCTCTAACCCTGCAAAGAATTATGGAATATTAATCCTGCGAAGTTATAAGACTTCGGCACCATACTTTTGATTTTAGAATTTGTCTTGTAATGGAATACATTGTATGTTTTATGTTCCCATCTGCTTTTGTCTTTATAGGTACTCCACAACATTAAATGAGTAAGATATTCAGTGCATATATCATCCTACAATATTGTGGAACAAAGGTCTGGTTAACTGCAGATCACGAATATTTGATGTAGTTGAAACTTGGATATTTTCTGCTGCTAAGAATGGTTTCGGTTCTGGTTTTAAAATCAAACTGATAATCTCGAATTGATCGTATTTCGAGGAAAATGTTCGATTGATAACACTGTATGCCGTGTATACTGTCGATAGTATAATTACACATATAAATATTCATTTTCCAACATTCCCTGTTCTCCATATGTTTTGCCTTTCTATTAACAATTTAATACCTTAGTGGTAGAAATTATGATGCGTACTAATTATGATTATTTTCGCAAAATGATCATAATTAGTACGCATCATAAATTCTACGCATCATAATTTCTACAGATCATAATTTGTACTTTCTCAAAATTTGACCATTTAATTATTTAGACTTTTAGAAAACATGTTGAAACAAGCAACCAGGATTATCATGTTGCCCAAAAATTATGGTTGGCTCTCAGGCCATTTTCACATCTTTTCAAAACAATTTCAATCAGCAAAATTTTCAAAATCAAAGATTGCGGTGCTATTATATCATGAAGTTGCCATAAATTACGGAGTTTCACTCAACTTTTTTAATAGCTTGCACAATTTAATAATAGAAATCTTGGTTTGAATTTTCTTCATGTTTTAAGGTTTTTATCTTATAACCTTGGATAGATATTTTAACCTTTCACTCAACTTAGTTGATAAACAGATACCTATAATCAAGGCCCTAACCTCCAAATAAGGTACCTTACTGCCAGACCTTATCAAAGTCCAAATTTACATTTGATCCAAAATGAAAACACAGACATCATCGGTCAAAAACAATATGCGAATGTGCAGGCATGTTATCCACATAACATTAACTTCCCAATCACCATGATGTTGAAAGTTAGCACAATTATGGATGTAAATCATTCTAAAAGAAATGATTTTGTCAGAAAATAGCCGGCATCAAGCCTCAAGGCTTATTCCATGATTTTTGACCAAATTCCGGAGGATTCTGGACAATTTTGGTTCAGAGGGCCGGGTAAAATGGTTCATAAATAATGAAATTTTATTCCACTGGTTGTTCGCCAAAACTTCAAAATGTTTGTTTTTATCCCAAAATTTTTTCATCATAATTAGTACCGATCATAATTTCATTCGTCATAATAAGTACACATCATAATTTCTACCACTAAGGTAGATGGTTCTTTATTAGATTGAGAAATATCGGGTTTCCATTGTTTTAAATTCTTGTTTTTTTTAATTTAAAAGGTCGCCATTGCTCTGCAGGTTTCCGAGCAAACTTGTTTCAAATTGCGCGTGGCGTATTGCGCGTTCCCATTACCTGAGACTGCTTCATGCCTCATGGGCCAATTTTACTACTATTTTATCCGTAGAAACAATCAAATTTGGACCGATTGTTTATTTATTGCTTTATTTTTGCATTTAACTTCTAGAAATAACACAAAATGTACAATGTACACGTCGATATTATTATCAGGGAACTTTCGACATAACGAGCGATGTTTCAAATACTTAGCTCCTTATTGAGTTATTAATCAGAATCTGCACATTTCGTGGCAAATTCAGATAGTAGTTAGGAAATAATATAAGGGAAAATAGATATTAGGCTGTTTTGCAGGTCACAAAACCAGTTAATTTGAGGTTTATTTCAAAATTGTGTCAAATTTGACACAGTTGACTATATTTCTCACAAGTTGTTGTGCCATTAGATGCATAGTTTTCACCATCTGTTGTAAAATTTGTCAACTTTGTTTTGGAACAATTCAATTTAAAATCACGAACCTAAAAGATATGTCACAATATTTTGTCACACTTATATATATGTCCATACAAAGAAAACAATTTTTGTATTTTTTGTATTTTTTGTATTTTTTGTCCAAAGTGTACCCTATTTTCAAAAGTTGGACAAAAAATGGTTGGACAAAAAAATACAAAAAAATACAAAAAAAAGATGATCCCCCCCCCAAAGTTTAAGCTTTTGGTAAGCTTTTGGTAAGCTCTATTTGTTTCCCTGTCACTGCTCGAGATGTGAAAATTGTTATCAGCAAAAGAAGTAGATGATATTATTATCAAAAAACATTTTAGGATGAACATTTTATTGTTAGTATGTATGTATAAAATATACAAATGATCAATTTAAAACATGAAATACAGTAAGGAAATGGAGAGAATATTGATACTTTAATAGCTTAATAGGGAATATAATGTGTATAATATTATGAAGTAAATACAAAGGAGTGAATATACCTCAAAAATTGTCTAACTCGACGTAATGACGCATAAATATGTGTATTGATCACGTTTACAAGGTTTACAAGGTTTAACAAGGTTTACAAGGTTTAAATGTTAATAAGAACCAACTGACGTTGGTTGTTATATTTTACAGAGTCACTAAACAACAAACATCCTTTATTACATTAATTCAAAATATTTCATGTCCCGCATATTTTCGCAGTTGATATCATGATCTCAAACTCTAAAAAAGTAAGTGTAAATTCACTATCAACTCATATTGTTTCCAAATCAAGTTCGCTCAAACTGTATATAAAAGGCTTTTATGAGATTATATTCAGTCTAACCATAATAGTCAGTACACAATTGTCACTTCCCAATTGATTCAGCTCTTTGCTTTCAAATTGAAATGATTAATTATAGGAAGTTTTCTCATGATATTTACCAGATGATCTGTTGGATCTATTCGTGATGCCCACCAGATCAGTTGTATCATCATGAATAACACACTTTCAGTTAAATCTCAAGTTATGCAAAATAGTTAAGTGATTTTCTCAATTAGCTCCACTTCAGTTGTTTGGTTGAATAATGACTTCTCAGCGCAATGTTTCGTTCACCTGTTTGTCTGCATTAGTCTTCTCACAGGGGTTATAGGATGATAAGTTATCATAGGGCACTTCTATGCTGAGGTGTTACCGATTTTTGGGACATAGGCTGTGAATAAGTGAGGCCCATTTTATGCAGGATACTCCATCATAGTTGATTTGGCAGTGAAATCGAGCTGATGTAAATGTGTGAGTGTAAGGTATGATAATTATTGAATCAGCGCATAGGTGACAGACTGTGACACGCCATTTTACCTTCATTTTAGTTTTGTGATATGCCATTTGCTATGTAAATAGTGAGTGTGTTTGCTCGTTTCTCTTTTTCCTTTAACTCGTTCATATATTTGCGTCTGGTTTCAATGACATGACATAAAAATGTGCACATGCAGTTGATTATGTATTCACGTCTTTGACTTAGTGAGATATCCCTCGTCACTAGTGGCTGTGTGATGGTCGTTGAATGCAGTATGATTGTCCAGGTTGGTGGAGACATATGGTGATAGGAGAGTGTGAAAATTGGCTTTGAGTTGAGATTGATCAATAGGCGTGTCAGATTGAGGTCCTGGAGCTTTATTCAGTCTCGTGATAAGCTTATTGCGCAGGCTACCATACAACAGGTCACAGTCATTGATTGCGTGAAGTTCATCTTCTATCACGTTAACACCCATTGATGTGTTACACCATGAACAAATACGCGCTTCTCTCGGTATTTTATTGTATCTTCCACATTCAATTTCCAGATCGTGAGAACTAATTCTGAATTTGGTTGTGTTATATCTTCATGAAAATCCCTTTGATATATCTAAATATGGTTCTCTTGCAAATTTTTCTTGCACGCGTGATAGAATGATAGTTTAGATGATTCAGTTTTCATATTCCCAGCAATTAGTGAAGTGTTCAGTTAGTGACTTTACTATTGTCTGTACGCTGAATTTGCAACTTGGTAGCGGGTTGAATTCTTGATTGACTTTTGGCGTATTTTTGGTTTGAACTGTGGATTTTTCAACACACGCAACGCAGTAACGTGATCTTGGTGATAAATATCATCAGTTTTAGAAGAGGCTCAATGTTTTGTACCGGGGAGATTTAATGCTTTGTTCACACAGGGGCAGCTTTGATAAATGTGCTCTTGGGAGTTTGGATATTCGTTTGAAATAATTAAGTGTAAGGCGGGTAGCGATAAATCAGAGGTGGGGGGTATCTTCCTCACCCCAGACACCCACATTAGAGGCTTTGCGATGCACTCTAGGGCCCACTTGAGGAATGAAAGATGAACTTTTTCAGACAGCATACGGTTGATTTACAAGATGAAATTCTAACATTGAATGGGCTATGTTCGACATGCTTGATCATACCTTTGTTGATAGCGCTAGTTGGTGTCCATATCGGTGCTCCATAGAGTGCTATAGGTTTTATGGAGTGAGTCGAATAGTGTGTTTAGTGCTCTGAATGATAATTTTGAGCGGATCACTGTGCGTTTCAGGCCAAAAGATACTCTCATGGCTTTTTGTTTTAAGTATTGATTGAGCTGTTGATAGTTCACCAGTATTGCAGTGTTATTCTAGGTAGCAGTAATTTCTACTACTTCAAGTTTGTGCCGCCAAGTTTAAAAATTCTAAATTTTGATCTGAGTTACCATTCTTTCCAAAATCATGACTTTTGTTTTAGTTTCGTTCACTTCAATACCCCATTCAGAGCAGTAGTTCACTTAAGGGCTGTTGAGCTGTGCTTGGCATGTTTTGGGGTCAGTGACAACATAATAAGATCGTCGGCCCATAAGTGAAACTATTTTGAGGCGTGATGGTTTAGGTCACAAAATATTTCTACAAAAGCGGTGAGAGGTCACCTGAAAATTTTGAACAGATCTGGTGAGAGGGTGACCTTGCTCATGCCCTTTGATATATCTATACACGCTTACTATGATGCCCAGAAAAGTTTGATGAATGCATGAATTAGTGTACATATATAGGACACTGAAAAATTTCCTGTCACACCCATTTGGCTAGTTTTTGAAATAACGCTTGGCGACAGACAGAGTCGAACTTTCTTGAAGTCCACAAATATTGCGTAGACAGGTTTTATGCATCTTCTATACTTAGCTGCAATAGTTTGCATGGTTAGTATGTATGTGATCGTACGTTTGTGCACCCTTGGTGATCCAAGTTGGTTAGAAGTCAGGGCAATTTTCACTTTTGAATATTTTCAATCGCTCTAGTAAAATTGTTGAGCACTTTGCCTACACTACTCACAGCAATTGCTCTGTAGTTATCAGGGTTAGAGACATCCCCCCTTTTTGAAGAGGGTAATTACTTTCGTTCCATGGATAAATACTGTGATCAAGGCATAAGTTAAAAGTTAGTTAGGAAGTTGATGTGATTAATGTCTAAACATTTAAGTAATTCATTGCTTATCATGTCGGTCGATGAGGCTTTTTACCTGATTTGAAGTGACTTGATGGTGGAGCTCACCTCCTGAATGCTTATGGTTTTTGTTAAGAGTGTCTGGATGTGTTGATGTTCTGTTAACCTCGTCCGCTGTTTCAAAGTTCGTCTTTCTGAGTTTTGTTGATTGTTTTGATTGTCACTGTATAAGTCACGGAAGAAGATTCTCGAACTGTTTCATGTCAGTGCTGTCAAATCAAGCTTATTAGTTTTGTGTTTGTTTGAGTTTTCTTGAATGATTGCCAGTTCAACACTTTCCATCTCCTCTATATCCTTGTTCAGATGTTCAAAGTACTCTTTCTCACACTTTTTCAGTAATCTCTTGTAGTTTCCTTCACTTTATAAATTTTCACAGTGTACTTGATGATGAGATGTGATATGTTGTGCCTTGACTCCGTTTAGCATTTCTTGCTTGCCAGTTGAACCAGGGGTTATTCTTCTGTTGGCGCTTTGCTTGAGTTTTGACTTTGGTCTGTTTAAATGCAGCACTAGCTAGTGATCGAATGTGTTCTGTGAAAAAGAGTCATTAAGGTCACACTGTCTTGTTAAATTGTTTGAGAAGGTGGGTGAGAGTTAAAGTCTCAATATTAGCGTTAAGTTTGTTGAGGGCATCAGTTGCTGAGTCACTGCTCAGGGGAATCTGTGAATGTTGTCCTCGTTGTCTCGTTAAAGATAAACCTAGGCGAATTTCTCCATACACTTCATGAAGAGGCTTAGATGGTTCAACTTTAATGGGAGGACTGCGTAAATTCATAACTAGTGGTCTGTGGTCAGAGTACATTGTGAGGTCCTGAACTTTCATGAAATTCACGTGATTACAGGTTTTTGATGAGACGTGAGAGTAGTCTATCACACTACATCCTCTCGGTTGGATGCTTTCGTCGTGGCCCCTAAATCACCTAAAATTACAGCCGTTTGGTATTTAAGTTGATTATTTGATACCAAGTTTATGAATTGCTTACAAAAGCTATTTTTCACTGGGTCCTCTGAGTTACGAGTTTTATGAATGTCGGGCTCATAGTCCTCAGGCATTGGTAAGAAATCGTTAGTTTCACTCTCTATTGTGCCTGTCTGATTTGCTATTCTGGCGTTGAAGTCACCACATAACACCACTTCACCCTTCGGCCGCAGGTCATTCACTATTTCTTCAATTTTTTCCCTCCCCATTGGCCTATTTGTGAATACAAAAAGGCAAATGAGAGGGTTGGCAGAGATCGTGGTCTGGGAGGGTGAGAAATAGAATATGTGTATATCAGGTCCAGTTTTGCAATAAAACTACTGTAATTTCTGGAAAGTGCCCGGATTGCTCCTTTATAATATCAGTCGCGAAAATGTCCTCCCTCCTCCGTCCCCGTCCCTCCGTCCCCATGCGTCACATAAATCTTCAAAATAACAAATTTCTTAATTCATGGAGCTGTCAGTTGTCAAAAAAGTATAAATCTTGTAGGTTGATCTGGCCCACCGTGCCCGCATGCTCGAACTCCAAAAAATTAAATTGTGAAAATTTCTAAGTTTGATTAGGCTGTTGAAGAATTCGTGTCTTAAAAGTTAAAATCTTAGGTGTGAGTTGGGCGGTAGATTTGACGAAAAGGCTTCGGTTTTTGTTCTAGAATTAGTACCAAATGCATAACCTTAGAGTTTCTGCTGGATTCGACTAAGTTTGAGAAATACTTTTCGCTGTGAAAAGACAAATATTGCTTTTTTGGATCAGAGACAGCATTGAAACAGAAAACACAAGCACGAAATTTGAAAGTCAGATAAAAAGTGATATCAACTTAGTATAAACATTCAAGAAAATACATTGCGTGAATAAAACGCTGACACAATTTGATGCGAAACGTAAACCAATTCAACGAAATGGCGCGAAATCTACAACGAAACTGAGTGATGGAACAACGAACGGCACAAGAAGAATTTTAGAAGAAATGGCACGTGCCAATTCGTGTTCTCGGTGGTCATGGCGCGAGCACGCATCAGGAACAGTATTTATACTCTTACTACGACTGCGTTTTGTATTATGATGCTAAGGTTACATCAAGCATCGCAGGGGAGGGAAATTAAGCGCCTGCATACGGCCTACGGGAACAACGACAATTGTGTCGGTGCAGGCGCAATTCTTGTTGACATCATTTCACGTCCACTGTCAGTTTTTGATCCACTTGAGTTATGAGGTCTCACATAGGCATTTACGATAAAAATGTCTTCTGCCTGTCGGAAGAATGCTTTCTTCAGTCTGCATACCAAATAGTCTGCATGATTTTTTGTCTTTAATGATTCCACACCTTGCCTGTACTCGTTCTTGACCAAAATTGTGACACCGCCGCATTTGTTGTCCTTACGATAGTTGCACTCAGCCCTGTAACCTGTAAGATGAACTTCCCGTCTGGTTTCTTGTAAACATATGAAATCATTGCTCTGTAACACCTTCTTGAATTCTTTAATTTGAAATTTATTACCTTCTGTCGTTGATGGAGCTTGAATATTCCATGTAGTCTGGTAGGTAAAGCACATCTGTCTGCAAAAATTGTTAGAGTTCTATGGACAGTTGTTATACCTTCTTTGGACCATTCTAAACGAGAAAAGCCCGGGAGCCAAATTTTTCAGATGGTGCTCGACCCATTTTTGGGCCACGCCCTTTTTTCTATCAGCGCACAATATGAAATTCCATATCTCGGTCTAGGAAGGTCGTACAGACTCGGTTTTAGCTCAAACGAATCACAATCATCACATTTATTGACAATTGTCAATTAGAATATGCCCTAAAAATGCACAGAAAATGAGTTATGGGCCAAAAACGTCATTTTGGCCACCGCGAAGCGCAAATTCATATCGGTCGGGAAAGGTCGTACAGGTTCCGTTTATAGCTTAAAAGAATCGCTTAATCATCACATTTACAGACAATTGTTGATAAAAAGATAAGCCCTAAAATGCACGGAAAATGAGTTATGGGCCAAAACCTTATTTTTTGGCCAACCGCAAAGGTGGAAATTCATATCTCAGTCGGGGAAGGTCGTACAGGCTCCATTTATAGCTTAAAAGAATCGCAGTCATCACATTTATACACAATTGTTGATGAAGATATGCCCTAAAATGCACAGAAAATGAGTTATGGGCCAAAAAACGTTATTTTGGGCCAACCGGTAGGCGGAAATTTATATCTCGGCCTAAGAAGGTCATGAAGGTTCCATTCATAGCTCAACAGAATCGCGATAACCAACTTTATAAGTGCTCTAAAATCACCAGAAAACAAGTTGGTCAAAACCTAATTTTTGACCACCTTCAGGGTCGAAATTGGATATTGTTTCACATTTGTCTAAAGATAGTATGGGCTGGAGTTGGCCGCTGCTGGTTTGTGGTGAGTGGTGATCATTCACTATTTCTTCAATTTTTGACATCATTTCACGTCCACTGTCAGTTTTTGATCCACTTGAGTTATGAGGTCTCACATAGGCATTTACGATAAAAATGTCTTCTGCCTGTCGGAAGAATGCTTTCTTCAGTCTGCATACCAAATAGTCTGCATGATTTTTGTCTTTAATGAATTCCACACCTTGCCTGTACTCGTTCTTGACCAAAATTGTGACACCGCCGCATTTGTTGTCCTTACGATAGTTGCACTCAGCCCTGTAACCTGTAAGATGAACTTCCCGTCTGGTTTCTTGTAAACATATGAAATCATTGCTCTGTAATACCTTCTTGAATTCTTTAATTTGAAATTTATTACCTTCTGTCGTTGATGGAGCTTGAATATTCCATGATATAAATTTGAGTGAGTTCCTGGTGACAGACACTGATTCATTCTTTTTGTCCTTACTGACTGTTAACTTCTTTTTATTCTTTGTCATGATTAATGTTTGTATTTAGTTATGAGAGCTGAATAATACTCACGTGGCTACACGGGATGAGGATGGTTGAGCTCTTCTGTACATCACATCTGGGTGGCAGTTCTTCCTCATCCGATGGATCTGGTGCCTGAAGTTCCCCAAAATGAGATCCTTGCCTCTGTCAGAGAGATGAATCCCGTCGTCACTGTGCAGCTCTCTCTTAAATTTCTCGTCCTTGATGAAGTTGCCGTTGGGATTACACCAAAACTTCTTGAGTCCTGCAGCACGTGGCACCTGGTCCATGAACTCATCCACCAACTTCTCTAGGTGAGATCTGAAGGTGAGGATCTTCCTGTTGTCGTCTGCATCTGATGTAAGGAGCGGAAGGGAGATGATTACTTGAGTTCCATACTGGTGCTCCAGGAACTTCCGGAACTTGATGAAGTTATGCAGTGTCTCCCTCAGAGGTATCCCATGAAGAGCATCGTTCACCCCGAGATGAATGTACACGTAGTCAGGGCGCATCTGCTGGATCTTCTCTCTCAGGTCGTTATCGTTCAGGCCTCTGGTGTTCCTCTTGTTTATCTGAGTGACCTCGTAGAGAACCCCTAGTGAAGAGATGTCCTTGATGTGCCTCATGATGGAGTCTGTGATCAGCACCACCGAGCTGCAGCTACGTTCATCTGATTGTGAGAAGACTCTGGTCCTGGTGGCTCTAGGAGGCTCGGTGATGCCCACTGTAGTGATCTTCGGCAGTGGTGCTCGCTTTCCTGCTTCAGTCATCGTGAACCCAGCTGCTCTCCTTGACACTGGTTTGGAAACGTGGTTCGATGTTTGAGGTGGCAGAAGGGTTCTCTTTCCTGATGGTCTAGGGGGTTCATCTCTGCGAATTGATGCCTGGATGTTCTTGAAGTCTTTCTGAAGCCTGCTAGGGTGAAGGTCTGACCACACGGGATGATCCTCAAAGTTCCAATTTTCTTCTTTTTCATCTTCTCCGTCTCGTTGAGCCACGTCCCCTTCTTGTGCAGCTGGAACCTCACTCTCTCTTCTGATGCTTTGTGGTGATATTTTGGTCTTCTGAGATCTTTCCTCGACTATCATCTTGTGAATGTTCTTGATTAGAGTCGAGTCTTCACGGAAGAATGCACTGTTGTGAAAGCGCTCTAGGTCAGTCATGAAGTTTTCGATGTTGTCTTTGATGGCATCAATCTTCACTTCTTGTACTTTGATGTCGTCATAGTTCTTCTTGATGGCCTTCTACGTCTATCACATTTCTGTGTTTAGGTACAGCTCGATCCTGACAAAGTCAAAGAGGGATTTACACAATGAATTAATGAGCTGTTATTTCATTATTACATTGAATTTGCAGTGGTCTACTACCACCATGCACCGCCACGACCGGGCTGCGATTAAAATTCATATCAATATTTTTAATCGTATAATTTCAGGTACTGTAGTGGCTGCGAAACCCAAACAATTTTCAATTGTTTTTGGCTATCCATATCACTCTTTTTTGTCAAAAAATTACTACATTCAGTACAAGTTGAGATAATTGCTTTAAGTAGTCAATTATTTCATTAAAGCAGTTTACAGCCGGCAATCAAATTTAATGTACAAAACGTAATTTCGGCCCTAGTAAATAATGCCGTTAGAATTAAGTCGGTATCACTTTTTATTTTTGAGCTATACGAGATAATAACTTTAATTGGCCAATTATTCAATTAAGCGGTCGACAACTTGTACTCAAATTAACGTATAACTATAAACCGTAATTTTGGCTCTAGTTAATGATGCCGTTAGAATTAAGTCGTTATCATCAAGTTTTGTTTTAGAGTTATACACAATAATTACTTTAATTGGTCAATTATCTCATTAGGCGGTTAAGAACAAGTACTCAAGTTAACCGTATAAAACGTAATTTTGGCTCTAGTTAATGATGCCGTTAGAATTAAGCCGTTATCATCTTTTGTTTTCGAGTTATACATTTAACACCCTTCGTCAAGCCTTCGGGAAAGCAATACCATTGCACACTTGGATTCTACGGCACTCGCCATCATGCCTGTACACGGACAACTCGAAACCTCCAGTCCGATCAACAAGCTCCATGAAGGTCACTTTTGACACCTACCCATCGCAGTATCCTTTCCTCCTCGAATCCAGAATCCAGGAGACCCGAACAGCCCCCATGCCAACATTACCACTGCTGTTGGGAACACGACCAATTGGGCCCTCAGACCACGTGGAGCATCATGATAAAGTAGTGGACCCTGCTGCTGTTCTCTCATTCATCCCACCAACACTCCTGCTTTCAAGTATCATCGAAAACAGACTACCAAAAGACTGTCGTGTCCTCAAGCCAGCAGCGATATCTCCCACCAGGACACAGCTGGTTGGGCCCGCAGACCTAGTGGAGCACCATGATAAAGTACTGGACCCTGTTGCTGCTCCCTCAACCATCACACCAACCTCCCTGCTTTCCAGTACAATCGAAATCAGGTTAGATTCTTTTTCCGATAGTTTTTCTAACACTCGCTTCCCAACAAAAAATCACTCTTCACCTGCTGGGTACATCTTGTACTTCAAGCCAGCTAAGTTCCATAACCGCATCACACCTGCATTTACGACACCAAGCAACATCGCTCGCTCTTAGTTACCCCTTCTATTCTTCCCGTAAACCTAGTACCACTCTATTAGAACCCATTAATCCCTTTCTTTATTGACTTCTCTAATCTCTAACCCAGTGGCATAAACAGCTATCCAGCTGAGTTCTTAATCTGATGAACGCATGCCACCCCCAGGACACTTTCATCATACTTCGACGGCTTATAAAACGATTTTGAAATCAAATGATGTCTATTAACTTTTCCCCATCGCCGGACCTATCCAGTAAACATAACCACACGGTATCTGGAGCCGCCTTGACCCATAACACCCTTCCCAGTCCCCATACTATTCCTCCCAAAAGAATAGAGTACAAGCAAATCTCGCACCACAAGCCTGGCGAATCTTATCTCAATTCTCCAAACCAATACTAACTCCTACCCCACTACCACAGACTACCAAAAGACCGTCGTGTCCTCACGCCAGCAGCGCTATCTCCCAACAGGACACAGCCGGCTGGGCCCGCAGATCACGTGGAGCACCATGATAAAGTACTGGACCCTGTTGCTGCTCCCATCCCACCAACCCCCCTGCTTTCCAGTACCATCGTAATCAGGTTAGATTCTTTTTCCGTTAGTATTTCTAACACTCGCTTCCCAACAAAAAATCACTCTTCACCTGCTGGGTACATCTTGTACTTCAAGCCAGCTAAGTTCCATAACCGCATCACACCTGCATTTACGACACCAAGTAACATCGCTCGCTCTTGGTTACCCCTTCTATTCTCCCCGTAAACTTAGTACCACATCTTAACTCTTAGTACCACATCTTAACTCTATTAGAACCCATACATTAATCCCTTTCTTTATTGACTTCTCTAATCTCTAACCCAGTGGCATAGACAGCTATCCAGCTGAGTTCTTAGTCTGATGAACGCATGCCACCCCCAGGACACTTTCATCATACTTCGACGGCTTATAAAACGATTTTGAAATAAAATGATGTCTACTAACTTTTCCCCATCGCCGGACCTATCCAGTAAACATAACCACACGGTATCTGGAGCCGCCTTGACCCAAAACACCCTTCCCAGTCCCCATACTATTCTTCCCAAACGTATAGAGTACAAGCAAATCTCGCACCACAAGCCTGGCGAATCTTATCTCAATTCTCCAAACCAATACTAACTCCTACCCCACTACCACAGACTACCAAAAGACCGTCGTGTCCTCACGCCAGCAGCGCTATCTCCCAACAGGACACAGCCGGCTGGGCCCGCAGATCACGTGGAGCACCATGATAAAGTACTGGACCCTGTTGCTGCTCCCTCAACCATCACACCAACCCCCCTGCTTTCCAGTACCATCGTAATCAGGTTAGATTCTTTTTCCGTTAGTATTTCTAACACTCGCTTCCCGACAAAAAATCACTCTTCACCTGCTGGGTACATCTTGTACTTCAAGCCAGCTAAGTTCCATAACCGCATCACACCTGCATTTACGACACCAAGTAACATCGTTCGCTCTTGGTTACCCCTTCTTTTCTTCCCGTAAACTTAGTACCACATCTTAACTCTATTAGAACCCATTAATCCCTTTCTTTATTGACTTCTCTAATCTCTAACCCAGTGGCATAGACAGCCATCCAGCTGAGTTCTTAGTCTGATGAACGCATGCCACCCCCAGGACACTTTCATCATACTTCGACGGCTTATAAAACGATTCTGAAATCAAATGATGTCTATTAACTTTTCCCCATCGCCGGACCTATCCAATAAATATAACCACACGGTATCTGGAGCCACCTTGACCCAAATCACCCTTCCCAGTCCCCATACTACTCTTCCCAAAAGAATAGAGTACAAGCAAATCTCGCACCACAAGCCTGGCGAATCTTATCTCAATTCTCCAAACCAATACTAACTCCTACCCCACTACCACAGACTACCAAAAGACCGTCGTGTCCTCACGCCAGCAGCGCTATCTCCCAACAGGACACAGCCGGCTGGGCCCGCAGATCACGTGGAGCACCATGATAAAGTACTGGACCCTGTTGCTGCTCCCTCAACCATCCCACCAACCCCCCTGCTTTCCAGTACCATCGTAATCAGGTTAGATTCTTTTTCCGTTCGTCTCTTTATTCATTCCCCTCCTTTCTTTTAAAGTTCCTCGCCTAGTCCCTATTCGCAAGTACATACCTTTTAACTTTCCCTTCACTCACCGTTTACAGCACCCTCACCTGCTGGGTACTCCGTACTTCAAACCAGCTAAGTCCCATTACCCCACCACAACTGCCAGAAAAAAAAACGGGTGCAAATATTAACAAATTTCAAGGTAAATCACAATCTGACCCGTAATTATAGTAAAGAATTCCTGGACTTCCCTTCTAGGGCAGCGTCCAGATTCTGCCTGGAACACTCCTCACCTGCACATCTATCCAGGCGAAGCTTTTATCTCCGATAAATGCAACATCACATAAGCCTCATTTAAACCCTCGCAACTACCCGAGCAAGTAGGAAACAATAACCCGCGCGGCAGACCAAAGTGTACTTTTATTTCTTGGCGCAACGAATCTAAAGTTTAGTGGACAGCACTCTATGCGCGCGCGGTGATCAATTTTACTCACTGCGCGCTCTCAGCCCATGTGTTACCCCAACGCGCCACCTATCACGCAGACCCAGCTACGCTTTCATCACTCATTGAAACAACCGCATCCAGTATTTGCTTTCTTCAGCAATTAACATAGTTGCGTTATCTATTGGCATCGAGCCATAAACCGTCCACATGAAACAAAACAAGACACATTTATTGATGTTTCCCACATCGTTCCCAGCTGCTTCCTTAGTCGTTTAATACTCTCCCCTCGATGCCTACCGAAAAATGTAAAATTAATTAACTAATTCTTAACCTTTTAAATTGATTTAAAAACAGTGATCCTTCTCTTCCTTTACTCCTAAACAAAAAGTTGTTAAAACCCTCTGGCACCGCTTCCACTGTGTCCTGTTTTTCTTTCCCGCCTGCTTATAGCGATAGAATGCACGCTGTTTACTTTGATATCCTATCTTCTCCTCAACCTCAACAAGCCTGGACCAGGAACGCCCTTCCACACAAGTCAAAAACACGGTGGAAACTAAACACGAACTTCACTCCATTATCAATAACCCTCCACTATTAATAACTAAACTTGTTGGCGCTATCACAATGAAATCTTACACGACCCGTCCGACTAGTTTGTAAGGGATCGTTCACACATTACGCAATCAATTTTTGGCTATTTTCAACCATCTCCCTCCCCCTCGTAAAAGCCCAACCCCCTCTTTTGCGGATAATTCTACGTATCCATGGCTCAACCCCCCACCTTTTGGAGCAGAAAATAAGGAAAATGGACAGTGCAAATAGTTTAATATCTAGTATGTTTCAACAATAGAAACTTTTATGAAAACAACGAGGTAAATGTTGAAAAATGCTGCTGAACAATGGTGCTTTTGAGTGGTTATTCTGAAAATTTTGATAAAAATACCGAGAACTTGTGGCAAAAAAAAATTTCCAAAATTTGTGTCAAAAACTGGACATTTTGATTACGTATTCAACCACCAAACCCTCTCTCCCTTCACGTAACCAAACGTAATCAACCTGGAAAAAAAACGTTCCCCCCTATCTACACCCACCTGGGTTATCAAACCCACCTAACCGTATACTAGAAAGTACCCGTTAACGCCTTCTCACCAATAGCCTCAACAACATGCCGAAGAATGCTCAAAAGAAAAGAACTAGAGGAAGTGCAGAGAAGACACCTCCTCGCAAGAGGAAGAATACCGATCCCTCAGAAGATCCCCACACACCAGAAGCAGCCGAGGCTTCTATTGACCCTGAAACCTTCCTAACAACCCCTCCGAACGAAACAACTCCGCCAGACACAAGAAACTTCTACTCACAAGAGGTACCCAACCTTTACACACGATTCAAGCTATATAAAAAATAATGAAATAATGATAAAAACAGGGGCGTGTCGGGACTGTGCGAGGCGGCTCTTCCGCGCGCGGCGTGATGGTGCTCGGCCGGCTGCCTGTCACTGACGGGCGGTAGGCCGTGTGCGGGTCGCGCCGGGCGTGGAGTCCGCATAAGCATGGGTTCTGAGCACCACCACCTTAACGGTGATTTGACCTTTTCTTTTCCTCCCCGCGTTTTCGCCATTTCCCATTTGTTGAGGCTCGCTGAGGGACTCCACCCATACTTGTCGGGGCCGCCGTCGGTCGGACGACCTGCACGCACAAACATTACACTCAGAAGATAATACTGTATCCCTTCTAGGCACTGCAAATCCTACAAGTACTTGGACCTGACAACGAGGAACAGGAAACCCTCCTTCTTGACCCAGAAGCCTCAAACAACACAGTACTCCTGTTCCAACCCAGAAGAAGATCCACAGACAAGGTACTTGAATAAATAAAATCAAATAATGAACTAGATAAATAAGTAAATAATAACAATAATTAAAAATGATTAAACAAATAATTAAAAATAAATAAGGGGATCCCCATACCTTAGACAAAGTTCATCAAATTCCACCCCATCCGCATCACTACCTATAACCATGTTTAAAGAATACTATCTCACCATTGTAACCGCCTCAGGAAAACTTGCAGGATACTGAGGAAGACATAAACAACACTCTGGAGGAATATGACATGCTCTCCTCCCAAGCACCGAGCTCTGCATCCTCTCTACCACTGAGCTCCAATGATAAGGAAATCGGAACCGAAGCTGAGGAAACCATAACCAACACTCTATCAGATTACGACATGGTTCCTTCCCAAGCTTCAAGCTCAGCACCCACACTACCAACCCCCCTTCCTCTACCAATTCCCAGCATCAAGGTACCTTATACATTAAACGTACGCCTACAAATAAACTAGTCACTCACAACCACGCCTACGGCCCGACTCTTACCACCACACTTCCCGATTGAAATCGGATGTCTCACACTGTGTAAGGAACGTAGCTTGGCAGACATATTTTTAATTAAGTTTGTTGAACTTGATATCCCATCGAGCCAACAAAGCAATTCAAGGGAAACTTCTGGCTACTGGGGCTGGCGCCCCAAATCTTCCACTTTGCCCTACTCGATCTCAATAACATTTCTATAGACCCTTACACTTCAATCTAATACTCTCAATCTTAACCCTAATCAAACATCAGGCACATCTTCGATAACATAACTCATTTGCTAACTCAGTTTTACAAGTAGTTTACAATTAGTTTCCCCTAATTAGCCCCGAAGGAAACTCACAATCCTGAGGACAAGAGTCTTTGAATAACGCACATTCTACATGATATCATAATTTGCCCAAAAATTGATGAAGTCATCATCAAAAGATAATATAAATCCCCACATCTATCTCCGCTTTTCGTTCCCCCGTTACTTCCTACTCTGGACAACGATGTCGTGTAGGGCCCATGTGTGCGCGCTGGGTCCGGCACGCCCCTGTGGCCGTTCCTTGCTACTTCAGTACACAAGGTACACCACAGGACCCGTTTAACCGATAGATAACCAGCTATTTTTTCCAGATTGAAACTCAAGTCTCGACGAACAACAATCCCGAACTGGCTGAAGCAGACCAATCAGGAGAGCAAATCACCCCAACCCCTTTCAACGTATTCATCTTTAGAAGGGACCTCAGAAATATACCCAGCGAGGAGTGGGCTACCCTAACGAGTAATCTTCTAATAAAACAACTGCAACAAGACATCGTCATTGACCTCACCAAATCTAGATATAATAGACTCCGGCGGGCTCATCAGATACAAACCAAATCAGAGGATGACGCTAGAAAAGTCATGAAATTTCTTTCTGACAACATCGAGGGTTCATACGCCACTTTCTGCCCTACGCTATCCGAGAGCCTGGACAAGGGGGACGTCTGGTGCATGGCCTATTTCTCTAAGTCGTCGGTTCCTCTGATTGATCTTGGCCTGGCGGAAAAGATCATTTCCCTTGGTGCTAAGGGATTTAACAATGTGCACGAACACCTTCTATTCCCTGCCCCCCCTAAGAACTTAGACGATGGCAGAATGTCTCTCTTATATGAAGTCTCTCCGTCACTGCTCCAATTCCTCCAACAAGCGAGGTTTAGACTCATCTTCATGGGTGGAGAAATAAAGTTTAAGCAAATCTCTACCATGAGGAAGAATGCCGAACTTGACGAACTTATGCAAAACGTCTCGATTAGTAACTAGACTTTCTTGTCCTCTTGGCCAAATGCCACCAGATTTAACAATTTAGTTATTTTTCGGCATATCGCCTCGCGTTGAAGTTGTAATTGTTAACTCACGAGATTTGTTCTATATTTCACTTTTTTGAAACTTCCTCTCCACATTTGCCTCTCCAAACATCATCTAATTGTCTTATTAGCTATTGACTGATCCAGCGAAACTTCATTTTAAGTCCCTTTTAACTGCCCTCGGACAAACGCGCTCACCGGGGCGTGGCAAAGCTCTGTCAGAACTCTGACCATAACTTTCTGATTTCACTTTCGGCTTCCTGCCAACCCACCCGTACTCTTTTAATCCGCGAACCTTTTCTGTTTTACTTCTATTAGTATTAATCTCATATACACCTTAGCTTTATGACAGAGGCTCCTACAAGATCCTGAAGAAATACCACATACGTCAGTGCTGTGGATTTACAAAGACGTCCCCCATTTCACATCATCACCCTCACCTGCCACTTGTGGCTAAGTTCCATTAATCCACATACCCTGTCAAACACAAATGGAAACTCAAATTTCGCCAATTGATAAATCCAATATCGTAACAATGAACACGAATGAACTTGAAGCCGCGCAACATACTCTCCCCAGCCTCCCGCCGTCTATTTCGTGCTCATCAAATCTTGCGAGTCCAAATACCACATCAGCTGACACGGACGAGAATAACGCGAACGTCGCGCAACAAACCCAACTCGGGCCCCCACAAATAACCACGTGGTCTCCATTTACTACATCTAGTAATAACATCGCCCCCAGCCCCAATAACCCCACGCGGTTTAGTTCCTTGCTCGACGCCTCCGCTTCCGGGAACAGCTATCCTGGTCGCTTCAAGATTAAAAGATCACAATCAACATTATTTTCCTTCAATAACTTTGAAATCAAACACAGTACTACTACTGAGCAAAAGGGGGCACAGGTATATCCCACCCTACAGACTGATGCACCACTTGTCAGACGTTGTCTGACCCCTACGCCTTCGGCGGGCGCGCGCGCGAAGCGCGCGCGTCCGTCTGACAATGCACCACATAAACGTTCCTGTAAGAACACCAACTCTGTGAAAAAAGTTGGGATAACAAATAAAATAGGGCAGAGCACTTTGACCCTTCTCAACCCTGTTCAATTACAAAAAACAAATTCACCCAGACACACAAACCCATCTAGCCATGCTAAAGTCTTACATCCCCGTTTGGCTCGCGCGGCGCGCTCACACACCCATGCGGCCTTGGGAACATCTAGCTCGACACCTAAAGAGAAAAACGTTGCACTGCACAGGCAAACCCAACTCGGAATGACAAAGCCAAAAATATATCCTGATAAAAAGGTAGCTATCAAAGAAAAAATCACACAAACACCCACAAACTCCCCATTTAGAAGAAACATTTTTCCGGTCACTTTGCTAAATAATGACCAAAAAAATAACTCAAAAAACGCAAAACCAATAAACCAGGCTTTAAAAATGAGAAATCCCCTTCACAAGAGGCCTGAAGTACCCAACAAACCACAAATAATCAAGATTGGTCACACCAAAAAATCTAGCCCCTCAGAACCTAAACCAAAAAACCCACCAAAAGCCGACCCCCTCAGTAAGCAATGTTTTAAAGTGACCCCAGAAAACACGACAGAAAGTAACCGAGCAATCAAATCTCCCCCCACCAGACAAGACAAACTTACTGCCAAAATCCTAAAAGATTTTCTAAAAGCCCAAAAAAAGGAAACCAAAACCCCAATCACAATTACTACCTGCAAGCATGATAACTGCGTCTCACCTCACAAAAACAACCAACTACAGACAGGTACCGACAATTTGAACCTGAATTCTGAACCTGAACTCGAAACTGAAATAAATAATGAAACAATCCCTACTATCCCAAAAACTAAGAAAAAGACCCAATCTCTTTTAACAGACATGATGAAACCCAAAACGCAGAAACTATCCACAGGACTGTCTCCCCTGGACCCACATACCCCAAACCCAAAACCTAACACACATGATTTAAATTCTAAACCCCAAAACACATCAAATAAAGACAATTTACTGTTATTCAACCCAAACAATGCCCCACGTGACCCCAAGGAAATAAACACCCCAAAAAAGGATGATAACATAGTTAAAACCGACAAACACAAATTAAAAGTTCTAGAGCACATAAACAAACCAAAACATGCCAAAGACTACACCACAAAAACTCGAAACAATTATGGACCAAAAACAAGAAACATGGAATTCACCCAGATAAATCTTCAACATGCACATGAACCATCACTAACACTGAAAGAAAATATCGAATACTCACTTGACACATCCCTACCCCATGCAATCTGTATACAGGAACCACTCTGCAATGTGTCCACCAAATGTCCCATGGACATCCCAGACACATACACATGTCACTATAAAGTAACCGAAAACCATACGCCCAGAGCCATTATACACACCTCAAAAATTCTCCAAGAAAACTGCTTGTACCATGATGAATTCTCAGACCGTGACACATGCACAATCTCAATAAAGGATCCCTCAAATCAAAACAAAAGACTCTTCATATGCTCTTCATATATGCCTTACGAGAAAAAAATCAAAGAGGGCAAGTTTCTCAACCTTATCAACAAAGCAAACCAATCCAAACAAGGGGTAATCCTTTGTACAGATTCAAATGCCCAAAGCACCAGATGGGGAAACATTTTAACTAATAATAGAGGCAAACAACTTGAAGACATTGTTGATGACTACAACCTCACAATTCACAACAAATTTGACTCCCCTACCTGGTCCGCAAGGGGGAAAACCTCAACTATTGACCTTACTATCACAAACATTTATGCCCCAACTATCCCCATTTGGAACTGCCATCTAAACATGTCTACATCTGATCACCACTACATCCAATTCTCTTTGAACACAAACTCACTTTACCAGCCTACTCTTCAAAGATATAACATGAAAAAATGTAACTGGGGCTTATATAAAGAAACACTAGACGAAATCACCCTCAATCCAGCCCTTGAAAAAATCCCAAAAGACAAATGTGGCCTAGACTTCTGTACATTAAAACTAACAAATCTCATGAAAAAAGCACTTGACAATTCATGCCCAAAAATAAAACACAAATTACACCCAAAAAAGAGACCCTCAGAGACTCTAAGTGCACTAGAAAGGATCATAACCAAGAAACAGATGAAAACTAAAACAAAAAAGAAACATCAGGAAAAAAGAAGACAAATTAATGAATTAAAATATAACTACAAGAAAGGCAAAAAGTCATTTGCCAAACTTATCAAAAAGGCAAGAAACAAATCATGGAAGAAATTTGCATCAAATATCGAATCAGTAAACGAAACTTCACGATTAACAAAAATCCTCAACAAAGGATATACAAGCCCACTTGGAACTCTCAAAAACAAAGACGGCAACATCACCCAGTCCCCAATAGAGACTCTCACTGCATTAGCTGATGACCTTCTTGGTGAAGAAAGTCCCAAGAAACCCAACCAAAAAAAGGAGCAAAATTTGGACATTGAAGATATCAAAAAATTCATCAACCCCCAAAGACTACAAAAAGCCATCAATCTACTCAAAAAGAATAAATCACCTGGACATGATGGAATAACGAATGAAATGATCAAAAACTCTCCATCTAAAATCCAGGACTGTCTACTTAATCTATTCATTGCAAGTATTTACCACGAACATATCCCCCTCACATGGCAAATCGCAAATTCTGCAATTATCGCAAAACCAGGCAAGGAAGACTACTCTAAAACCAAATCGTATAGAATAATATCTCTCACATCTAACCTCCTTAAACTACTAGAAACACTAGTCTTATGGCACCTTCAAGATGATCTCAAGATTGAAGAATCACTTAACCCAAACCAATATGGCTTCCGCAGTGGTCACTCAACAGAAGCAATAATAACAAAAGTAGTAAACAAGATTCAAACAGCCCTTAAACATGGAGATCATGCACTTGGTATATTCTTAGATATACAAGGAGCATTTGACAACCTTCCAAGCCAAACCATAAAGGAAACATTAGATGAGACGAAAGCCAAAGGTAAGATAAGCAACTGGATAACTAATATGGTTAGCAATAGATACATTGTACTCCAATTAGCTAACGAAAACATAATCAGACTTATCCCTAAAGGTTGCCCACAAGGGGGAGTCCTTTCTCCATTTCTCTGGAACCTAGTGGTAAACGATCTCCTCAATCACTTCAAAGGACTAGAAAACCTATTGGCCTTTGCTGATGACCTTCTTATACTACACACTGGTTCAGACAGAGACACCATCCTAGAAACTGCTGCCCTGTACATAAAAAAGATCAATTCTTGGTGCAACTCAAAAGGACTAGAAATAAGTGCTGTCAAAACTCAAATAGTATTCTGGACCAGAAACAACTTAATCAAGAAACCCATAAACATAAAAATAAATAAAATATCCATTGATATAAGTAAAACAGCCAAATATCTAGGTGTCACCCTAGATGATAGACTCAATTGGAAGGAACACATTGAACAACAAATCAAAAAATGTAAAAACATTTTCTTTGCTTGTAAAAAAGCTATTGGCAAAACCTGGGGCCTAAAAGCTCATACCACCATATGGATATACAATGCAATTATACTACCTAAAATAAGCTATGGAGCAGCTGCCTGGGGATTGTCACCTAATAAAGTACTTAGAGACAAGCTACTCACTCTCCAGAATCTAATATTAAAATCAGCCCTTCGCTCCGCTTCGAGTACCCCAAGAATAGCAAACTCGATCATTTCAAACAGCCTACCACTAGACCTCTACCTAAAACAAAAGTGCCTAACCAGATGTGCTTCCCTCATTGCCGAAAACCACTGGACACTTAAAACACAAACTCACCGAAAAACTAACTACAAAACACACATGGAAATAGCTGATGGTGAACTTAGAAGAATCCTGGGCAAATTATATCATGAAATTTCAGACAAAATAAGACCTATTCTAAATATAGAACAAAAATTTTCAACTCATATTACTCAAAGGAAGAAATTTAAAGTCAGCACTAAAGAAAACTCAATACAGATCTACACAGATGGCTCAAAAGACTCAAACAAGAACACAGGCTATGGTTACCACATTGTTTATGATAATGCAGGATACTCAGGAATAGGTAAGCTCAACAATTCTAACTCAGTCTTCCAAGCCGAATCTCACTGCATCACTGTCAGCGCACAAAAACTCCTCTCATGGAACACACAGAACAAAAACATAATATTCTACAGTGACTCCCAAGCCACTATTAAAGCTCTTCAAAAAACCAAAATAACATCTGAAACCATTAAGATTTGCAATGACATACTCAATAACCTAGCCAGCCAAAACAATCAAGTATCCATTAACTGGATTCCAGGACACAGTAACCATGATGGAAATGAAATTGCAGACTCACTTGCAAAAATGGGAAGCCACTCTGACAACCTTAATGATAACATCAAAGTACCACACAAAACAATTATATCCAAGCTGAAAAACTACTATACTGAAGCCCACCTAAATAGATGGCATATCAACAACCTCCATCACGACTGTTCTTACCCCATTAACTGTTTACTCAAAAAATGCAATTTCAACCTCCCTAAATTAAGCTACATAATATTTAAACTCTCAACTAAATCCCTGAGAATTCTACTCAAAATAATAACTGGCCACAACAACCTCAATGCTCATCTCTACAGAATGAACATGGCCCTAGAACCAATTTGTGAATACTGCGACCTCCACAACTCAGGTGTCGACCCAATTTTCTGCCCAGATGAAACAGCAATACACATAATAGAAGACTGCCCAGCCTTTTCCATACAAAGAATTCGGCACTTCCAAGACTTCAAAATCAAACTAGAGGATATCATAGGTAGCAACAAACCACTCTCCACAACACTCCGTAGCCTCATAAACTTTTGTAACAAATCTGAATGCTTTAACAAAATCCCACAATTCACTGAGCCTATATCACCAAGAAGATAAACCAACAACAACAACAGCAACACCAATAGCAACAGCAGCAACAAATCATACCACCATCAAACAATCTCCTATTTCTCTGCTCCAGGCAGTAACCTGGAACTGGGCCTTGCCCATTGAGCCCAGTTAAATCAAAATCGATGGGAATATGATTTACACAGTCTGGTTGAGTCAGGCCTCCCCGTGACTCATCTGGACGAAGGGAGGTGGTACATAGCCACCTCCGGCTGATCTCCGACCTAATCTGCAGGCAAGCACTGACTTGTTTTGCAGTCTGTTTGAAGCCAGGGCGTTGGTGGCTTGCTGGTCCAGTGAGGTCCTGGACGGGTAGGCTACTCTCAGCCCAGGATATCTCCGGCAGTCGGGTGGCCTGAAAAACCACCCAGGAGTTCACACCCTTCGCCTAGTGTACTAGGGACAGTCTCCATGCTCAGCATGGCTGCCACCGGCCTGGTTGATTAAACCGACTGTGGCCGTTTTACTAAGACTAAGACTAATCCTGCAACAGTGACACTGGGCTTCCAATGCTTGTGACGTCGAAATATTTAGTCTTCAATGACAATCTGTGAAATGATGCGAGAATGTGCAAGACATTGATGCCTATGCTTGTTACATGTTGCGATGTCTAAATGCTCCTGTGGTGAAACTGGTAAGTTCCTTACCATAATACCAGCCCCCTATTCCCCTATCCCCTCTACCCGCCCCCACTGAACCCCAATGGCCCCCCACCCCAGGGTCACAAAATATGTGTGCAAGTGGTTGACACTTGGTGGACCCTAGGGTCATAAAGCTTTAAAATGTGTGCAAGTGGCTGACACTTGGTGTGGTTTGCAATAAAATGAGTGGTTTTATACAGATATATGTATATTATTTAATTACTTGCCCAAACAAACATCAAAAATTTTCTGAACTTATGCCAAAGATTTCCAATTTGATTGCATTTGTCCGCTACTTTTCTAATTGAATAGATGCTTAGTATAAGAACTAGAATATAACTGAGTGAAGAGCTAAGAGCTAACTATAGAACAACAGCCCTTTTTACTTAATTTTCAAAGTTACACTCAGCTTCAAATTTAATCAGGCATTCTTTATATCTTTTATTAACACTTTAAATATGGTACACCTTAATCTTGGCACCTTCAATACCTAAATACTAATATCACATATGCTACTTATGTTTGTTTGGCAAGGGTGGAAGTTGTACAATATAATTTGATTTATAAATGTTGCAAATATTAATTTTGTCTTTTACTAATTTTGTCTTTTACTAAATAAATCATTAAAATGATCCATCATTTGAGTTAGACAGCTCCAGTTTGATCTGAAACAGCGTTGTTTCTCAGTTTGCAGGTTGTTGGATTTACGATGGTGCGCCATGTGTTTTCTGACAACTCTTTTGTACACTTTCAACACCATTTCCATTTAAGTACTTAGCAATTATTTTTCTCTACTTCTCTGTTACAATCCATCTTAAATTGATTCTTTTTAAATTATTTAAAAGTCATGACCAAAGTCTGTGCAACTTTCCTAGGTCCTTCCTAGACTGATAATTGCCTAAATTATCAGTCATGAGAACCAAAAAATGGTTTTTGGCCCATAACTCATTTTCTGAGCATTTTAGAGCATAATGTTTATTGACAAGTCGTAAAATAAACAATATGATTGTGTTTTGTTTGAGGTTAGAATGAAGTCTGTACGACCTTTCTAAGCCGAAATATGATGGTTACCCAAATTATGAGTCACGAGAGCCCAAAAATGGGTTTTTGGCCCATAACTGACTTCTGAGCATTTTAGAGCATATGTTTGTTTAACAAGTCGTATATAAAACACGATGATTGCGATTCGTTTGAGGTATGAACGAAGTCTGCACAACCTTTCTAAGCCGAAATATGATAATTGCCCAAATCATGAGTCGCGAGAGCCCAAAAATGGGTTTTTTGGCCCATAACTCATTTTCTGAGCATTTTAGAGCATATGTTTATTAACAAGTCGTATATAAACATGATGATTGCAATTCGTTTGAGCTAAGAACAAAGTCTGTGCGACCTTCCTAAGCCAAGATATGGAATTTCAGTTTATGCGATGATGACTGGAAAAAGGGCGTGGCCCAAAAATGGGGCGAGCCCCATCTGAAAAAAGTTGTCTCCCGGACTTTTTCATTCTAAATGGTCTAAGGAAGGTATAACAAGTGTCCATAGAACTCTAACAATTTTTGCAGACAAATGTGCATAACTTACCAGACTATTATATTTCATTGATTTTAGAAGAAGAGTATTCCAAAGTTTGGGACCACTCTTCTCAAAAGATTGTTCACCATAATGTGAAATATGTTAGGATCTGTATTGATAGTATTGAATATTTTACGATAGTAATTCGAATATTGATCTTTGAACTAACCATACTATCCTACTATATATAGCAAGTACCATGTTGAAGATCAGACTGAAGTGTTCCGGAGTGGAAGGCATGTGGTAAGGGAGACGTGCAGAAGGACACGGCTGCAGACAGTGACAGGAGACAGTAGCAGTCGACGGTGCAAGGCACGAGGTTCGTGTCCGTGGTGAGATCGGCTAGGTGAAGTCTCAGAGGGTCTGCGGTAGTCTGAGCTGGTTGGTGCTGGTGGACTCTTAGTCGGAGGAGTACTCGTGTGTGTCATGAGGGTACTGGACCGATAAGGGTTAGTGATAGTTAGTGTGTTAGTTTGTCCGTCTGTTCGTTTTCTACTGTTCATATATTCATTCGATATACTTTTTATACTCTATTGATATCCTTTCCCGGTGTGACTGAGATCACTTCTCAGGTCCTTCAGTTACTGGTTAACTGGTTGAAGTGTGCTGACTGTATATACCTACAACGTGCAGTACGTTTACAGCAGCTGTGAAGGTCTTAACTCAGTGAGTTGAAGCAGTATCTATAACCTACTGAAGTGTGCGTCGTGCAGTGAAGTTACGACAAGTTTGTTATCAAGTCATCCAGCGTAATCGCGCAATCTTAACAGAAGATTAATATCAGGAGATTAAGTTATTGAGAGTTAATATTGATATTGATATTGAAAACCCCGGAGGGGCACCACTAAGGGCTTTGAAACTTTATTACAATATACGTAAATCCATAATTGCAGAATATCAAAAACAAAGTGAATAAAAAAAACTTAAAAAGTGTCGCGCAAACGTCATTAAATTTAAAAGCAATACACCTAAACACATACATCATGTTATAAGCATTTTTCAAATTTCGGAAAGATCATCCCACAAAATAAACCGTAGAAATCAAATCAGTTCAAATATATTTGGTTGAGCTACAAGTATCATATCATTATTATAAATATAATCATGGTGCGTGCGTGCGTGATTACTCGATTATAATCATGGTGGCCGTTCGCCGCGTTTGTAATTTTGTAATCATTGTCTGTATCGTAGTGGCAGTCAAAAGATGTTTGTGCGTGTGCTCTGCTGTGAATTAGCGATAAAGTCGGTAAATGGTCAGTGATAATATGTGTGGTGGTGCTACTATACTTACTTCGTTACCTATTCATTTAGTCCGGCTTGATAAAACTGTGTTTGGTTGCGTTTCCTACTACTTGTTCTGATGCCTGGTGTGTTGTGAAGAATGAAGTCAGGCCATGAGTCAGATTCACCTTTATTTTGCTCATGGCTGTAAGTTTGAGGCTGTTTTTGTAGATATTTAGGGAAAGCAGACTGCTTGGAGATGTCGCGTCAATATTAAATTGGCTCATTGCCAACAAGGGGCCTTTAAAGAAGAATGATTTTTTGTAGTTGTTATCAAATTATTGAACTGAACTTAATGATATGATATTATAAGATTGTTGATTGTAGAAGTTACGTGACTTACAGTGCCGCGTAGTCAGTGAGCGCAGTTGAGAGACCGCGAAGTCGAGAGTGTTTCGTGTTGTGTGCTGAGTTCTGAGAGCAGTGTTCTGAGAGCAGTGTGTGCAAGAGTTGTGTACGGTGGTGTGTTCTGCAGGTTCAAGTAGATTGCGGAATATAGTTATATCATATTGATATATTTGCATTCCTTAACATCCTTAACCCTTTGTAGATCCGGACGAGTTTGTTTTACTTTGTCTAACCCTCTTATCTCCCATTTTCCCCATTTATAACAAAATAACTCTAGGTTCATGAAGATAAATTGAGTGACTGTAATCAGCATATCTGAACATAGACATCAAGTAGCTGGGCCCAAGCCCATTTAAACATTTATAAACGAGGAGGAGTAATTTAAACTGAATTCGAAACTTAATAGGTAACCAGTGAAGTTTGCCAAGATGGTCATGCTTGTAGAGGGGAGAAGGAAGGATATTTTTAGAAGGATATTTTTAGAAGGAAGGATATTTTTAGTATATGTGCTGTAAAAATTGATATAATTATTAACACATAATGCTTTATGGTGTGACTCATTTGGATTTGGCTGTTCTTACATAGTATTTCTCATGAAATCGTGTCCAGGTTCAAGTCCAAAGTTGGAGAAAAGTCTTGCAGATCGATGTGTTTCAAAGGATTCATTCTTTAATATGCTTTATGAAATGTTTCTTCAAGACATCAATCAGAAATTACACTAAATTTTTTGAAAAAATCTCCGAAGAGAATGAAATAATATAAATATATTCTGAGAAAGCACTAGAGGTGCATCACCAATAGTGTATCACAATTTCACAAAGCAACATCAATATAATTCAAGTTTAAAAAGTAAAATAAAAATATATTATAAGTCCTGATCATTATAAATTATTCAAGTGTTCAAAAAAAACAATCCCTGTCAATTACACTAAATTGCATACTTTAATTTTTGTAAAATAAAATTAAAGTATTTAGGGTTATTTCCTAAAGTAAATAAATAAATTTTTGCCATACAACAACACAATTGCAATTGCTCGCAACAATTATGCTTTCATGATGTACCCTAACAAGGTACTCAAATTATAAAATAAAATAAAATAAATGGTTTTGATAAGCACATCAACACTGTTTTCATAAAAACCAATAAGTTAACCCATTAATGACGAGACATAGATCTGATTAAGATAGAAACTTGCAATTTTTAGGATTGAAAACATTTTTCCTAAATCTTTTGTTGCTATCATTTTCAGATGCACAAAAAGCGACTTATTGAAGAGTGAATCTGTCACGTTTACGGACATCATCCCCTTCCTAAGCCCGCATAGGTGTGCGTGCGCGCGCCGCGCAACGCAGACAGGGATATACGTGTTTAGCAAATCATCCACATTTGAGGACATTTTTGCAATTTTCATTCACCTAACCAGGTGCTTACGCGCGCGCGCGGCCTACGGCTGAGGAGGAACGACGGCGCGGCGCACCGCGCGCGCAGAACAGGGCGCTGGTAGCTGTAGGACAACAATTTTCAGCAAATATTCCTGACCAAAATTGTAAACATCTACATATGTTTCGTCGTGTTTTTTACACATAATTTTTTCTGGGGCTGAACCACTGAACCAGCTCGGAACAATTTACAACAGGCAAAGGGGTTAGGCAACGCCTTCCTAAGCCCGCATAGGTGTGCAGACAGGGATATACGTGTTTAGCAAGGCAACGCCTGCCAAGCTGAAAGTGAGAGGTATTTTATTTTTCCATCCAGTTATTATGGCCTGGAAATACAAGCAAATGTGAAATTTTCCCCTAACCAAGGGTGTCGATAGCGCTTGCCGTGCCGCTTCCTAAGCCCGCATAGGTGTGTGTAAGCGCCGCGCGCTTCCCTACGGGAAGCGCGCCGCGCGAGCTATTAACCCCCTAGCCCGGTATATAGCTCGTCATCCCAGAGGTTCCCCTAACCAGGCTTGCCGCGCCGCGCACTCCGTGCGCGAAACCAGGGCGCTGGTTAGGGCAATCCCAGAGGATACTTTCAAGGGTTAATATTTAGCTTACTTATTTAGGCTCGTAGGATGTTACCCTACCCTCGCGCGCGCGGCGCAACGTTCCACATTTGGACGTCACTTTGCGCCTTCCGCGAGGGTAGGGGGAAATACAACATCGTGTGCAGCAGAAAGTGCTGCACAATCTGATTGGTCGAGCGCGTACTACGTCATTATCATAAGCTAACGTATTGCGCTACGAAACGACGCGCGCACCAATATTGCAAAAAAAAATTGTCTGGTTGGGCAAATTGAGTGAAATTTATTTAAAAACTTTTGTCAAATGTTACATCATTGGAAAGATCTCATTCTCAGCTATAAACTAAAAAAAAGAATCGTGGAAAAAGATGCTTTGGATCGGGAGTTATGGGCGTTTTACTGAAATTTTGTAGCTGTCCTCCGCGAACATCGAATCTTTTCTCGCTCAAAAATCGAGCGCTCTTGTTCCAGAACATTCTCACCTCGTGTTTGCTAAATGTTCAATGCTTGCTTACGGTGTGGGTGTTGCCGGTCATGAGCTTTTGATTAATTCTAAGTTATTATCAGTCACGATTTTAATCTTTCTTCTGGACTTTTGCTTGTGAGGGCGTTGTCGATCTTCTTCTTTCTTCACTTCATGTCGAGAGTTTTGAATCTTTCAGTAATTTCCAGTCATAATTTTAATCTTTTTTTCTTGGCTTTTTGCTTGTGGGGGCGTTGCCGGTCTCAGTTCTTTCTTCTTTCTTCATTACATGTCGAGTGTTTTGAATCTTTTGCTCTTTCAGTCATTTTCAGTCACAATTTTAATCTTTCTTCTGAAATCTGAGGTGATGCTTGTGAGGGCGTTACCGGTCTCAGATCTTTATTCTTTCTTCATTTCATGTCGAGTCTTTTGAATCTTTCGCTCTTTCAGTCATTTTCAGTCAAAATTTTTATCTTTCTTCTGAGCTGATGTTTGTGAGAGCGTTGCCGGTCTCAGATTTTTATTCTTTCTAATTCTTCATTTCATGTCGATTGTTTTGAATCTTTCAGTAATTTTCAGTCATGATTTTGATCTTTCGATTCTTATTAGCTGTTGCTTGCGAGGGCGTTGACATTCTTAGATCTTTAGGCATTCTAATTTCTTCATTTCATGCCGAGTGTTTTGAATCAATTCAGTCATTTTCAGTAAAATTTTAATCTTTTTTTAGCTGTTCATGCTTGTGACTGTGAGGGCGTTACCGGTCTCAGATCAATTTATTCTTTCTTCATTTCATGTCGAGTGTTTTGAATGATCTTTAAGAACTTTTCAGTCATGGTTTTAATCTTTCTTCTGAGTTTTTGATTTTGACTGTAAGGGCGTTGTGTACGTTGTGTAACCGCTTGAAAAGGTATCGTACTTAGAGCATATACTTTAGGAGCAAGGGAGATTCACTTTCATTGAGTGGTAAGTTCTATTTAAAGTTTAATAGCATCGAAAGTAGAGAGGACCAATGGAAAAACTGGGATGATGGAAGGTAAAGACGGTAGCAGTCCGTCCTAATTAGCAGTTAACAATCAACACTTTAACATCGATGAATCTCAATAAATACTTGGAAGCGGGAAAAGCACATCATAGTCAGCTGGGACCTCAGGCCCTCAAACAGGACGTGAAAACTCTGTTCAAAACGCAATCTCTGAATCACTTGTACGTCTAGTTTTCTGCTCTTTCTAGCTAACTAGTCTGAGTCAAGCCTTATAATCTAACATCGATAACAAGTCATGTTTCGCAGGCCGCTGGGGCCACCGGCCCACAAATATGCTCTAGGCTGTCAAAACTAGGACCTCAACTGAATATCTGACTGGCTACTACTAGCTACTTCTCAAGCCCTATATTCAGGCGAGAACTTACTGTACGAAAGTTTACAGAACGTGGGCGTTAACTGCCGTAACTCTTGAGAATAATAGTGTGAGCATCGGAGGGAGTCACCGGACTTGATCGTTGCTACATGATTGGTCGATCGACGTCCGGCGAGGCCCGCCGGTGCTCAGGTTAAACGGCTGCAGTCAAGTTCCAAATTTACACTATTGAACTTTACGAATCAGTTGTAGGATAGAAGGCGCCCTGCTCTGAATAGTTGTAAATCTCAACCAGCTCTTGCAAAACAAACAATAGTATGATGGTAACAGTATCACGGCTGAGCTTCAGGGAAGGGCACCCTATCCTATTTACAGATCTTCAACATACGTAATCAACTGTCAATTAAGGCCAAAGGTGAAACAAAGCAAACGTCATTCTTGCATACCTGCAACTCACCCCCCTCCCCAGAGAACAATCGCTTTCTCCGGGGGGACCAAGTACAGTGTTTCCGTGTTGATTGCAAACCTACGCAAAAACTTTCACCCAATCAATCAAATTCATATTACGTGATGATTCGATCAATGAATCGCATTCGCACTTCCTTTTATTTTGCCACGTGATCAAAAGCACGTCTAGAATCAATCAGAAAATTCATATCATTAGGATAATCAAAAGAGTGAAGTTCTTACCATTGATTCAGGCACAAACCATTCCGTAATTGCAAACACACGAAAATTGGACGTATTCAAATCAATCAATAAACTTCACGTTCTTTAGTCTCTACTTATCCAAAAAAATTCAATCAAAAAATCGTAGTCTAATTTCAATTCATTATTAATCATTAGATCTGACTAATCAAAATGCGCGTTTATTTGTTATTCACGTGATTGATACGGTATAATCAGTGTCCTGATGAAGTGGGTAAAGCATTGGAGTTCTCCACTTAATCCACTGCAGACCGTTCTGCTGTAGTCCGAATCCACTGTAGTCCATTCCACTGTAGTCCGAATCTGCTGTAGTCTGACTCCAACCAAATACACGCTGTGGGCGTAGCTGAATAGCAGCGTTGCGAGCTGTTGCCGGTTCAGGAATAAACTCGGTAATAGAGCTGATACACTGTTTTACCATACTCTACGAGTCCTCAGTCCACTGCACTCCACTGACTTCTTACAGCGTCTGTTGAAGAGTTGTATCGTACGAACCACTTGGAACTTCGTCTGGATCTCGTTTTGGAACTGCGCTGGATCCCGGCTGGATCTCGTCTCAGAACTGCGCTCGATCCCTTCTGGATCCCGTCTGGATTCCGGCTGGATCTCGTCTTGGAACTGCGCTCGATCCCGTCTGGATCCCGGTTGGATCTCGTCTTGGAACTGCGCTGGATCCCGGCTGGATCTCGTCTTGAAACTGCGCTCGATCCCGTCTGGATCCCGGCTGGATCCCGTCTGGCTGTTTCCCCGACACTGGAACACGCTTCTGTTGTGCTGGTACGGGATTTGGAAGCGGTCCTACTGCATTGTCTTCGGCTTGGATACAGCCAATGACACGTTGGATGTTATCAGTTATCAGGGGAACCGTATTCCTCTTAACTAGACTTGGAGCTGCTGCACTCCTATTACGATTCTAATTTCAGCTCTGAATTCTAGCTCATCTTTCTTCTTTCTTTGTTCCACCCTAGTCAGGTCCGTTATCTGAAAGGACTCTTCGATCTGCTCGTTTCTTGGTTTCAACACATCACACAAAGCACTAAGATCTGATTTCTGAACATATTTGGTTAATTTCTCTATACGGCGGTATAGAAAACACAAATCAATGAAGTTATGTCAACTTTGCAAATGCAGTGACATGTTTTCACTGGTGAATCGTGAATTTTATGCGATTTGTGTTGGAAATATTCAGGTGAACTCTTGGCTGCAAGTGAGCATGAGTGAGAGCTCCATCAGACTTCCTTATTGAGTGCTGAGAAGTTGAGAACAGATATGCGGACATATTGACGTCATTCACATTGTGTTCAGTGTTCAAATCCAAATAGTTGAGCAAGTATACCGATAATGAGGCATTACAATTAATTGTCCTCCATAGAGCCATAGACAGGCCATACTCCAATTTGCAAAGATGATCGCTTCAAATTGTCTTAGTGGATCGTTCCCACAGCAAACTGAGTGATGGAGATCAAATCTAACTTCGAAGTTTCTGTAAACAGAATATGTCATTACATCCTCATGATGAAGCAATCAGTAATTTCAGCTGCGTATATCGATGTTCGGAGGTGTGCGAAGTCTTAAAAACGAGATTCACTGCGAGGAACTGGAAGATTGATTCGAGAAGGAGTCACATGAAGTAAACCTGAAGTGAGTCTTGATGCCACAAGCAAGAAATGAAATAAGATGGATTGGAAGTGAAACTAGTTCCACTGAAATTGACGTTATTTCCTTATTTCGAACTATCCAATGGACGCCTTATGGATGAAGTTTTTTTTTTGGCAGTTTAAACTGTGGTTTACCATTGCATGTCAAGGGGCGAAAAACATCGAATCAGGTTAATCTAACTGGTTGCTCAGACTTAGCTGTTAGTTCATCAGGAGTGCTAATGACGCAACTTCGCATTTCAATTCTTACAAATTGTATGGAATTCTTTCAGACCATTTAGATTTTAAAAGAAGACTCCGGCAGTAGCATCATGTTTCTCAATGTTCTAGGTTAAGATCACAAAACTAAGAGGCGCCCTTTATATTCTTTTTTCACCAAACGTCTCACGCTATGATCATGAGTTTGGAATGTGATCTGTAATGTCCTCTAGTGAGTTGATATGAGGATCCGTGGACTCACGGGTCATGTGAATAAAAAGCAATAAATCTAACGATGCAGTCTTCCGTTTCGCATTATTGTCAGTTGCGTCCTGACAAAAATGAAGGCTATTTCCTTATTTCTAATCCAACATTCACCAAATAGTTAGTCAAATGTTTCCACTTCACATTTCAAGTCCTTCAGACATACTGAGCTACATGCATTATAACCAGACATGCCTGATAAGGCAACCTTCAAATCGAAGCTTCGTAAATAATACGCACCATAGGAAACCAACAATTTGTTTCCTCGGTTTAGTCAACTATGTTCATTCATTCTACTTATGAATGGCGTGCAGGTCATTAAACAAACTTCAGCGCAGGTTTTGGCACAAGAACTCGAAGAAACACATACTGTAGAGCTGTAGTATCTTGAAAAACGTACTGTACTTCTTGCTACAATATTCAAAGGGAGCAGAGCCGTGCACCTAAATCAGATTTCACGATCGGTGAGGCTGTCGTAACTATATAATTCTCTGAGAGTCCATTGACTGCGTTAACAAAAAGCAATCTTTGTATCATGTACACACACACAAACCATAGAATCATCGAAATAATTTGTTGCAAAGAAAATGCGATCAGTTGCTAAGTTGCTCGACAAAAACGCGAAAAAATGTGTCTCCAGGGTATGTTCTGACCAGTTAAGTTGCCACTCAGAGAAAAATTGGTGGCCAACCTCCGTTTCTCTGCCTTACCCGGACAAACATCCCTACTCCAGGTTGAGCGGTACCTCAACCAGGCAGTTGGAAGGCAAGTCTGTACGCTGGATCGCAAGTGCCCCGGTCACTGCCTGGGTTAAATTATCGAAAACACATCATCTTCAATTCCAATCAATCGTCAAGAGTTCGCCATATTCATCAAACAAAGCATCATGATAGCAAGTCAAATATCGTCATCGTATCTCAATTCTTCTTGTTGTGTTCGTGTATATCTACTGATTGCTTCATTGTATGATTGTATTCAGTTGCATGCATCCAGATCAGCAGTTGTAAGCTTCGAATTCGATTCATCGCATTCTATCATCACTAATGCACGTGCATTCAACGCCTTCATTCGATATAGACTTCTCATTCAAACGATATCCAATTTCATTCTATGCTTCCAAACCAAACACTGTTCAATTGATGAGCTAATTCACTGGGATCAATATTACATGTTCGTACGCTATCAATGCATTGGATATCGATACTCTGCGTATAGTAAGCAAATAGTTTACGCAAGTTGCATGGTAACTTGATACTCCCATCGAACTGTGCCAAACACCATGTGATCAAGACATGTGATACATTCAATGACTCTCCACTACGCAAAGATCTGTATACACTGTAGAGTTAGGGACTGTCGACCGTCCCTACTTCCCTACCAATGAATCAATGAAACCATGTCGAAAGGGCGTTCTGAAGTTGTGACTTTCTGAGTTTGGGACTCGATCAAACTAATCTAATCAAACAAGCCAAAACAATCGATCGAAAAAGTGACCTGCACGCAACACGAACTAGTTTCAATAATGATGCGTAAATAATAATCAAGTACGTAATAGTAATACATTCGAGACAAGAACAAAATGACCTTTTGAAGTCGGCATGGGATGCCATCAATCTCTCACTGACCTTAGATATCTTCATTTTTCGCATAAGTCATCTATCTGTTGATCAGGCTCATCTGCAGCTGAGCTAGGTCATATTGAGCGCCGTCCTCGTCATCATATTTCAATTCAGGATATTCGGGAGGCTGATCCACCTGTTCTTGACGTCTAGGTTTATCAGACCAGCCTAATACATTCACTAACCCAAACCTCCTGAGATTCACACTCGATCCACTGTCAACTAACGGGAATATGCATCAATATGAAGTAACAGCGCCTCGATATATACATTTCCTTGACAAAATTCACTCTGTGTACTGTCCTCAACATAAATGCGATCATTTAGACAGTAAACTAGGGAAACTACGTGTGAGTCAGGGTTAGTGTCCAATTCCCTCCCGGCCAGAGAGGGGTCGTCTAGTTTTTTGGAACAGAATTGCTTGCAATGACTATGAGCTTCTCGGAGTTTTCCATGAAGTTGACAGAGGGCCCAGCTTCAGGAGACATGTGATCATTGCGTGGACCAAATCCGAGGCATTGCTGAGCATTATCAGAGCCTACCGAGCTATCTCTTTCTAGCTGACGTTCAATTGCAAGATTATAAGCCTGGGACTGTGCAGAATTGAGAGGGCCTTCGGATGGCTGTGTCGATGATCTCTGAGGGTATGGTTGATCGGAGCCTAACAAAATAGCCTGCAGAAGTCGTAACTCGGCTTTCTTATCCCTAATTCTGAACCTACAATTGCGTATTGAGTGAGTGGGCTTAGAACAGTATTGACAGATCAAGGGCGATGATCTAGAAGCATGGTTGTTCCCAGAAGACCGGTTATTTCCGCATTGGGCAAGCTGATTCCTGATATTGAAGTCACGACTGGGGTTGAAATTCCCCCGCTGCGAGAACCTGCATTGGTAAGAGTAATGCCCAGACTGGTTGCAAGTATAACAAGTGACAGAACGAGTGGGACGTGCAGCTGCATTTGGATCACTGCCAAGAGTACTATTAACGTTGTCGGCCGACTGTTGGGACAGATGACCCTCTAAGTTGGAGCTATCAGAATCGTGCGGAGCAGCAGACGTTTTCATCAAGGTCTCCCTGGCTGCATAACGGTCGTCACGCTTGATGGCCTCAGATAGAAACAGATTAAAATCAATATCAGGGTTGTCACGTATGTTGATCAAGTGGTCGGAAAGCTCATCTCTTCTGACTCCAGTAGACAGCGCATCCTTCAGAGTAGTGTCGTGAGCACTGTTACCTGCCTGACCTGGGTAACCAGTCTTAACTAGCTGACGCAAACGCTCACCAAAATCAGAAACTGTCTCATCTACTCGCTGAAACGCTCTCTTCAGGTCAAAACGTGCTCTTACCGCGGCTTGAGGCTCTCCTAGTGTTAGTGTGACGTGTTCCTTGAATTTTTCCCATTGATCTCTGTCTAGAATCCCATTATCAATCAGCATTATCTGCGCTTTAGTATCGATATACGTCAACAAGGCCCTTATGGCTGGACGTCCTACTAAAACCGTGGTTTCATTGAACAGCTCGACACGCTCAATACAAAGCTGAATACTGTTCTTACTTGGATCCAAAAGTTCAGGCACTCTACTTCCTGCGACTGCGTCTTGGAACACGTCTCTTGCTCGTGTGACCGTCTCTGACACTTCTTTTCTCCCTTGGGCTGCGTGATCGTCTCGTATTGCGTCTCTCTGTTCAGGCGTCAAAGCTCCCAGTGCTTCCAGTGCGTCATCCATGTTTGACTCAAAGAGATAAAGTTAATAACGATCTCAAACACGAATACGTTTCGTTTAGGCGGCTGCACAATCAGTGATAGACCAGGACCCAGGTTCTGAAAATATACGATTGGATCCTGGTCGCAGCACCAGTTGTACGTTGTGTAACTGCTTGAAAAGGTATCGTACTTAGTGCATGTACTTTAGGAGCAAGGGAGATTCACTTTCATTGAGTGGTAAGTTCAATTTAGAGTTTAATAGCCTCGAAAGTAGAGAGGACCAATGGAAAAACTGGGATGATGGAAGGTAAAGACGGTTACGGTCCGTCCTAATTAGCAGTTCACAATCAACACTTTAACATCGATGAATCTCAATAAATACTTGGAAGCGGGAAAGCACATCATTGTCAGCTAGGACCTCAGGCCCTCAAACAGGACGTAAAAACTCTTTTCTAACGCAATCTCTGAATCACTTACGTACTTCTAGTTTCTAACTTGTCAAGCCTTATACGTTAACATCGATGAATCTTAATCAACACAGGTAAGTAAGATAACGTCATGTTAAGCAGGCCGCTGGGGCCACCGGCCCACAAATATGCTCTAGGCTGTCAAAACTAGGACCTCGACTGAATATCTGACTGCCTGCTTCTAGCTACTTCTCAAGCCCTATATTCAGGCGAGAATTTACAAGACGAAAGTTTACAGAACGTGGGCGTTAACTGCCGTAACTCTTCAGAATAATAGTGTGAGCATCGGAGGGAGTCACCGGACTTGATCGTTGCTACATGATTGGACGATCGCCGACCGGCGAGGCCCGCCGGTGCTCAGGTTAAACGGCTGCAGTCATATTCCAAATTGACACTATTGAACTTTACGAATCAGTTGTAGGATAGATGGCGCCCTGCTCTGAATAGTTGTAAATCTCAACCAGCTCTTGCAAAACAAACAATAGTATGATGGTAACAGTATCACGGCTGAGCTTCAGGGAAAAGCACCCTACCCTATTTACAGATCTTCAACATACGTAATCAACTGTCAATTAAGGCCAAAGGTGAATCAAAGCAAACGTCATTATTGCATACCTGCAGTTGCCCGTCTCAGATCTTAATTCTTCATCTCATTTGTGATTTATGAAGCTGTCAGTAATTTTCGGTCATAATTTTAGACTTTCATGAAGTACCTATTTCGATAATTATCTTATTATGTGAAACTCAGAAAAAGTACTGGGATGATGTCAACATCTAATCACTAATAACTTGCTATACGTCTTTTATACACATTCTTTTATTAATCAGAGACATCGTTCATAGGTACTGTGAAGGTCCTTGCCTGTGATATCAGCATATCTCTTGACTTTTTCAAGAGCCTTCAAACTCACCTAATATCCTGGGTGGGCGACATCTCATCTCACGACATTTTATCTCCGGACACTTCATCTCCCTGTCCTGAGCCTAACCATAACCCTAACCCAAACCCTAACCCTGACCCAAACCCAAACCCTTACCCTAACCGAGACCCTTATCTTTGCATAGAGCTGACATATTGCGAGATAAAGTGTCCTGAGATGAAATGTCTGTTCCCCAATATCCTAATGAGGAATTGCTATTTTCCTGCTAGCATGGCTGAGATGTAATTTTATGGGTGCTGCCACGTTCATGAATCTTTGCATTTTTGCAGCTATCTTCTTTTTCTTGGTGTACTTCTTGAATCATTCCAGCTTTCTGTAATTTTGAATCTTTCTCATGCTTGATATGAAGCATTTCTAATTTTGAATAAATTGTGGAATTGGAATGATGCCAACATCTAACTATCTAACGATCGGCTAATATATAATTTTCTCTTACCCAATTTCAGAGCAGAAATCTTTCGCTTTTACACATTACCATGCCAGTGCCTCCCGCGGTGCCTCAACATTGATAGATTGATTGTTTAAAGATTTAAAGTGCTCAATCCTACCTGATAAGTGCTGCAGGCTGCAGTGTCCCTTTTCTGTTAACAGTGCGGTATTAATTTATAAATGTAATTTTTTATTGTCACTAGGCGATGGATTTAATGTACAATTACGCCATGGTGGAGAACTGAAGAACTGAAATGGTGATTATCGAATCCTCTGAAAGTACCCTGCAGCTGCATACGATTGACTTCTGCTGAATGCCGATCACAACAAGAACTTATATTAGAACAGTCTTCAAAATAAGTTCAATGCAAAGGTCAGTATTCTTAATTCATTTTCTCTACAGTGATAAAGCTAAAGAATATGCAGACTTTGTGAATTATGTTCGTAAGGTCAATTTTTGTGCCAGTCATTTTCTTGAATTCACGTGTAAGTTTATTGATAATTACATAATTATGTAATTATCAATAAACTTATCAATAAGCAATTGTATGAGAAAAAATAATACCATGATTCGGTAACTTGTAATTGATTTGGTTGATTGCATCGTAACTATTTCTTTGTATTTTGTCAATTTCCAGGCGATGAATCACGCCGGGTCTATTTCAACACAGGATGACGGTCACTGCCATATACCGTCCAAATCGCAGCCTTAACCATGGTCTTTAAATGCTCTCCCAGGGGTGAGTAGCCCATATCAACATCGTATCTAATTGGTCATCCCCGAAGTGAAATTTGGTCATCCATTTTTTGATTTTTTTCTGGAACAAAAAATATATTGATTTTTAATAAGCTTTAAAACTCAATGGTATTCAGGAAATTTTGATCGAAGATTTTAGACAAATAGATTATATTGTTATAATCAACAATCATTCATTATGTTAGTTTCTACAGGGTTGGCTGACATGGGCATAGGTCATAGGTAATAAATTAAAATGTTTTATACCTACCTGTGGGCGAACTTCGACATCTTTAATATAAAGGAAAGAGGCACTTCTACGTTTGTTCTTGAATAACTGACACAAAAGGAGCTAAAAAGCCGCGATTTTTTGCAAGGCGGTAGAAAATGACTAAACTTAAAAGATAGCATGGCCAAAAATAGGATTGAGGCTTTAGATTTTTCGTAAATTTAACGTCTTAAAGTCAAAAATCCACCCTAAAAAGAAGATCGCGTTCTAGGCGCGTTGCTATGGTGATTGGTGATTGCGCGCGCTAAACTGCACGTGCATTTTAACGAAAGCATCTTATTTCGTTGTTATTGTATTTTGGAAACGTTTTAACTGTTTAAAGTCATAATTTACGTTCTCAATGAATTACCGAGTTTGGTAAAAATTTACGACAGAAGCATATCAACTCTTATCACTATTGTAGGAGAAAAGGTAAGAGTTGAACAATTTGTTCCATTGTGAAAATCAGCGATAATTCTTTCATATCAAGATATTTGTAGTTTCGATGGTTGGCTATGAGGATTCGACAGAAGGAGTAATTCATATTTACTCAAGTGAAGTGAGTTTCTAAACAGATGAAAATGCGGACAATTTTTTGATTTCAGTGAGCTTGGATTCAAATTTGTTGCCCATCTTTTCTCCGAATCTGAACTTTGGATTAGAAAACGGTCATTGTTCTTGAGTTCTTCTTATTTAATGTTGTGTCCTCGACGTAAATTTACGATCGCAAAATCTAAATATTTTTCATTTATATTCAAAAGAATAAATATTTCAAATTTCGGTTACGCTATAACCAAACTACCCCGGTAACAAAAATTGCATCAATGACTTCGTTCAATTTATTGTACGTCCAACTGACTATACGTCCAATTAAAGTTAGGAGTGGGTTAAAAGCAGATGAAATGCGTACAATTTTGATTTCAATGAGATTGGATTCAAATTTGTTGCCCATCTTTTCTCCGAATCAGAACTTTGGATTATAAAACCATTGTTCTTGAGTTCTTCTTATTTACTGTTATGTGTCCTTGACAATTGACATTAAATCGCAAAATCTGCAATATATTTTGATTCATATTCAAATCCTATGTAAATATTTCGTAATTTCGTTACGTTGCACCCCTACCCCCAGTAACAAAAAATTGCATTAATGACTTCGTTCAATTTATTGTACGTCCAACTGAATATATACGTCCAATTAAAGAGAAAACCCAACGGGTTTTCTCGTCTTATATATAAAGTAAAGTCACACGTGAATAATGTTTGTCTGTAATTCCGTATACAATTAAATTTGAGCTTGCCAAGAAGATATCAAGAGAAACGAAGGCTAAGCTGGGCTAAGTCGCGCCGTTGCTATGGATTCAGATATTCTGCACGTGCAGATTATGATCAGTTCTATGCGAGTGCTTTCTGATACGTTGTTGACTGCTGCATTGTAGCGTATAAAAGCACTGCATGTTTACTGTTTTTCATTTGAAATTCAAGATATGAAGATAGAGAACGGGTATGGCTTGCATCGTGGAGGCTATTTCCGATAACATCTTTTCATAAATCTGTGACAGACGTCGGTCGATTTGAACTAATGCTGAGTTGATGGTAACGGAAAAATGTGAATTTACAGCAATTTAAGATTGGGCAAAATCAAAATCAAATTGAATCGAATATGGGCATAGCACATTACGCTTTTGATTCAACGATCAGTTTAGTACGATACTCGGTTTTAATTTTCAGATTTAAATTCATCATACAAGAGCAAATTATAATGATCAAAACTCGCACGGTCCAGCATTACTAAAAGTAACCAAAGAATAATGGTCAATTTTGCTCCTTCATAAACTTTTTGAGAGCTTATTATTTGGTCCTGTATTATCTAGCAGGCCCAATGGGCCTTTCTAGTGTTAGAATAAAAGAGCTAGTATCAAAACAATACTGTGAAGTTTTTCGTGGTTCATGTGCTTGATAAATTTATTCGCATACTATAGGTACAATTGAGAACATTCCAATTCCCCCATATCAGCGTATCTATCCGGTCCCAGCCAAGTAAGATCTTATTATCACTCAATTATACCTACACGCGAAAAATAGGCGGTTATTTTCAACAATTTGACAGTGCATACAAAGTTGATGGCGTCATTGCGGCTGCCTATTTATTCTGAGCATATATTATGCGATATCATGATGCCTCTGCGCTCAAGAGCTCAAGGATGACCAAAATCATAGAGATACATTATAATCAAATCTAATTAGCTTGCCAACGTTAGTATATGATTTTTGGCTTTACGGAGGTGAGAATCGCAAATCTCACCTCCAGAACCCCAAAAAAGTATCACTTACATAGATCAAAGTAGAAAATATATAGCGTTTGGTAATCACATTCCTGGTCATCCAGCAGAGCTTAGTATCTGCTGCAGCTTTAATAAATTGATAGCTGTTCTGTTTAACCTTTTACCGTCACTAATTCAATACATTGGAACACTATAATGATGTAAAACTCATCCGCCTACTGTTCGTACTTACCTATATATCTTTCATTATAATAATAACTGAGCAATGCTATGTTTTCTAATACACATTAAACATCACAATAACATCACTGTACATTAAGAAAGGTTCCGTAGGAATGCAATTTATACTGTTCGATAAAATCATGGAAAATGTATACCTACAGAAAGAAGCGGTTATTTTAAACTGGGTGCGTCAACATAAGCAGTTACATGTCGAAGTGGTGACCGTATACCGCAACTTATATGGTCGAGGCGACAGCCGAGACTGTATAAACTGTAAGTTGGATAATGGACGAGGGGTGCCGAGTTCATTATCGAAGGTATACGGTCACAGCTGAGATCATGGAACCGGAATATACCCCGACCGGAAATATTTCTCCCCTTGTCCGGATTCAACGCTTAAGAAGATTTTTGAGTGCTCCTTTATAAAATAAAATTTCATCTTAAGCTTTTTTGTGCTGTTATTCAGTAGAGGCCGTATAACCAAACTTACACCCGGTCGCTAAACCAAGCTTGGGAGGGGTATAATAAGCGTTATAAAATAAGTTTCTTTAACTTTGATTGTGATTGGGTATCCTTAATATTCTTAATAAGATTTTGAGATGTCATATATAATGGCTATGCTCGATATGATTTTATAATTTTGCTTCAAAAATTTGAATTGCAGCTAGCTCAAAGAATGTTCGCCTTGTCAACAAAAAACTGGTTTCTTCCTGCTATATCTAACTTAGCTTATGGGGCTCAAAAGTGAATCCAAACTTCAGTGCCATATATTACACTAACTATAATGTCCTAATTAACATTTCAAAAACTTCGAATTCAATTTTCTCGATAAAACATCGGAGATATGCGCCTCTTTGTATCGCATACGAGTAAAAATAATCAGACTTTACCAATTTTGTTGGGGAATGTAAGCAATCGTTTTGCGTTGACTGAGAAAAATAAAATGTGATCGGTCACTGTTTATAGTGTTTCTGTTTAGGTTTGTGGAGGTAGCAGTGATACCTGCGTGTCGAGGTGGGAAGGTGGTAGCGATTTTGGGAAGGACGGGGTTCCAGAGGTTGCTGCAGTGATGAGCAACCTAGACTGTTATTAACTGTTGTTTGTGTTGTTGTATGATGGCGTGTTCTGTAAGGTCTATGTGTTGAGAGGATCTGGTATGGGTGAGGATTGTAGTGTTGTTCCATCCCATGTAATGTCCTCTGCTGTGGGAGTGATGGGATGCTGTCACGTCTGAAGTGCCGTTCATATTCTGTAATTCGTTTCACGTTTGTGGATGGGCCTGCGTGTCTGTCCGCTGTAGGACCCAAAGCAGTTGTCGCAGGTGACAATCACGTTGGTAGTAAAGTGAGGGGGAGGGGCTCTTTTTGTTTCGGTCAGAATGTTAGGTAGATTGCAGCTTCTGGAGTATGAAGTGTTGTTTTCGTGCGAAGACAGGATCTTCTGTAAGGGGTTGTCGAGGGATGGATGGTAGGGTTGGGAGTCATGAGGGAAGAATTGTTCTGTTGACCTGTCGTGACGTCATTCTGTTGGGATTTCCCAGTTTTTGCTTCAAAAGTTATGCACAAACAACCGGCTTTTCCTCCGCTTCTGAAATCCTAATATTATTTTAGCTGCTCCAGGATCATATTTGTCATATTTTGCCGTTATGTTCTGAAAGTTTGATCAAGATTGCTCATATTCATAATGATATTATGCTCAAATTTAAAAAACAGCTGAGTTATACAATAATGTGTAAAGGAGCATTCATCTTATATATTGCCATTTTAGTACTTGAGTTTAGGCTCAAACTCACCGCAGAAATCATTTATGGAACTCGGCTGATTCGCTTCGCCTCGCACTCAGGCACTCTAAATCAATTAAATGTCTTCAGCTTCGCTGTCGACATGTAATTGTTGATATAGATGCCTGCTCTCGCAGACATTTACCTATATTATCTACGTGTTCGTCATATGCCTCTGAAGAACAAAACATAACTTACGTACTCTAAACCTGTTGTGAGACGATTATGGATCCAACTCTCACTTGATACTATGCGTCACATATTTTAATAAACTGACACCGGGAATATTTTCAGAAATCTACTCCGTTTTCAATACATAAATACTTAAATTGATTGTATGAAGTAGTGTTTTTAAGTTTTTAAGATCAGATTCTTTTCATTAAACTATAAACATTTTCAGATATTATCCACAATACTCTTGGTGGACAAGTAGGACTGGCGAGGACTGATACCAGCCACCCAGTGTAAATAGTCTGGGTCTGAAAGAGCTTTCTAGTGCGACAATGTGGATTGGAACGAGATCCGTCCATCCCGGATTCAGTATATGAGGTATGTTTTAGATACCTTATTCTTTTACTGGGGGGTGTCACTGTCCCAATTGTCCCAAACTCGAGAAAAAGTGGGTTGGGACAGGGACATTTGGGACAAATGGGACAGAGAAAATGATACAAATGGGACTCAAAAATTAGGAAAATTGGGACTGGGAAAATTGAGATAATTGGGACAAAGGAGACAGAGATTAATGGGTCTCTAAACGTGAATTGGGATAGGGAAATTTGGGACAAATCATGGAACATTTGGGACAAATGTGACATTTGAACAAAAGTGACGGAGACAACTGGGGCTCAAATGATTGTGTTTTTGAGCGGCAGTTTAGTGTTTTTGTTTTACAGCCTGTTACATTGCTTGATTAATGATTATTGCCAGAGAGTATTGCCAGAGTCTTGAAACAGGGAAATTAACAGCGCTTATCACGCTCCCGAAGGCACTTGCTGCGTTGCAACTGCCACTGTGTTTTCCCATCATAGGTTTTGGGATAGAGAAGGGGGAACACATAACCAATGCAAACAAACACAACCAAAATATGTATTGTAGTATGAATATAACTTTCATTTCGATGATAGAAAAACTTGGATTAATGTAAAAAAAAATAAATGTCTGTTTTTTTTCAACTTTTTGTTTGTCCTTAATGTCCCAGTTGTCCCAATTGTCCGAAAAACCAGTCCCAAACTCAGAAAAGTAAATTTGGACAGTGACACCCCCCTTAATACTAGCAAAAGCCCGTGTAAATAAGCAAGAATTAAGGGGGGTCACCCCTCATATCAAACAAGGTATTGAGATATGAGTTGGCCAGGGCGTGTACCAACACTTTGACGGTGGTATCGAGTCCATAGGTCCAACATTGCCCATATGAGGCTTCGGTAGGAACAGGAGAAAGAGCTTTGCATTCGATTCGTCTCGACGAGCTAATCCTTTTAGTGTAGTTGTTCGTCAAAATCGGATAAAAAATGGCCAAGTTTTGGCCTTGCTTAGCGGGCGTGCCAAAGTGGCAGTTGGCCTATTTTTGGCCTAAAGATGGCCATTATGGCCACAATTTTAGAGATATGCGCTTAAAACTTGTTTTGCTCATCATTTAGGTCAACATTGATGTGCAAAATAATTGGACCTTATTTGGCCATTTTAGCCTATAAAAAACCTTCAAATATCCACAAAATCGCTTATGTAACCTCAGTTTGCGATTTTGCCCAAGTTGACTTCACACTTTCCGCTACTCCGCCATTCAATGTTTTCGCATGAAACTTTCAGATTCGCTTGGAAAATAATTTTCGAAACTGAGGGGCTCCGTACAGGACATTGCTATTGCGACGAATGTGATTATACAGCCAAGATTCGGATTATGTTATTGACCGAAATTTTGAGTTAGGTCCCCTAAAACATTTTGGCCATCGGAGGAAAAATCCCCGGGGCTTTTTCCTCCGAAGGCCATAAAATATTTTGGGGGCTTAACTAAAAATTTCGCTTAGTAACAAAAGTGTGCAATTTGGTTTTGAAGCGATTCTGAAAATTTCATGCAGAAACATTTAAAATGGCGGACTAGAATTGGAAAGTGTGAAGTCCATTTAAGGGCAAAATCGCAAACTAAGATATTAGCGATTTAGTGGATTTTTGAAGTTTTTTATATGGGCTAAAAAGGCCTAACCAATTTTGACCTAAATGATGGGCAAAACAGGTTTGAAGCTCAGATGTCCAAAAATTTGGCCAAAATGGCCATCTTTAGGTCCAAAATACTAAATAGGACAACCTCCACTTTGGCGCGCCCGCTTCGCAGAGCGATAAATTGGCCATTTTTCGCCCGTTTTGGACAAACAAATGAACTAAAATGATCAGCTCTCCGAGACGAATCGAATGTATCAAAAGCTAAGCTCTCTCTCTCTTTGAATTTAGGACGCCATTTTTCCTCCGAAGCCTCACATGGGTTGAGCAATGTTGGACCTATGAACTTAAGGCCACCGTCAAAATGTACACGCCTGGCCAATTACTGCTATCTCAAATTCGTATTTTCTAAAATATGAGGGGTGAAACCCGCTTAAGTATTGGCTGGGTAAATTAGACGTGTGGTTTGAAATTGAGTTGAAATGTTGAATAGTGAAAGTGATGAAAGAGGGGGGTGATGGCGTGAGGTGAGGGACTGGTTTTTCTGGTCCGAAGGAAAGACTAGCAACCATGAGGTCGGTGGCATCAGGGGGGTCTGGGGCGCTACCCCAGCGGGGGAAAGGACGGAGCCTGTCAATGTCGAAGTCTTTGACTTGAAATCAAGAGCGACTAAGTAGTCGGCCAATACTCATTAGCTTATTGTGGCAACTTTAATCCAGCTATGACAGGTTTACCTTTTCAGTGCTCTTCGAGTCTACTTTGAACTTCGCTTAAGTGCTTCGTGAAGTTGCAACTCTCAAACTACACTCCGAATACAGTACGAGCATCAGGATCATATGGGCATCATGGGATTAATAGCATCGTTCAGTTACAAGGTAAATTAGACATTAAATGCCGGTTAATGCATTTAAATTTTATCTTCAGATTTTCAAGCAACAAATTAATATGTGTCATGAGGTAGCGATTTTTATTTCAATAGGCTCCATCAATTTAGAGACTTCACGAGTGTGTTTTATGTATTTTTTGTAACAGCGTAGATAAAATATTGGAGTGTAAATGCTACCTTTTTCAGAGCTGCAACTGAAAAGTAATTTTAACTTCATTTCGGTGACGGGATTGCGATGTTATGCGACATGAGGCTCCGCAGGGTGACAGCAAAAACACGGCTTCTCAAGATAAAGAAAAGTCTTCGCTAACATGTGAGCTTTCAAGATTTTACGTTCTCAATACTCATAGCACTCTGCACTTAACATATAATAGCCTTTGAAAAAAAAACCCACGATGTGGCACGACTAAGCGCTTGTAAGCGAACTGTATACATAATGTCCTTAAAACCTCACGGTTGCTCAGAATTTGTCCCGGTGTCGGAACTGTTCAGCTTCACCTCTATCGGTCTTGCATCAATTCTTCCACCAACAAGTCGTCTTCGACTATAATTTTCAGTTTTCAGCCATAAATTCCTTGCAGCTTCTTAAGAGTAGGATGGAATATGATTGTCAATTTTCGTACGAGTGTAGCTCAAAAATGGCAGAGTTATTAGTTACAGTACTAAAAGTTTTACGACCATTACAGTTCAAAAATACCTCCAAAAATCCAGAGTTAGTCATATGTTGCCCGTAATATTCTGAAAGTTTGATCAAGATTGCTAAAGAAAAAACAGCGGAGTTATACGCGTTATTATAATGAGTATGCAAGCATTTTGTTTATTGCCATATAAGGTAATGTGTGCTTGTTGAATTGTTGTGTACAGGAGTACATTAAGATGTGTCTTGTGTATAAACTTTTCGACTATACCTACTATTAGTATTAGTATGTATAATACTTAACTACTTACAAGTGGCTCAAACTCACCGCAGAAATGATGACGGAACCTGATAAGTGGTACCCCATTTTTTACAATAATATCTTAATAAATAAGGCTTGTCACGAGAAACCCGTTTAAAACCTGTATAATAACCCGTCGTTAAAAGTCAAAACCCGTCGTGAGCATATTATGTTCAGAACAAGCATAAACCAGCGCAGTGTAGCTGTCATCCAATTTTATTGTCAAGGCACTGATTCTCTGGTTAAGTTTTGCCTGTCAATATCATTGAAATGGGACAGAACTGCAACAACACCTTACTACTAGCAAATTTGGGACAAAAAGTAATAGAGAGTATTAACTTATTAAGTGTGAGCATTTAGCAGTGCAGCGCATGTAATCAAATTGTATCAATGAGTGTATGCTATGCTTGATGTATACTTTGTGTATACTCAATACTGTGTGTATACTGATGAGAAGACCTGGTTAATTAGGGATTCATGGTGTGCCAGTCATGATGCAGTACAAATCATTATCTTCAGCTACTCAAATTCTGATCAATTTGTTTTGATCGGTGGATTTGATTGGTGATTGGTGTGCTAAAAATACATGGTGATGCATTTTCCGTGCGTGTTTTTCTGCATAAAATCTATATCAATATACACTCTCTTGTACATGTGCCTATATCCTATACACCTCTTGATGTAATTATATGTTTCTGATTATCGTATTCCTCATGCACACCCAAGATTGGGACACAGCTGCTGCGTTTCTTCGGGAGTTCGGGAAGTTTGTAATGATGAGCCGGAGTATACAGTGAACAGAACCCAAGATCTAGATCAGAGTCCCTCCCCTTCTCCCTGTCGATGCCACAGAACCCTGGACCATCCGGATCAGAGTCCTTGCTCATCTGCCTCCAAAGACGACAGAACCAAAGTGCCAGATCAGAGTCCACACTTCACTACAGAGGATTGTTGAAGCTCCTGATGAATCCCGACCTTCACTTGAAATACCTCTTCACCTTCCAGACCCTCAACACTTGGCTCCTCTCAACTTGGACGATCACACCAGCACTCCGCAGTATATACCTTCGCAATCTAAACATCTCAAGACTTCGTGATGTACCCTCTTCATCTGGAATCTTCCTGCGGGTGTCAGAGAATCGATCAAGCCTGGGAAGGACTAGGGAGGCCCTTTATGTTGCAACAGACGCTTCACAGAGAACTGCAGCTTCATACACCTTCATCAAAAACATTGATTTCTGGAAAATGGAGCTGCGATCGTACGCCAAGACCTGCTCTAACCTCAGCTCTAGGGAAAGAAATGCATCCAAACGTCTGATCAAGCACAGAGCAGCAAACCTTACGTACAGAGACTGAGAGGCACTGTAGGTAGAGGTTTGGAAGAGTTCCACGAATGGAGAGCATCCCTCCTCTACGGGCAGCACTAAAGGAACTGCCCATTCCAAAACATATTGAGTGAAATATTCATGTTTTTGAGTAGGATTGTAGGTATATTAGTTCTACAGTGCAAAATAGACTTATACTATTTCAATCATTGAATTATGAAATTTTTCTTTAAAATTTTAATCACGTAGGTTATCAGCTTTAAATTGTCAATCTTGTTCATGTTTGATTAGTACAGTTCAAAGCGTTAAATTGTCAGATTGCACATGTGTACTATTCTTCTCAGGTTTTTAAAATATATTTCATATTCTTATTGATCTCTATGCAAGCAAGACCCGGTTGTTCTGGCCATTAGTCGACACTTCGACGGACGTTGCCCGTCTATTTCGGACTCTGGCATGGGGCTGTACCATACTACGTCGTACTTTCAGTACGACGCTGAACTAAATGCGCTGACAAAGTACCATGTTGACACGTACGATGACGCGCAGAAAAGTTTGCGCGGGAATTGTCGTATTTCCTCCGTCCCACAGGGATATACGTGTTTAGCATGGTGATCTGACGACGTCAGACAATCTGGCCATCCAACTCTAATTTCTTAAACTTCAAGTTTGCAATTTCGACCAATAGACGAAATTGCAATTGCAATTTGCATCGAATTTGACCTTCTTAAGCCCGCATAGGTGTGTGTACGCGCGCGGTGCTTCCCTACGTTCTGAGGAAGCGCGCCGCGCAACGCAGACAGGGATATACGTGTTTAGCAAAATTTGACCCATTGGTGTTCAACGGATGCAATTCTGAATTGCAATTTCGTCTATTGGACTCCAATATTGGTCGAAATTGCAAACGCGACGTAATTGTGTTTGTAAAACTAAATGCAACCATGAACCATCGAACGGAATTAGATCAATGGGCAATGGGATGGTTGTTGATTTATTTGAAGGCAGATTGTGTCCATTGCTCACATTGTGAGCAATGGACACAATCTGTGAGTCACAATTCGTACGACCATTTATCAATATGGGGTTGGAAAAGCCATATAAATTATAAATAAAAATTATAACTAAAATCAAAGTCATATTTCACAAGGAATTTTCATTTTTCAAATAAAATCTATATAACATTATAACAAACTCAAAGGCATAAACTTTAAGTTACTATTATAATAAGCACACTTTAGTTCGTTAAAGTTTAAACTTTAAAAAATGGTGGAAGCTGTGAGGAGTGCAACTGCAAGTGCAAAGGGGTTTCAAGGATCAGATGATCAGAGGCCCGAAAAGGACTGTAAGGAGACCGAGATCGAGAACTAGGAAGAGAAATGACGTCCCCTGATCTGCGTATGCCTCAAGCATGGCATTGGTATTGAGACTCAGACACAAGCCCAACGGTACGCAGTCGGGCGACTTCTTCATATTATGAAGTACCTAAACATCAAACATTCTGTTGAGAACCAGACGAACCAATAACCCAGAACTCTAACTCATTCTCAATAAGTTTTAGATCTATCCGTATAAATGACAATTATAAACCTATCCTAAATTTCTATCAGTTTCATTAACAGTTAACTTTTACGTTTAGTTATGAATATGATCAGTTGGCAATGTAAAAGACCACCATGACTAGCAAAGCACACACTTGAACAGCAATGTTGGGCTGCACCACTGCGAGAGCACTGCTTTTAGCAATGTGATCGCAGTTCCCGTCCTCAGGCTCATCACTCCCATCTTGACACTGCTGGGAATCGTTGCAGAAGAGCTCATTGAGTACGCAGGCGGACCGGTCAGTACATGCTGTGTACCCCTTGCCACACGTCAGAGTGTCTGATGTACCTTGGGTCGCTGTCTGTTTGGCAGTGAGGGACGCTGAAGAGGAAGCCCCGTTGTCGACTGTTGTCAGCACCAAAGTGAGGCCTTTGGCAGTGGACGCGGTGACTGTGACAGCAGCTTTCAGAGACCCTGTCATTTGAACCAGCATCTTGTCTGTCAGAGGGTTGTCACCGTCGTATAGGGAGAGGAAGCTGTTCTTTCCAAGCGAGGCAGCTGTTATTGTTACACTCGCGTACTGAGCGCTGTCCGTGGTGGTGAGTTTCCTGGTGAGGTACTCGTGGTTCTTCAGACTGGAAAAGTCGATATCCTGAGCATCGTCAGTCAGGGTCATCTCCGACATGTATTCCCCACTCTTACCCATCTGGGTCTCTATCCAGGTCTTGTAGAACTTGACATCAGAGTTCACATCGTACGAATCTTCCAAGGTCTCCTCAGGGCCCCAACTAACCAGAGCCAGCTGTGTCCAAGTAGAGGCTACCTTAGTGAAGAGTGGTCCCCCAGAATCCCCAGTACCTGCCCTACTGCTCATGGGTTTAACCCCAGTACACATCATGCCGTCAGCTAACTGACCTTCATAAGCTCGCTGACACTCAGTGTCATTAACAACGGAGTACTCCAGCTTCTTGAGAGTACTGGAAGTGGACCCTGTCTCGGTAGTACCGTACCCTATCACAGTAACAGGAGCTCCAGTAGCGTACAGCGACTCATCATCACCAGGCAAGCTGATCAGAGACACGTAGTCGTTCAGGGTTACTTCAGAGTTCAGGTAGACTAGAGCGATGTCGTTGACGATCTGAACGGGTTCGTAACCTTCATGTACAATGTACCCCTTGACGGTTGGAGTATGCATGTTTGGTTGGGCATCTCCACTGTCAATGTCTCCGATTCCTCCGACATGGACCTTGAAGTTGCGAGGAAGGTAGAAGTCTTGAAGACCCTTATCCTTGTCCACATCGAACACAACACAGTGAGCCGCCGTTAGGATAACATCCTTAGCAATGAGACTTCCCCCACAGATGTTAGACTGAGAGATCTCCCCGTCTTCGTAGGAAGACACGCCCATCAGGAGAGAGTAGAAGGGGAACTCTTTGGAAACGGTCTCTTCTCCGTTTACAATCCGAGGAAACCTGCCTGCCTCAGCCACTGCAGCGAATACGCAGAGAACCAAAACCAGATGAGCCGGCCTCATGGCTGATTCTGTTCCTTGATGGCCTTCAACTGCAATGAAATACTAATAGTTTAGCGGATAACTCTTATCAGCAGATGTATAAATAAATCAATGTAGATAATTATTTTATCAAATCACTTTCACTTTCAGATATACATCAAATACTACAATCATAAATATCAAAAACCGTCAATCATTGATAATCCAACCAAAGAAATAGAAATTTGGACTGTATCACTATCGAAGTCTTGACAAAATACAAATGGTGCGAAAGTTACATGGTGATTGATTGAAAACCGTCGTGAGGGCACCGCAAAGGGCTTCTAAAGTAATTATGTGGGAATTCATCGATACAGTATGATATCGTCCAAGTCTCTTAGCTAAAAGTTAAACTATAAACCATATCTATTTTGATGGAACCACCACGCCAATGTAACCAATACAATATGTACCATATCTTAGAGCACAAACCGCAATAATTTCAAGTTGTGCCTCAAGCTGCAGAAGGAACATTGTGTATTCTCCCAACCGACATAATATTAATCATATAATAACCTTGTTAGGAATCACAGGTAACCTACTAAGCTACTATTACTACCACTACCACTAGCTGTACCTGATGAGTTTCAAACCACAATACTATCAACAACCGTTATTAAAGATTCTAAGATTTACCATGAGATAAGCGACAACCAATATACATATTTTGGGAAAAATCTGAAGTTGCTTAAAAGCTTAAACATATTCAACTGCAAGAGCTATGAGCAACTGTTTCTTCTATTGCTATAAAAAGTGGTCGTTTTGCTTTTAACACGTTTAGTAACACGTACTGCTGCATGATAAAAGTAAAAACGATGTTAAAACCGCTTTTCATGATCATTGAAACTTTCATGCATCTCTATCGTGATGGTCACATAATTTATATTGCCACTGATAGTGATAATGATATACTGGTTGTTTGATCTTCAATACAACATTTCATCGAGGAGCTTTAGACAATGGTTTTCAAGTTCATGCTCCCAAGATGAATGGTGATAATAAAAACTTTAAAGCTTAATAAGCAAAGTGCATCAAAGATAAGTTTAATAAATTCATGATTCTTCAGAATCAGAGCACAGATTTCAGACTGATGAATTGATTGCATTTTCAAAGTCAATTTGTTCAAGAAATGAACAAAGAAAGAGAGTTTCTTTTCAAAACTGAAATTATTATTAATAAACGAAATGTCAAAATAACATCGAAAAAATAACTCAAATAAGCACAATAAACTGATATCTATCTTCTTCTAGATCTTAGAGTATAATTTTATTTTGGTTGGCCAGCAAATAAGGCAAACAGTATTGACTGGAACTTGATATCTATGTGTAAAACATCCTTAGAATTCCATCCTGAAATTTGATTGTATAATTAAATTTACGTACAGTTATACGTAAGAGCTGCCGTAGACAAATATTGTTGATTGTCATGGATAAAGATTTTCATAGCCACATCATCAGGACGACATTTTTCAGCACCAGAAAAAAACGCTAAAGTTTGATGCAAGAATGTGGAGTGGCTAAGTTTTGTCACAACTCGAAAGAGAAAGTGGATTGTGGAACAGAGGGTCAGCAGTGCTAAGCTTTGAAGGTCACAGATTTTATGGTCATAGTCTGTGACCATAAAAGCTGCAACCATAAAAGCATAAAATCTGTGACTCACAGATTTTATTGTGACAGATTTTATGGTTATAGATTTTCTATGGTTACAGATTTTCTATGGTCACAGATTTTATTGTTACAGATTTTATGATTACAGATTTTCTATGGCTTTATATAAAAATTAAATGGTGTCAAAACACCTCTAAAATTCAGCAAAACGCATTAATTAAAACGGATAAAAATCCGGGGATAATCTTTGGGTCACAGTTCAATCCTCCGGTCACGAGTCCAACAGTCAGGTCACGGTCATATCAGTAAAATAATCAGATTCCTCTGAAACGTGTTGGAATGTCTAAAGTCTATTAATGTTCTTGAAATCTCGTGACTGATATCGGTGGAATATCTTGGTTGGAGAGTGTCTGTGAGAGGGAAGGCTGGATAGTGGGATGTTGTCTGGATTGGGAAGAGTTGCTGCAACTTCCATCATGTTGCTGTGAAGTGTGGGAAGAGTTGCTTTAACTCCCATCATGTTGCTGTGGAGTGTGGGAAGAGTTGCTTTAATTCCCATCATGTGGTGTAAGAGCTCCTTCGTGAGGGCTTCCTCCAATTTGCGCCGCTAACTGGGGCGGAATGAATCCGGCAAAGCCACCATAACAGCCACCGCAGCCACTTTGAAGGCAATCTCCATGGCGAGGGAGATGTGGAGACCAGCTGAGTGGAGGTACCGCATCTCTTCTGAAAAGTGGGGAATGTTAAGGTGAAACTATAAGGTGAAATGAGGGTTCATTGTATGTTCATACCCATTACCCGCGGCATGTGACATTCGGACAATCTATTAATAATAATTGTGATATGTCCCGCGTATCATGTTTTCTAAGTAATTCTTGGAATGATGCAGCGCAAATGTTCTTTAAAATGAATTTCGGAACTTTAAGTTTAACATAACGAGAATTACATTTAATGGAATGAACCATCATTTATAGTTCGATATTAAATCTCAATTTTCGCTCAAACATCAAAGTTCTAGGAGCTAACTTTTCCTCGGAATTTGGGACTGTGTTTATCATTATGGGAAGGGTTTAAAGTTCATGTGAACTGCTAAACTGAGGCCCGTAAGGGAAGACTAATTATCCCCGGATGGGATATGACAGAAACTTCGGATTAAGTAGATACTTAGACTAAAATGTCACGAGTTTTGAGAGCGCCTTCTGGAATTTCCAAACGAGCGATATTTGTACGGGTACGTGATACTGATTAAAAGCCAGTATGAGTATCCCACGTACGTCGATTGTGCCGCACGATTCGGAGGACCTATTTCCGATTCTCGAACCCACGACACTTGTGTAAGCCGATATATACACAGTAGTAAAATTAAAAGAAATTTGAAAAAAAGATATAATAACACCCCATCCTACCTAAATATGAGTGGTGTCCGTAAGACAGCCCCACTGAGCCTCTGCTGACAGACCCATCACTCAGAGAGGATGAGGAGGTGTAGAGAGAGGAGGAGGAGGTAGAGGAGGAGGAGGAGGAGGGGTAATGGAGGGTAGCAGAGGAGGGGATTGTGTGTCCCTGGCTAACTGTCTGAAGTGTCTGGAGCTGCTCGGGCTGGGTCCGGTGGAAGCGCAACACTTCAGGTCGGATCAGCTGTCCAGGGTGGATTTGTGGATTAGTGGGAAGTTGTGGATTGGAGTGGAGCTGTGGATTAGGCTGGAGATGCTGAGTAGCTTGTATCTGTACAGGGGATTGGCATGTTTCGATTTTCTTGATAACTGGCATTCGGCAAATCTTAGGACGCTTTGCCTTCGGTGTAGAGGTTTCAGTCACCATACCGATACTTCTTTTCTGATCAGAAGTAGCCTGTAAGATGATACGATGGTTATTTGAGGTCATTCAGTTCAAGCTACCATTGTGAAATTCAAAATATAGGAAAATTAAAATAAGGATGAATCGTTGTATTGTTGCCATCTAACAACTTTAAATATTTATCATTATGAGCTACCAATAAATCAATTTCCATTTGAATACGCAGAATCATAAGATAAGAGAACTGAGAATAATGAAATCCACTGACCAGGTCATTGGGTCCAAGGCAGTGCTTCTTGGAGTGTTTCCTCTTAGAGCTGATGTGGCTGAAGGATTTGCCGCATTCCTGGCACACGAAGGGCTTCTCTCCGGTGTGTATTCGGATGTGTTGCTTCAGGTTGGAGGAGACGGAGAACCGCTTGTCACACCCGGGAACGTAGCAGCTGTAGAGCGGAGGATGTGTTATTGATAATATTGAGGGGGTTAGTTTACCCATAAAACCATTTGACATTGACCAATCAGCGAGCCAGAACCTTGTAAGGCTCAAATACTCCGCAGACTTCAGAGTGCTTGGAGAACGTGTTCGTATTAAGTATACGTGACGCGGTAAGCTGTTAATAAAATGCTGCATTGAGACTTGAGAGTGAAAGATTCTCTGATCGTTCCGTCGGTGACGCGATTTCTGAGAACGGGCCCACTGAAATTTCTACACGACCGCCATTTATACGTACGTGATACTGATTTAACTTTAACCTAAGCACGTACGTTCATAGCGCCGCGTGACACGGAAATTCCAGAATGATTCTCATTTCTCAATTCTCAAACTCGTGACACATGTGCAATATGCTTTGATAGTTACCCAGTAAGTCACGTAATGGGTTTTGTAAATCATTAAAAAAGGCTAAAATGTGCTGCAGGTAATATCTAAGTATCTAGAGCAGCGAGTATATGTAATTTTAAATCAGGAATTCATCAAAATAATCCTATTTTTGCCTAAAATCTGACTTACACGAAAGGTCTCTCGCCGGTGTGGACTCGTTTATGTCGCTTCAGATTGGCAGAGTCAGCAAACACCTTCTTACAGCCCGGATACTCGCATTTGTAGGGCCTGGAGGAAAGCAGAGAATTAGAAAAAAGGAAAGCAGGGAATTAGAAAAAGCTGGACAAACAAGGTTTTGTGATAAGCAATTTCTAAATTGAGGATCGCAAAAAGATATAAATCTTTTCCTTATTGAAAACGCTGTTTTCTACATAAAACTTGGACTAAAAATGAGCTTGAAATCAATGAAATTGGATAATATTCTCGATTCCCACCTCTCTCCTGTGTGGGTCCTCATGTGGGTCTTGAGATGGTCGCTCTTGGAGAAGCTCTTCCCACATCCCGGGGTAGGAACACAGCCGCAGTTTCTGTGTGGACCGGACAGGGTTATCTGTGGTGGTTTCCTTGGCCACAGAACGCTTCTGTGGGGACACACAGCTGAGGACTTCATCCCTCCAATCAGGACTGCTACAGCTGAGAGAGGGGAAGTTAAGACTTCAAATAATTTCACGAACTCTTAATCAACGAACGCGCGATATACTACTTTCCAAATCCAAGCCAAGAGAACGTGAAAGTTTGGCTATAGTTGATAAGTCCCTCTTGAGAATGGTGCGCCGCGCACTAATTTTCATAGCACCAGTCAAATGATCAGAGTTTGTCCGAAAGTGAGACATTTGAGTATGAAGAACTCTTAGAGTGGAGTGAGAATCCGTCCTAAAAATTAGTTAAGAAATTAGGATAATTGATTATGAAGAAACTGCAAATTACACTTGAAACTGAGAGTCTTGAAGTACCTGGAGTGGGGTGAGGAAGCGGTGCTGTTAGGACTGCCAAGGAGGGAGTGGTGGGTTCTCTGAAACGAAATAGTAGGGTAAGTTAAGTAGTTAGGGTTATAGAAACATGATCAGTATTGCAACTCAGTGCTTCAGTGATGCCAATCTGAACTTCATTACTCAGTGTTTCAGTAATGTTACTCAATACTGTTACAATTTACATGAAGTTACCGAATGAAAGAAGAATTTAAATGACTTCGAAATGCATCGATATATAAAGCATTTTCATTTCATGATTCAAATTGTTACGACAGAATCCATAGCAACAAAATTCACGAAAATAAGAGATAAAAACCTGTTCATTGAAGTTAACAATCATATTGACCATCGATAGACAAAATCGTAACTAAACCGATTTCAAAAGTTATACTGAAAAATCTGACGAAGTAAAAAAGTGCAACCTGTGGTTATGATAATGGTGAGTGGTTGGAGTCTTTATACCATCCCAACGAGAGCAGGTGAGCCGCCGACACAGCTCGCATTCTCAGAACAGCGCAGCCCTCTGGGATTCCTGGAAATGGGTACGAGATAACACGTCCTTGAGTCACAAACATATATAATGTGTGCCATGACCGGCGGGGGTAGGCTGCGGGGTAACGCGCTCACGCGTCACGTGACTAGGTCACGTTACCATGGCGACCAGCTCACGTGACCACGTGACACACTTTACTTGTTCAGGGAAAGCAGACCTTGCATGTCACGTGATGGGGTTAAGATCACGTGATTTATATGAGTTCACAGCACTGCGGGGAACCTTAAAACACTGCACACGCGTTGCGTGTAGATTCGGAGTATTCTGAAATTTATAAAACTTTTACACAGCAAAGCTCTCTCTCACTTCGCGTCTGCAATTGGGTATAATAATCAAAATATTACGGAGCTGATGGGGCGCCGCAGTAGTAGTAGCTTAGTAGTAGTAGCAGGCCTGTTGTGAATATATGTCGCAATTTGACCGTACAAGGTAAAGCAGAATAAATTAATAATGCGTAAATCACATTCCAGCCAAGTATATTATTATCAGCACTTCATAGGTTACGTATTATAAGAATATTTGCTGGGTCATGTGCAGCGAGAAGGAATCTGAAAAATATATATATCAGATACGCAGTGTCTTAGCTCCATGGCCGCTCCAAGACACAGCACATATAATAAAATACATCACAACCGTTGTCATGGTTTAAATTACACACACCAATATATATGTTATATATTTTGGAAATTTGATTAGAATTCTGGGGGTCGGATTCATGACTGGTTATATAATATATTTGAGCTCACCTATAAGTGGTGCTGCTTCCCTGAAGCGGTGGTATATTTCACGGAATGTGAGAGGTCCACACAACACACATACAACAGCAGCTGGGGGCGGTGGTGAAATACAGACAAAATCAAATACTTGCTGGTTTAACATATTTAAATATATATCAGACAGTATTATCAGTGTCAAATTTGTAAATATATATTAGTCTGTTTTTGAAGTTTGATAGGTTGTAAAACAGCCTTGAGTTATCTTGTTGCCGTTTGGTTGAAAACAATTTCTACGAAATTCATGGTTTTCTTGATATATCCATTACCCATGACTGTTTTAAAGTAAAATTAGGTGTGCCACTGTGCCAGTTTGGAATTACTAATCGATTTTAAATTTGGAAATAAAATCTCAAATGAGTCTAAGAAGCTTAAAAATTTGGAGCTTGGACAAAAGTAACAGTCGTGTCTCGCCCCAGTCTGACAGCTGAATTTTCATGGCCAAACTTCATGCTTAAATAATTTTTTGGTTGATTTATGTCTGACAGCTGTATTTTTTACAAACAATTTCATGACCAAATTTATCTATTTTTTGTTGACTCATGATTCTCTACCTCAGTACTTCAGTAATGACAAATGAGCAGTGAAGGATACGATACTCACACAAGGATGTCCTGATCTTTTCAATGAGTAGTTTTCCAGTATAAAGTGCCCAGCCAAAGTTTAATATAATCTTCAAATAAAGTGCCAGAGTTTATAAGCTTCAATGAGTCAATGGCTGTCGTAGGTATTTCGTAAGAGGGGGGGGGGCACGATTATATTTTTATTGCATTTATTAACAAATACAATAACAAGATTAAAATCTGAAAAACAGTCGATCAAGAATTTATTGATAAAATATTAAGAACGCAAATGAATATATTATTAGAAATAGCTGAAATTTAATGGGCTAGCCATGAATAAAGTAAATGAATAAACTACTAAACTGTAGCAATAAAAACTTTGAAGTCTTCAATATTTCCCTAAGTTTTATCGAAAACTTCAATGATCACTTCAATGATATTAGCAGTTACATCATATGCGTGCAGTTCACTTGATCGACGGGTAAAGACGCGCAAATAATTGATATCGAAAGTAGAAGTAGAACACGCGGGAAAAATAAATTTGCGCGTCTTCATCAAGCCCTACGCGGCTCCGTCAATCGAGTGATCTGCACAAACATTACTGATGTGTGCGTTTAGGTCGAAAGCTACAGGTCAAAAAGGATCAATTAAATAAAGATCCTTCATGGCTTGATCTTTGCATATCTGATATCATGGTTTCAATCTTGCTAAGATATGAGAAAAAGTCCCAAACTGGGACTATCCTTTCCACCTACCTTTTGACCTATGAAGAGACAATGCCATAATTTGCGTAACTCACCACAATTAACGCACCTGGAGTGGGCAATCATCAGATCACCATACTCACGTACCATCAAGACTGGTAGCAAACTTCACACTTGCAGTATCTTCTTCGTCGAACACAAAAAAGAACTTCCTGTTGCTATCATTTTCAGCAAAACTTCTATCAAAACTTTGCATGTTAGAATTATAACCACCCCAAACGCGAATATCATTGCAGTAAATTTCCAAATAGAAATATGATTCCATGCTCTGGTTCATGCGACGTTCACCGTATGTGAATCTCCATATGGAGACTGTTTCCACTGGGTTACCATATTCCAAATGAATATCATGATAATTTTCGTTTCGTCCGACCATCAGAAAGGACGACATAGAAGGAATCCAAACGACATTTTGTCTGAAACTACCTGAGGCAGAACCCCAACTGACACGCATTTCTTTCTCGCTGCCCTCGGAGGCTTTCGTGAGAACATAGAGAGACGATGATTGCCAATACCATGGCAAAGGCTGGACATCAGTTGGTGATTGTGACCTCATTACAGGATACCAAACTGAAGAAAGCGCAATGTTAGACATTGAAATAAATACGTAGCAATTAACATTCAAATACTTTGAAATACATCGAAGCTTCGAAAACTGAGCACAAACTTGACACCGTCAGTCCGTCACAGCCCTACGTAAGACTAAATTCGCTAGAATACACATAACACATGTGATTGAATTTGAATGAATCATCGAAGTTATATTATTATAAGAAATAATGAAATTAAATTCTACTAACGGGGGAATTTGCGACCATCTATAATGCGTCCTTGAAGCAGGAAAAGGACGATTATAAATCCACTTCGCAGCATATCTTCAAAGTGTGTCAAACCATCATAGCATTATGTCAGATGCAACATTCTGGGTACTCAGGTTAATATGACTGGTATGTGTGCTCTTAGGTCGAAAGCAATGCGACGAAAAGTAGGCAAAAGGGCTGGTGAAAAGGACAGGCACGGTCCAATTATTTATTTATCGTCCCAATCTTCAAGGGAGATATTAAAAACTGCCCGAAAGGGGCCGGGGAGTTAGGAACAATGCTCTGTTCTTTCTACCTGTTCTTTCTACCTGTTCTTTCTACCTACACCAGGGCCCTTCTACCTGCCCCTTCTACCTGTCTTTTCGACTAGTTGCTTTCGGCCTATGAGCACACATACCTGAGGATTCTATGAATATGATAAATGAGCGCAAGTTAACGATTGCTGATTCTTTCTTCGGTTAAAAAGTGAAAAAGGTTGAAAATTGCAAAAAATTGTCTTGCCACCAAGTTTTAATAGTGGTATTTAATTTTTTGCTCGCCCACCAGGGATTTGGCAGTTGGGTCATACTCATAGGGCTCTGTGCACCCCATTTTCCCAACCCCTAAGTCATAGGAGTCTGTGCACCCCATTTTCCCAACCCCCCTAAGTCATATGATTCTGTGCACCCCATTTTTGAATTTGATCAAAAGCCACTCCACACCATTATTCCCCTACTTGTGTCTAACACTCCAACCTAGACGATTTAACGTAGAACGAGAAATAGCACCTCACCTTCACTGACCAGAGAAAAAATGGGTCAACTTTTAAAACTACTAACCTATATACTGAGCAGTTCAAAGCAAGACTAATGAACTTGCATGATCACGTGATCAGGCGCCACCCACCCGAAAAATATTTAAACGATTTTAAATAGAACTTTTCACCATAAATCACCAGTAAATCTTTAGGAAAACCGCGTAAATGTTCAACAATCCTCGCAGTAATAAACCACCTAAACAGACAAGAGGCGCCAGTAAAAATGGAAGGAGCAAAAAACAGGTCGCACACATGCAATTTTATGTAAACGTTGCATCAGTTGAGGTCTAAATGTTGTCAATACGTCGTTAGCTGGATTGGAATATAGCTTACCTACCTCATAGTAAGACTGGGATTTCAAGGCTAAAAGCAAGGAACTTAGACTAAGGTTTAGTAAACATAAGTACTACGAGGGAGTCAACTCTCTCAGCAAGAGAATTAGTCCACCAGAAAACAGTGTGAGGGGTTTTCATTTACGCTTGTCTAGTTAATGGGGTCAAAAGTTCTACGCTTGTCTAGAATGGGGCCAAAAGACGAGGAATTTCGCAAACGTTTAGCTTCTCCAAAGCCATATTGACTACTACCTCACAATAGAGTTGGAGCTCCAAGTTTTGTATGTGAAGGTTTAAGAAGGCATTTGAGAGCTACAAACCAAGCTCTGCCTAGAATTCCCCATTCCAGAAAAACTCAATTGTTCTAGCACATTTCGTGGGGGACTGACTCAGCATTAACGAAACTCATTTACTTCATCTCTCAATCTTATTTTGGCAGGGGTGCTGATGTAGTTAAATCCCCCATCCCCCTCTAAAAAGTTACGAAATTTTAACAAGAGATTTTTTGAGTGACGATAATTAGGCATTTTGATGGTAGATAAGTCGTTGAAGTTGATCGATTTGGAAAATTACTATAATTAGTAATGAGATAGACTTTTATCATTATGTGTAGTTGCAACCTTTCGTTTCTTTTAATTTTCCTGATACGTTCACCTTACGATGTTACGGTGTCATGGTATTAAATTTCTAACTATGAAATTCAATCGGACAAAAAACACAAGGAAATATTTGGCTGAAACTTAGAACTGCATAGTTTAACATAACAGTGAATAATTTAACAACACTACATTCATTTGCGTTCCATTGCTCATCATGGCCTTAGATACCAATATTATACCCATGATCAGTCAAATTACCTACTTATATCTGACATAATATAACTCTATCACGATGAAAATTCTGAAATTAGTCATTATTACATATATTATCAATTCCTGTCTTATATGTACAAATACATTATACAAAATGAATTGCTATCAACTTGCATTTAAAATTGAAAATTGGAATTTTGTAGTTTGTACCACTTAATAAATCTAATTTATCAAACTTTCAACATTTTTAATTATATACCTAGTGCTATGCAAAGTAACAAAAGCATAACCTAGAGCTCAGCTACTGCATTTATTAAACTGCCTGGGTCACAGTTCAGGAGGGTGAAGAGTTAATCTAACCTGGGTGTATCCAGCACACCAATACTGAGGGGAATAATTCGAAAAATGTCTAAGACAAATAAGCGTTATTTTGGAATTTGGATAAATTTAAATGATGAAAATCCTGACCTTCCAAAGAATTCAGGAATGGGGGAAGGATGGGATTATTGATAAGTAAGTGGCTCGTAGTGACAAAACTGGTCATAATATGCAGTATGCCCACACGAGAAATAAGCGGTTAAGATGCCGTCATTATCATAGCACATCGTAGGGAGTTGATAACGCTGAACCGCCTATTTTACCCGCACGTTGGAATTTAGTTATAACCTCTGATCATGTCAAAAACTGTCGCATCTCCTTCTGGCATTGATATTACTTATATTCGTTATATATTATATTATCAATATATAGGATATCAATATAATAAATAATAATTATAATTAACAATATATATGTAAAATAAAAGAAGTGTGTCCCGGGGGTACTACATATTAGTAGAGTTTGTTGGGAGGTTTACGTTTGGTACACCGTCCACCACAGAAACTAACCAGTACCAACAGCAGTACGGATACCCCGAAGTAGAAGATTAGCTCCTGCTTGTACTGACTGTTGTCGATGGAACGGTAGAGGTCGTCCATCATCTCCAGAGCTGAGTCGTACCTGGGGAGGGGTGTCACAGGGTCATTAGAGAGCCACAATGGGGTCACAGGGTCATAAGAGGGTCACAATGGGGTGACAGGGTCATTAGAGGGTCACAATGGGGTCACAGGGTCATTAGAGGGCCACAATGGGGTGACAGGGTCATGAGAGGGTCACATTGGGATCACAGGGTCATAAGAGGGTCACAGGGTCATAAGAGGGTCACAGGGTCATAAAAGGGTCAAAATGGGGTCACAGGGTCATTGGAGGGTCACAGGGTCATGAGAGGGTCATAATAGGGTCACAGGGTCAAAAGAGGGTTACAATGGGGTCACAGGGTCATAAGAGGGGCACAATGGGGTCCCAGGGTCATTGGAGGGTTACAATGGGGTCAAAGGGTCATAAGAGGGTCACAATGGGGTCAAAGGGTCAATAGGGATTAGGGGGTCATGGGGAGGAGAAAATAGAGAGTTAGACCAGGGTGTGAGATGATAATCTAGTCGGTCATAAGAAATTTCGAAAATGTGTGATTGAAATATCATTTGAAGGCATCTTGAGGTCGCGAAATTTGCTCATAACACGGGGTCACGAAATAAAGGACTGTCAGGACACATGGGTTGTTGTGCCAAAAGAGGTTTTAAAGATGTTTAAAGGACCACAAGATATTCAGAGGGTAAGGGGACCACAAGATATTCAGTCTAGGGTAAGGGGACCACAAGATTTTCAGAAAGTGAGGACCATGAGATTTTCAGGGAGTCAGCGGATTACAATTTGTACAGTTCTTAGTCTTTGTCATTACCAAGAACTCGTTAGTGAGAAATGGGAGCGCGAGGAGAAGCAAGGTGCTGCAGTACTAACTTACTTAGTACTAAAAACATCATCAATTTTAAGAACAGGCGCAAATGATTTTTCCAAGAATTTAAGTGCACGTGTGAGAGAAGGCATTAAAGTAAAATATGTTCTTTTAGCTCACTTTTCAGAGTAACGGATGCTGAGTATAGGCTGGGACGTGGGGCATTATAGGAGCGAGTTTAGGATAATTGCAGGCCAGTCATGTATCTTGAGGATACCGAAAATATATGTCTTAAAGTTTCCTGGTTCACGGAAAATTGTATTAAGATTCGAGCGTAGGTCATGAAGGCATCATACCTATTTATAAACGTTATGTTCACCCCTAGTAATCAAGTTCTGCCATTTCAGCCACTCCTTTACAACACTTCACCATACGGTCACTTCAGAATAATCTACAGGGAACATTTCCAAAATTCCTCGAGACTCATTGAATAAAGATAAGAATAAAAAAGAAAAACACAGGAGTCCCCAAAATTTAAATGTCCTGAAAGGCAATTCTCAAAAGTCAATAGCACTTCTAGTATCGATGCGGAATGTTTTGCTGGCCCAAAAATAAAATCTAAAGAAATGAAAGTTCTAATACCAATATTATATATCACATATGGTTGAAAGGAAGATGGTCGCATCAATGATAAGAAAATGGTCTTTTATTGGCATTGTGTTGGCATTAGAACTTGGGTTTATCACATGATCTCACTGGATCTCAGTGGCCTGTGGCACTTACTGTTTAGCTCGCTCGTAAGCGTTAGACCACATCTGTACTCGAGATTGTAACATCTTAGAGCAAGTCGGTGATAAGGAGGTCTTATCCTGCTGATCGTGGCCCTGGGAGTAAAAAAGATGAAAGGTGAGAGGTTTCTAGGTGGAATGAAATGGAATATGAATTGAATTAAAATGTTGGAAATTAATGATTCTAACAAAATAGTGCGCGAATTCAGCGCATTTTCACTTAACAAACTTCAAACTTTTTGCTGGTATAAACATTAAACCTGTAAACACGCTATAACGTTTCCCCTCCCCGGCCTCATCCTGCCACACAGGTAGGATATATCTCTCTGACACGCTGTCATGAGGACTGGATCCAAGTGGACATCACCGTGTGTCTCCGTTATCAGTCGTATCACTTGCTTCGTACAGTCCTCCGAGGTGATGTCGGTGATGTGGTCTCGCAGACATGCCTCAACCTGGGAAAATGGCGGGGTTTCAGAGGTGTGATCTTTTAGACATGCCTCAACCTGAAAGAGATGACAGGGGATGTTATCTCGCAGACAAGCCTCAACCTGAAAGAAACGTTTTTGTTGTGGTCTCGGACACATACTTCAACCAGGGAAAATGACAGGGGGATTCAGAGATGTGACAGGGAGATGTGACAGGGGGTTTCAGAGATGTTATCCCGCAAACATTTCTCAATGTAAGATAGATGACAGGGGACTCTCAGTGAGAAGGGTCAAGGAAGTGGTACGCTGTTCACTTTATGAGGGCTAATTTTGTGTCAGGGACATTTTAATATCAGACTATTTCGTCAAGAGGCATCTTCTGAAGAACTAATTTAGAAAATGATAGAGTCGGAAGGGAAGCTTCACTAGAATTTGCTCATTTCTGGAGAATAAACAGAGATTCCCAAAGATAAATAACTTTTTGAAAATTGAAGCTTGTCTGTTCTTGATGGAGTCATGAAATGGATTAATCAATTGTCATGACGACTGAAAGTAAACATTGCGAAATAACCATATCACGATACTTCTTGGAGCCTATTTTAATAGCAATTTCGTGATTAAAATCCCTTCTCCTTTAGCAAGTTCAAAGCCTCAACTTAATAAATTGTTAAATAATCCCAAGATTTCAGAGGGTTATAGCATGATAAACACTTAGGGATCGTAATAGAGTTTTATCATGCTACTGTTCATTTCCCTCTGTAGCTTACTCCTTTCCCCTTACGTTTAAAATTGCAAGTAAAGCAGAAATTTAAATATCGGTTTCCCCATTCAGATATTTGCAGAACTTAGAAGATTTTCGATTTCTATTCGTCTTGGTCCCTTACAGATTGTTTTCAGATTATTACATATTTTTTCTTATCTGGTATCAGTGAAAAATACTAAAAATACTAAAATGACTATAAATCATTTTCCGTCTGACTCTCATCCCCCACAGAACTTATCAACCCATATGGATACATTCGCTTATCTCTTATCTATCTTCCTGATAACACTTATCAGCGACACTGTGGTTGCAGTCGCCAATCTGCGATGCAAGGTCTGTGACGAGACTACAGTCCTGTTTGACACCACCAGCCTGGTCGACGGGGGTAGTACCCCTGCCTGTTCAACCATGGTATGCCCAGAGAACCAGGATAGATGTCTAACCGGATACCTGAGCTTTGACATGACGTTCAGTGGAGATTCATCTGTTTTCTGTGTGCAGAATCACTGGTTTAAGGGGTGTGGTACCCAGAGTGATACCTGTGAGAGTATGGCTGCAGTACGAGCTCATGTGGTGGCTGGGGAAGTGGAGGTGGGTGTAGCAAGTAGCTGGGGAGTTGGAGGTGGGTGTAGCAAACGACCGGTTACCATTTCTCAATAAATCCGGTTAGGGTTTCGGTAAACCTAAACGCCTGTTTAAATCGGTAGTTCGGTTTTGGTTCGGCTAACCGATCGTTTTCCTAAACGGTTAATTGCGAAATCAAAATATTCGGATTTCTGTTGGCTGAAAACTCCCAGTTTAATCAGTATTTCCGTTTTGGTTCGGTTAACCGGTCGTTTCCTAGGTGGGGAATATCACGAACGTTGTATGTGGGGATCTCTCCACCTGTGACACTGACGACTGCAATGATATCGCTGAGGGAGCCATCAACCCGGGGCTGGTGGAGCCTATATCCTGCCCCACCTGCAAGCAGTACTTACAGGTACCAAACCACCCGTTACCATTTATCAATGAATTCGTTTCTCAATAAATTCGGTTACAGTTTCGGTTGAAAATGCTCCGTTAACAAGTTTTTCGGTTTCGGTAAACCGGCCATTTCCTACTTACAGGGAGGAGACCACTGGGACGACGCACAGCCGGACTGCAGCGTCACAGAAACCTGTCTACGGGGCGTAGAATCGTGCTTTACGCTGGCAGCTAACACTTCCACAGACGGCTTCAAGGTGGCAGTTCACCAGGAGGGCTGTATGGGCAACTCCAACATGTCCTGTGCCACTGTGGAGGCTATGGTGGTGGCTATGGCTGAGAACACGGTCATGGAGGCGTGCACGTTTAGTGGCGAGATGAGTGGTGTCGGAGCAGGACTTGTTGTGTTGCTAACGGTGGCGGTTGTCGTCATGGTGATGTGAAACAATTTAGTTCATACGTAGTGATGTATGTGCATTAAGTATTTTATTTATTTTCAAATTAAATTGGGTCGAAAGAACATTATGAATAATGAATATTATGGGCTGCATATGTGCATAAATGCGTTTCGCTGAAATGTGTTTTCTTCTTCTAGTGACTGAACCTACAGAACATATTAATTTATGCAGAAGGCTGAGGGCTCATTGAAAAATGTATTTTGGGAATTGGGATGATACTGTAAAGGCCACGGGTGTAAGCTCTGAACTCAGGGCAAGATTAAGCTCCAACATAGTTTATTTTTCCCTCCTCCCTCCAACCATGGCCGGGAATGACGGTTTAGATGACAAATTAATGACTTTATTTTTCTTGAGATCAATAAAATTATTCTTTTACTAAATCATTCTTTTACTATGGAATAGAATCGCGCTTTAACCTCCTATAAATCCCTTCTAATTCCGCACCCCAGCATATCCTCTCATCTATTACTCATTTTCCTCACCTTATCATTAGGCTGATCCCCGCATATCCTCTCGATGTCGTTTTCACACCGCTTTGTCAGCACTGGATCAAGCTCGTAATCCTCCACTTCCTGTGGGACAAGGATGCTTGTGTTCTTGTAGAAGTTATTTCTCAATACGTAACCATTGCCATATCACACTGGGGATTGGACTGGGCGAGTACAGCAATTCTTGAAAGGTTTTTTTGGCATTTTGACACTTTTAGTGCACCTCCCCCAAGTTTCATCTAGGAACTTGCAGCTATGAACCCTAACCTGTTCGAGAATAACAGTGATCTGCTGCTCGCACTCCACTGGAGATGAGGTCGATGTTATCCTTGAGACACGATATCACAACTCCCCGGGCATCCTGGATCTTACCGTCCTTTATGTCTTGCAGCACTGAGCCGCAGTACGACTTAACGTCTTCCTTACACGCCTGAGGATGGGATAGATTCTGTTAAATATGAAACTTTTATAGTTCCCACAAAATTTAGGACGTCAACTGAAATAATCCTTTGCTTGAATAACTTATTATCATAGTGCTATAATTTTAACCCGATTCCTTCTGATAGAACTCACAACTCGATCATAAGTATGTGTATCACAAGCCACTTGATAAAAATTTTATGTTGACCCAAATTATCTGGTTTTCAATTTAAGCGACTTTATCATCAACCGGCCTCCAGACCCAAAATTATTAAAAATGCATTTGCGATCATCAAGGGCCGGCAAATATATGACTATGCTATTGCTAATTCGCATTAACCATAATATTAAAGTCCTGTCAGATGAAATTTTATTCGATCCGAAAATGTTTTTTTTTTGTACCAAAATTTCCTGGAAACCATACAGAGCAGACATACTCGGTATCAAGGAAGGGGTAGTTTCAATTTACCCCTTATCAAAATTTTATTTTTATGAAGATATTATTATAAAAAATCAAAAGATTTCATAATGCTGTGAAATCGAAATGGATAACCAGAACAACCACCATAATTTTAAAACATTTAATAATCACAAAACACATTATAATGCAGTTGGTAAGATTGTATTCTTGGAAATGAGTTGGTTTCTCTATCATCAGAGCACCCCCATACACACACCTGCCTCAGCTCGTTATTGAGCTTGTAGTTGGAATGTTCCTTCCTCATCCGGGCTTTGAGGGTGGATTTACAGGCGCTGGAAACCCCTGATTTGTGGAGATTAGCTTCCAGACACGACATCAACTCGCCTTCCTCGCTGAAAAGGGGGAGGGGGTTATATATCACACTAACACACAGACAAACAAACAAACATACCAACAAACAAACACACAGACACACAAACAGGTCATACTCAAACTTGACCATACAAACGGACAGACAAACACACGGACGAAGTCACACATACCTATATACATACGCACTCAGCCATTTCGCGTGTGCTGCATTTGAGCACCGTTCGTATATATTGCTTGGGCGGTGTTTTCTCAGAAACTCAACCCTGCCGCTAATTCTCGAAATGTGGATGACGATAGCAAGTTTCTCGGGATACATAATATGAACAGTTTACAGCCGCATGGTCTCATTCTCATTATTAAGGGGGTACGAGCAGCTGAAAGCTCTGATAAAGCACCAGCAGCAGAGTGGCGGAAAGCACCGAGCTCTATTGTACCGAGCTATTTCTAATTGCTCCTTTGTCAAGAAAAAATGTTGCTGGGTATCTCAAAATTCACAATTTTGAAGTATGGTCAATTGTAGGTCAATTCATCATATTCGAAGTCCAGATAAGTATTATCGTTTGGAATAAAATACAGCATCGGTGACCTGATTTTGGAAATTCGAGATCCGTATTATTGGTAATATTCTATTTCTATTGTATTTGTTTCATGAAATTCAAATGTTATTTGAAACTATGCATATCTTTTTCAGTATCATCCAAAATGGTCCTATTGATCTGTTATTTCATGACTATGGCCCTTTGAAGGATCGGATCTAAGCAGAATTAATTATGGTCACACCAATTAATTCACCATAATTGGATGATGAAGGAATGGCATGCAAAATTTCAAGAGACAACCCATTAGTTCCTGCTAAGGCATCTGGACACTCCAAACTAAATTCTCACAAAGCAGCTAAAATGGATGGGATGGATATTTGATAGAATATCCAGCTAGAACCAAGGCGAGAAGCAAGGATAGTTCGATATCTGGTGTAATATAAATAACAACTGCTATTGTTTGGAACAGAGACAAAACTGAATACCAAAGCACGGATAAAAACTTGGAATGGAGGGAATGCAAGGGATGGCTAACTGGCTACCGATGAGGTTCAGGTATCGAATACTTCAGGCGAGAGATTCGAGTATTGAATACTTGAGCTATGCCAGCTTGTTGAAGAGTTGGATATGTTTCAATCGATATTTTAATACTTTTAGATATTCAAGACCCCACCGGGCTGCCAACCGATCACCGCAAAGTCAGATAAAATTGACAACAAATGAACTATGGTGTTCTGATTTCTTGACTTACAGAATACTTTTCACAGAAATACTGTGTCAACTTCCAAGAGCAGAGCTGTGAATGTTGCTGAGGTCCTTTTTATTCGCACTCATTGTCCCTTATTTAGTCAATCTTAAAGGCATGCGATAGGACAAGCAATTCTATGAACTCTATTTATAGAGCGAAAAGGAAATCGCATTCACACGTGAAATCATATTCATCCACACGAGATCATTTTCACACACGAAATCACACTCGAACACAAAATTGCATTCAAATTTTAAGACTTGGATAGCCAAAATAGTCTTGATTTTCTTAATATTATTATTATTAATTCTATCTACAAATCACAGTGCAGAACTGTACCTACCTCTTGTACCTCTTGTAGGTTCTTGCTGGAAATCCGAGCTAGACCATCTGTTGTAGACCACCTGTGCTCCAGTCCAGTAGCGAGTTTGAGTTGGGTGAGGTATACCCGGGTACTGGTGGTTGATCTGGATACGTGCTCATGATATGGGATGTTAGTCTCGATTTGAAAGACTCTATGGACGGAGCACAGGTGACGCTGCAGGGAGAATGTTCCAAAGCTTTGGGCCAGTCACTGCGAATGATTTATCAAACAGTGACTTGGCGTAGGATGGGAGCTTTCTTGGGTAGAGGTGGAACAGAGCATCGAGTTCCTAGCCGGATGTGTTCGTAGGACTTCAGTTGGAGGTCATTGGGAGCGATACCTTTGAGAATCTTCCAAACCTGGATGATGATGTATCTTTCTCGGCGCCTCTGGATTGACATGAGATCTAACTTTTTTAGGCGTTCCCAATAACTGAGACCTTTGCAGCCGGATATTTGACGGGTGAAGGCTCTTTGTGGTGATTCTAGCCTTTGGATATCACTCGTTAGTGTGGGGTTCCATACTGGACAAGAGTATTCCAGTCTGCTGCGTACAATGGACTTGAAGAGGGTGAGCATGGTATTTCGGGATCTGTCTGAGAAGACACTAAGCACCCAGTTTGCCATTTTGTTAGCACTTTCGACAGCAGTCTTGACCTGAGTCGACCATTTCAAGTCAGGGGTGAGCATTATGCCAAGGTCTTTAACACTTGGTGCCGGGAGGATTTCTTGACCGGATGAAGTGGTGTATTTGGTCCACTGGGATGTGAATGGAAGCTGCTGGAGAAGGTGGCTTCTAGGTGTTCTGTAGGTGAGGAGCTCGAACTTGTTTTCGTGAAGTAGCATGTTATTTGCTATGGACCAATCGATGACTTTCAGGAGGTCTTGTTGGAGGATAGTGTGGTCTTCACAGCAGCTTATGGATTTACTGAGACGTGTGTCGTCAGCAAAGCTTCCGGAAGTTGACCCATCCAGACAGTTTTCAAGGTCATCGATGTAGACGAGGAAAAGAATAGGACCGAGTACAGAGCCTTGTGGGACACCACTAAGAACAAGTGAAGAGATGGAATGAACCCCGTTTACAGAGACGACTTGTTGACGGTTGTTCAAGAATTGTTGGATCCAAGCAAGTGCTGCTGCAATCTGATCAATCCGAGTCAGTGGTATTTAGGAACACAAAAGATCATACTGTAGCGCTTTAGCCGGCTCTAACATCATCAAAATGTGTAATTAACGCAGCAAATTTATCAATTATAAAGTAAACACAACTAATGTTAGCAGTTACATTACTCAGTTAAAATTCCATTTGAGCCTTTTTCAGAACCTAGTATTGCCGCCACATTGTCACCCCATAGCTATGTAGATCTTGAGAATGAGAATTGCATGGAACCAGGAATGACGTAAGTTGCTTGATTTGTTGCAGGACTAAACTTCTACAGAATAGGATAACAAAGAGACTGGCATGTAGTGGTATGTGGGCATAAAGACCATAAATATTATTGAGTGCCTCTCCCTTTTTCGATATGTAACCTCTTAGTACTTAACTTTAACGTTGGGAAATTCTGGTCAAGCAAACAAATTGCTACAACGTACAGAAGAAGAGGAGGAAGAAAAAGAAGAGGAGTTTTCTGCTAAAATATCATTTGGAAGTGAAGGTTTATTTAAACCATGGAGAACAAGTTCATGCATTACTAGATCTGCGGTGTCTAAGGGAACCGGTGTCAAAGGAAACCGGTATCAGAGTGGACATGATTCAAAGGGACCCGGTGTCAAAATGAACCGGTGTCAGACTGTAAAGGTTTTCGACTGTAAAGGTTTCAGAGTGGACTAGATTCATAGGGAACCGGTATCAAAGTGATTCTGAGTGAAAGTGGACAAGGTAGAAAAGTAGTGTCAGACTTATCAGATTCAAAGTGAGGACGTTGACTTGAGCCAGAGTGTACCCGTGTCAAAGTGAAATGGAGATAGAGCGAACCGTTATCAAAGTGTTCCAGTGGATGGTTTGAGACTTGACTGGGATAAAACAGGTGCAATTCAAGAGACGGAACCGAACAGGTGTCTAGAATAAGTGAAGTGATTGAACAGCAGCTGTTAGATCCGATTACCACAAATTGTGTTTATTACAAACAGTGCTCAATTGGCATGTGCTGAAAAACCGATTGTCCTTTCAACTTTTCAAATACCGATTATCGTTTTAAATAGCGATAATCGGCCATTTTATCGGTCAAGCATAACGCGCGCAATTTTCTGATCCGAAGCCGCGCGCACATGCAATTAAGAAGGACATTTGAGATTTCATCGCGCGTTACATTAAGTCTGAGAAGAATTAATCAAATCAAGACTCTTGCCACGTCAGCCAGATTTCCTGTTTTGTCAATGTACTCTTCAATCCCGCGCAATCTCAGGAGAGTTGAGATCATGTAGATTAACGATTGAATATTACAATATGATTGTATTCGATTCATGAAAGCTTCACACTGGAGAACGTATAGATGGAGCATTGTTCGTATTATGTATAAGAGAAAAAGATGAAAGATGAAAGGAGGGATTGAAATTGAATAATGATCAGCCCTAGAAGCTCAACCCCATATTGGAGTTTAGTTTAGTAACCGTTAGTAGATTTAATGACGTTTAGTTACCTTTCCGAGCAATAGAGTTTTATAGCGTTGGAGCAAGTTTTCTGAAGGTAAGCATCAATGCCTGGGTCTTCAGCCTGTTGTACTTCCCGAACAAAGACTTTCTGAAACAATTAATAACTTGAAATTTGGTAAAATTATGTAGCATAATGTATATTGGAATAGTTTATCATATTCTGAATAATTCTAAACCCAATCACTTGTTCAATAAGCCGATATTATGTTAGCATTACATTCATATATTCATGACCCCCAATGATGATATTCCTGTACAATGTACAATATACCTCGAGATTTTTCATTGAATCGGTAATGACAAATCTGTCAGCAGTTATAAAACTAAAAATCTTAAAGTTAAATTTGATAAGTAGATAACTGACCACTTTGCTTAAAACTTACCTTTTTACACTCGGGAGAGAGCTGTTCCTCGTTCTTCCTCAGACACTCCATAACTTGGAGCTTATCTCGGAAGGTGTCAAGGCGGCAAATGCCCTGGAACTCGGCAGAACAGGATTTCTTTAGCTGGGGATCCAAGTCCAGGTCTTTCATCTGGGAGGGAGGGGGTTTGAGATACATGTTGAAGGTAAAATATCAGATGGTCCTTTCTGAAACCATATGGAGAGGACCCCCAGTGCAGGAAAGCAGTTCACTGATTGAACACCATTCCATCCTTCTTTCGGAAATATAAATCCTTGCGTTCAAAATAGCACAATAATTTTCATAGCACGTATCATGCAATAGGGAATAGATTGAATGTACATTGTACACGCATCTACAGGCTAATTGAAGTGAAATGCATAGTGTGTATAAAGCCTGATAGTGTGTATAGTGCCTGATAATGCAAGCTAAAAGCGTCCGGCAATATCCCTGATAATGAAGCGGTGGTTGCAGAAATAGAGAGTCCAATGATTTCCAAATCATTTCAGCAGTCTATCAATATGTAATTTCCAAACCAATTTTCATACTTCAACTTTAAAGAATTATTAAAGCTTTCATTACATAGCGGGATTCGGATTCGTCATGGTCAGTCACAAATAACCTACGTAGATCAGTAACTAATACCAAATAGACAGCTAAGTGATTACTTATCACTTTATCGCCAACTTAGAGACTCAAAACGCTCTTTATTTCAGTATTTCACTCAATCCCAACCCTTATTCTCAAATTATAACTACCTGTTTGAGGAACTCCAATCTCAGCTGAGATTTACACTCCTGGGATATCTTGGAGGGGTTGGATTCTATAATTTACCTGCTTTAGGAACTCCAGTCTCAGCTGAGATTTACACTCCTGGGATATCTTGGAGGGGTTGGATTCTATAATTACCTGTTTAAGAAACTCCAGTCTGAGTTGAGATTTACACTCCTGGGATATCTTGGAAGGGTTGGATTCTATAATTACCTGCTTTAGGAACTCCAGTCTGAGCTGAGATTTACACTCCTGAGATATCTTGGAGGGGTTGGATTCTACTGAGGGGTCGCCCTGTAGCTGTTCTCGTAGACAGTACATCACGTCCTGCCTGCAGAGAAGAGAGGTTAGGTGCTCCTCAGGTGTGGTTAAGTGCTCCTCGTGACGTGGTGTGACACAACCAAACCCACCGTCGATGTGTCGGTCGGGTCGGTTCACGGTTGCGAGTCCGTATTAGTTATACAGCCCCAACCCTAAAGCTCCAGGGTCGGTTATGATAGCCGTGAGTCTGTTTTGGATACATAGGCTCCCCCGATTCAGGTAACACTTGACAACGTAACAATACACATTTCGGGAGGAAATTGACTCTACTCAGTAGCTATGTATCTATGCAAATTATAACTTGTGAAGTGCTTCAATTTTAGCAAGAGCTCAAATTCTAATCATGAAACCAATTCACCGCTATTATGAGGAATGACGTAAATCTGACAAAGCTGTCAGATTTAAACCCCCTTAATTACTGGAGATCACGTAAAATATTTACCCCTGAACACGCAAAATCCCCGATTAGCAATGCAATACTTTTACTAAAAGGCGAAACGGACCCATACCGGTCAGTCCCTGGTGTGACAGATCCGTTCCGGAAGCAACAGAGCTCTGTAACACTTGGGTGACAGAGCTATACTGTATACAATATACATTGCTCCTTTGATGAAATCTCGGCACATTGTATTTCTGCTTTTTAGGACTGATTATCACTTATTAGCATCACGACAGAAGGTAAGAAGCCTGTAGCTGACGTAAGAAGGCAGCTGATGTATAAGGTAATAAAGTAGTTAAATGTATGAGAGGTAGTGGTTTGACGTGTTATCAATCCCGATTTGAAAGGATATAATAAGAAGAAAAGATATAATATACACTCAGTTTTTTTTATAAGAAACTGTCTATAAGAAACTTAGCCTAGGATTTCCGAAAATTTAAGAAACTTAGCCTAGAATTTCGGAAAAATTAAGAAACTTCACTGATTTACAATTAAGAAATTAAGAAACTTCTAGCCTAGGATTTTGAAATTTGTGTATAAAACTTATTAACTGAAATTCTTTAACATGACAGTATTTGGGGGCTGTTCCCCCCAGACCCCATTTTTGATTGTGAACATTCCGAAACTAATCTAGTACTTCTATTGAACTTCTATTACAGTATTACACTGGATATGTGATAATTGATCATAATATAGAATAGAAATTTAGAAAATGAACCTTTCATGATTTTCGGTTTAAAGTAACATGCCAGATACTAAAGCACAAAACGGAAATTTAGAAATTGTTGTTGCGACAGGACACTATTACAGTTCCATATCTATTTCCAAAGTTCCAAGCATTATAGGATTTAGAAATTATCTAAATTTCAAGAAAAATTTCAAACTTTTTGGAAGAACATTTATGATGAAGATCCCTGAACATTATTGTATACAGCTGCACAAATCTTTTAAGATAGGTACATGCTTAAAAGTGTATAATTTAACTGGAAAATATCAGAAGGTTCGATTCTAATCCTCAACTACAGTCTACACAGTAGGTTCCTATGTTGGAAATTTCGTAGACATTTTCGTACGGTATGTCGGTATGTAGAATTAAGAAACCGATTAAGAAACTTTTAGGCTCAAAATCGTGAAAAAATAAGAAACTTGTAGCCTAGGATTTCAATAAGTTTCTTATAAAAAAAACTGAGTGTAGTAATATGAAGAAAGGGGATTGTTTACGCCAGTGAGCGGACTTGAATTCTTTTAGTTTCCAAATCTACCCATATATACGCCGCAATTCTCAAATTATCAATTGTTTGAAACTATCAGAAAATCTCCATCGAACGAAACATGCGGAGGCCTTATTTCAGGTTCTAGATGAAAGGGTTCCTATTATACGGCCAGAAAACGTGTTTGTCACACTGACACTCGGGAAAAGTTTCAAGGTTTCACCACTTGTCTACGTATTAGGGCTAATGTTTCAAGTTAAGGTATACATTTCACAGTTATTGTTTCAATCTGTGAATACCTATTACATTTGACTTTTGAATGATGACAATGGTTACCAATAGGCAATGCTTATCCAAACTAAATGATGAAACTAAACACTGGTTACACTTCTAGAGCCTTAGATAAACAAATGGAACAATAACAATAGTGTGCAGTGAAAAGTTGGGAATGGTTAAACGGGCAGGGATTTAAATTCGCGGAATTTCATATTTGTCTTGCATAGCATGGATTCCTGTAGCTATACCATGATCATGGCCCAGTGCCTGGCACTGATTTGTCTCTGTGCAATACACGATTTATACAATACACGGGACCTATACAATACACAGTTTATAAGCTTATACACAATACAATACACGGCATGCAGCAAATCATCCAAATCACTTAGCTTTGTTACATGCTCATTACATCAGAGTAAGACTATATGCAGGTACAATCCACCAGTTATCAAAATATTACTGATTTTGTTGTGCATTGATAGCCTGATATCACTGATAAACACTTTCCAATATATTACCGACATTTATAAACGATCAATATTCGAGAATAAATCGAGGTTAATTTTATAATTTTCTAAGTCATTGACCGACCAGGCTCTACCAAATACCAATGATTAAATACATGTAACATGCTAATTACACACCAGTGTAAGACTATATTATGTTGGTACTACCTGCCAGTTACTATTTACTGCCAACTACTAGTTGCACTAGTTGCCAATCATACAACTATGAAATAGTCAATGTACCTACACATGCACCTGTAGCTGTGTTGAATGGCTATTGTGTATAGGGGTTTATTGAGGCATGGCCACGTAGCATTCATATTCGTGTATTGTGCAAGAAAGTTCGATTATGCAATACAGATATATCATTAACTATTTGATGTCTAGAAATGAGGAATCATAAAAGACATTACATTGTCCATCGTTTTTTTTCGTGATAAGCATTTAAAGATTGAAGGTCACTTTCAATAGTAATACAATTTCAGAAAATGCTATAAGGGGATTGCCAACTGCAGTCTTTTTATTTCGATCCTTTGTCCTTTTATCCTGTGTTCTCTCAACAAAGGCCAAGAAGAATAGTCAATACTCTTTAGAGTACGGGATAATGAAAAATCTACAACAAGTCGTCAAGTCAACAACAAAAGTAAATGTAACTAGGTCCATGAAGTAATGGCCTCACCAAGAAAACAGACGATAGTTATGGCCACGCTAGAAGAAGCAGACGACAACAAAGGCATCATTACGAAATTGATGACAAAATACCCACTTCTTTTAAACAGGAAGCCATTACACTCAGAACCTACTTTTGAACAGTAAGCCAACACACTCAGAACTCACTTCTTCTTTATGGGGACTCCATATGTATCCATCTTACAGTGAGTCTGTACAGCACCGTTACACGCATCCACAAACTCCTTGTTAAACTTGAAATCGTGTAGTGAGATGAGCTGTAGGTCGGTGACGTGCTTTAAACATGATCCTTTAAGGGAGGGAGGGGTTTACTTCAAACACGATCCTGTAGGGGAGGGAGGGGTTTACTTCAAACACGATCCTGTAAGGGAGGGAGGGGTTTACTTCAAACACGATCCTGTAAGGGAGGGAGGGGTTTACTTCAAACACGATCCTGTAAGGGGAGGGAGGGGTTTACTTCAAACACGATCCTGTAAGGAAGGGAGGGGTTTACTTCAAACACGATCCTGTAAGGAAGGGAGGGGTTTACTTCAAACACGATCCTGTAGGGGAAGGGAGGGGTTTGTTAGGTAATGTTCTCTATAAATCAATCCTATGGGGTTACTGAAGGTATTCGTTGGAATTATCTGTTATCTAAACATATTGAAACCAATGTTATTTCTTGTAGCGTTAAGCGTGGTTTTCCTACCTTTGAGTTTTGAGGAATTGAGGATCTAGTAGATTTTCCTACCTTTGAGTTTGGGTTTCTGGAGTACGATACATCCCAGTAGTTCCCCATGTTCATCAGCCTTCAGGTGATCGTAACAGGAGCTGTGTATCACGTCCTTACACGCCCTCATCAGCCTGAAATGAAGGGTGTTAGTTTAAAATTAATCTAACATTGCAAAACAAAGAACGGGACCTTTGAATCATTCTGAATGGAACTACACAATACAACGTTCTCTTGTAGTTGTGTATTAAAGCATATGATGATGTATTAAGATGTGTTGTTTCGGATAGAACAATGTCAGCACAGGCGCACAAGTTTCTAACTGTGTTGAGTTTGTAAAGGATTATGGAACAATGGAACATGGAATCATTTCCCTCGTTTCTTTGAAGGATGCGAGGTTTGTGTATTTCATAGCTTAAAAAACTACAGAGTGGTTATGTACTTAGTATTTAGTAATTAGATCAATTTACGAAACTGTCAGGAAATAATCTAAAACTAATGTGATTCTACGTAGTACAGGTGACAGAATCATATCAGCAGCCGGAGCAAACAGGATGTTCTAGAAAAGATCACGTCATGAAATTTAAAATAGTTGTTTACTTTGACGAGAGTGTCGTTCTGAACTAAAGTAGAAGCTTCGATCGAACGCTTCTTTTGAAAATTAGTTACAATACTCGTCTTCTGTGCTCTTTTTAAAGTAAGAGAGATTGAATCCCTTTTTTGAAGATAATGTAGCGGTGGATTTAAATAACAAAATAGTACGTCAATGTGTTCTTTGACTCTTTGAAATGTGTCCTTTGACTCTTTGAAAACTCAATATCAATGCTCTGTGGAACCTCAATAGGAGAAACTTTTAGCTGTAGTGATTTCGCTTCACCATTACTCAGAAATAAGACAAACTCACCTGTAATCGTTCCTGACATCAGCTGCCACGAGTTGAGCATGGTAATCCATCTCCTTCTCACAATCAGGTGTCAGAGTCTCCTTGTCGTCACTAATCATGTGGCTCTGAAGTAGAGATCATAAGGATACACTCCTTCTTATTTTGAGAGCATGTAACACCCGAGACGAGGAGGGGCGTTGCATTGCATTCCCAAAGGCTCAAGGGGAAATGTAAAAGAGGAGTGGAGGGTGAGGGTGGGATGGGGGGAAGTTTTCGGGGTTTTGAGGAGTACCTACTATGATTCGGAATCCTGAATGTTCAATTTCGGCATTCCGGGTTTTCGGGTTCCACGAGTAGATCGTGAGTGAGAGAATAGTTTTGAGATTTTGGTGAATGAGATATCGATATCCAATATACCGATTAAGGACCTGGAGACTGGATTGATTTAACACAGTTGATTTATTGACATAATCTCCGCAGGGACCGTATAATGTTTTCTCAAGGTCACAGCAAGCCACCTCATACTTATCTCATACACAGCGTACAGAGTATACGTGTGTCGTGTACATATTATGACAATATGACATATGATTATATTTTAGATTAAACGAGCAAAAATATATTCTGAACAGTCGATACGAAAAAAAAATTTAGTTACGAAAGGCCCTAGTAGCCTCCCTCGGGGTATTCAATCAATCAAAAACCAAAAAATAAAAAAATAAAAATAAAAATACCAACCTGGAGACAGCCGTAGTCGTCCTTATCAGCGTGGAATCCCGGGCAGTATCTGACAAGATCCTCCGCACATGCTGACACTACTGAGGGGGACAGGTTGACACTCTCTCCTTGCGCTATGATGGTCCTCTTCAACTCCGGGATACACTGGTCTGACACCTGAAATATCGAGGTAGTCAGTGACACCTGAAGTAGAGAGGAAGTCAGTGACACCTGAACAGTGCGGGGATACAATGGTCTGACACCTGAAGCGGTTATGGTTAATTTAAAACTTTATATTACATCACTACTTTAATATTATTATTTACATACTTCAGTACGGAAGTGCTAATCATGATCAGCAATCATCCGTGTCTCTACACAACACAACTTGAGTAGTAATGACCGATTATACCATGCATTTTGCAAGTTAATACTTAAATAAGGACTTTTGTCTGTAAATGTTACTAACTCCTTAACTCGCTGATCAGTGATCATACAGATTGCAACTATTTCAGGTAACAGCAATTTAAGGTGATAAGTCGCTTTTAGAGGTGTAATCTATCTCTCTTAACAATAAGCTTTCAAAGCAGTTGGGTTAAGCTGCAGTCCAGCAACCAAAAGTTATTTATTTAAAAAATCATTTGATTTCTAATCAGAAAATTTCGTCACGAACTGCCGACACCATTTTCCAAGTATTCTCGTGTCAGGATGTGTAATCACGCCACAACAGCTATATATTGCAGGGCTCAGCTGCAGGTGTGTAGTACACATATAGGAATGTAAATGGTAATTAAAAGAGCATTCCACGATCGAAACACAGCTTATAAGGGATAATGGCTGGCATTTGAAAACTTGCTTCACAGCTCAGAAGCTGATTTGAGGCCCCTTGGGTGTAATAGTTAAAGTGTCAAGAGACACATCACATGACAATAATAAATGTACAATTTAAATGAGAGTTAACCGTGCAACGCCCTCCCACGGGTCGGCCGTAACGTGCACTGTTCTCAAAGTGAGAAGGTATAAATTCTTCACCTACACGACGCGTAAGAGAAATAGGCGATTCAACGTCATCAACACACTACATCATGGTATGATAGTGACGTCATCCTACCCGCCTATTTCTCGTGCGTCGCATATAGTAGTGCATCCAGGTGGGCTCCAGTGAAACACAATGGAGAGTTGCCACCCCCCCTCCCGCTTGCAAAGAGGTGCTTGTCAGTGAACATTGCACGAAATAACAAAAACAAACTCTTCCAAACTCACCCGCATGTCAGCCTCCATGAAGAGATGGTGGTATAGACACGATATAACACCCCCCATGGGCCTCTGTTCCTTGCGTTCCATCACCTCATTCATCATGTTCTCACAGAGTCTGTGAGCGTCAGCTTGACACGCTACCATGAGTGGCTTATCTAACCTGAAATCACCTCCATGATAGACTATATTGCACCTTGATACGTGAGACAATAATTCTGGTTGAACAATTTTTACTTCAGATTCTTATTTGGAAATTTGACTGGTAATTTCATTCACATAACATATTATTCCCGATATTGTTCCCACTAGGCGTCTGATACTCACTTAATGGATCGGGACATGAAGTACTTATAGGAGAGGAGCTGGAGGTGGCAGGATTCCTTTATCTCCACCTCAAACTCCAAGTCAATGAGACACTCCATTACACCCCGCTCGTCTGGAAAGAGGAGACATCGGGTGATTCATTCTCAAGATTAAACGATAAAGAGACATATTATTTATGGGGTACAAAATTTGGGAATCCCCATATTTTCAAACGTCCAAAATTTCGATTATCCCCAGAATTGATATCCCACATAAAATATATCGCCAAGCAGAGAGGAGAATACAGAAAAAGGGACAAACAAAATTGTGCGATTTTATACCTCCCTCAGCCGCGCAGTACTTGTCAATGTACTGGCCGCAGTTCTGCATCAGGGCGTGGTTAAGGGTGACGTCAGACACGGGGTCCACCAGGATCACGAACTCCTCTAGGGTCTTAGCGCAGTTGGGTTCCAGGGCCCCTTCAGTCCTGGGGAAGGGTATAAGCCTCCGATATAAACATGTAAAGGGGGGGGGGTTAATGAAAGAAGAAATGTTTGATGAGGGGTATAAACCTCTCATCAAGAAGGGGAGTTTGATGAGGGTATAAGGGAAGGATATTGGTGATAATGAACATGTAGTCCAGTTTAACGCTCAACCACTCCACCAATGTATTTCTACGATGGGGAAAGCTGACTTTAAAAATGTAACCCGGGCTGATTGGTCAACGACAACTGGACCCATGGGTAAGCAGTAACTCACGCCTGTATGTTCATGAGGCAGTTGATGACTGCTCCTTCCTCCTGAGTGCTAACATCAGCACACTTCTTCTGCACGTCGTTATGACACGTCATACCCAAAATGGGGGTCAGCTCGATATCTCCCATTATCATCGTCTTTACCTGAGGGGAATGGGGGTTAGTTCGATATACCCCATTATCATTGTCTTAACCTGAGAGAGGGATGGGGTCAGCTCGATATCCCCCATTATCATCGTCTTTACCTGACAGGGGAATAGGGTCAGTTCGATATCCCCCATTATCATCGTCTTTACCTGAGGGGAATGGGGTCAGCTCGATATCTCCCATTATCATCGTCTTTACCTGACAGGGGAATAGGGTCAGTTCGATATCCCCCATTATCATCGTCTTTACCTGAGAAAGGAATGGGTCAGCTCGATATCTCCCATTATCATCGTCTTTACCTGACAGGGGAATAGGGTCAGCTCGATATCCCCCATTATCAGATCGTCTTCACCTGAGGGGGATGGGGTCAGCTCGATATCCCCCATTATCATCGTCTTTACCAGAGAGAATGGGGTTAGTTCGATATCCCCCATTATCATCGTCTTCACCTGAGGGGGGAATGGGGTCAGTTCGATATCCCCCATTATCATCGTCTTTACCTGAGGGGAATGGGGTCAGCTCGATATCCCCCATTATCATTGTCTTTACCTGGGCGGGGAATGGGGTCAGCTCGATATCCCCCATTATCATCGTCTTCACCTGAGAGGGATGGGGTCAGCTCGATATCTCCCATTATCATCGTCTTTACCTGAGAGAATGGGGTTAGTTCGATATCCCCCATTATCATCGTCTTCACCTGAAAGGAATGGGTCAGCTCGATATCTCCTATTATCATCGTCTTCACCTGAGGGGGGAATGGGGTCAGCTCGATATCCCCCATTATCATCGTCTTCACCTGAGAGGATGGGGTTAGTTCGATATCCCCCATTATCATCGTCTTCACCTGAAAGGAATGGGTCAGCTCGATATCTCCTATTATCATCGTCTTCACCTGACAGGGGAATTGGGGTCAGCTCGATATCTCCCATTATCATCGTCTTTACCTGAGAGGGTGGGGTCAGCTCGATATCTCCCATTATCATCGTCTTAACCTGAGAGGATGGGGTTAGTTCGATATCCCCCATTATCATCGTCTTCACCTGAAAGGAATGGGTCAGCTCGATATCTCCTATTATCATCGTCTTCACCTGACAGGGGAATTGGGGTCAGCTCGATATCTCCCATTATCATCGTCTTTACCTGAGAGGATGGGGTTTAGGGCACATTTCTATAGTGACTGCCATAGCGACACCTTTTTAAGAATGATATCATAGTACTTTATGCGGCTTTATGCTCCGATTCATTTTGATTGATTGCGAAAAACTATGGGCTTTCATTTTCGGATTTTCGAATTAAAAGAGAAACGAGAAATATCTTAATCTATCTATCGCAGCATTATTCACGAATTGAAGAAGCCCAAAACACTATCCTGAGGTAACAATTGATCTACCACATGGAATACAGATATATTCTAGCAGCGCTGATGTAGTAGGTATCTAAAATGATGTCACTACGAGGGTTTAAAGTGGTCAATAGAAGATGTGGAGCTGCAAGTTACTAGATAAGTTTTGCAGTTGTTCGTGATATAACCCCATGATGTGAGCTAATAACGCAAGCCTGCCGGTTCATACACATCAAACATGTGAAGATGTGATTATAATTGTATTATTATTATTTCTCTTCAACTTGAACACATCTGCTGTATATTATAAAACTTGAATTATTGAGATTCGCAGCAAAATCTTACCGTGTGTGTGTCTATAGCTCTGTGTTGTACATTAAATCTTATCCTACGTGGCATAACACAGTATAAGACTACGCATATTATTGCAATGTGGCGATCTCAAGACTGGTCACTTGTTGTTGCTACACGTCCAAAAAGTGAGCTTAAAAGTTTAAACAAAGACACAGTACAGAGATACATACACGAATAATGTAGAGGACGGAGAATCATGGCATTTTCTTGGTTAATTGGAGTATTTTAGTTATTTGATCACCTTGTTGTGCTTTTTACCCAGAGCCTTTTGGACTTGGTGTATAGTAGTATATTGTGAATCTAGCCCTGAGTAAGAACAGTACAGTACTTACTACGTACTGATAATAGCAGTACATTCTATTATAGCTAGCACTCGTTTTCTCCTTAGTGCTTAGAGTAAATAGTTAACTTACAAATTGTACATGTACTCCATACTTTTGTAAGTTCATCAATAGGTTGTTTCTCGACCATGTACTACAAGAATCATTGTCAAAGTTCGTCAGTTCGTAAAGAGAAAAGGATCCCAAAGTTGACCCGATAGGTCTAAGCATTTTAATACACACTCTCTTAAAGCTAAAGCGAATGATTGAAAATTCGATTGACACCCCCATAGAAGGGTTTTACACAACTCCTACCTTTTCCACCCGCTGCATGCACTTGTCGGACACCCCAACTCGGTTCTTGTTCTGTTCCTCGTCCACTTCACTCAGACAGTTCAACAGCAGGACAGTCCTCATGAAACCTTCCTCCAACTTGTGCGTTCTGCAATGGAACACGGTGAGGTAGGCGGGAGGGTCAAGAAGTTGACAGAATTAAAGGCAAGAAGGTGAGGCGTGGCTGTCCGAGGGTTAAGGAATTGACGGAAACCGAAAAGGGCAAAAACTTTACAAGAATTTACAGGATAATTTGCAAGATTTTACATGATCTCAAATGATGATCAAAGCAAAAGAATTTTTATTCAAATAATGAGTTCTCACTTCGCAGCCACATATTTATATCATTTGAGGGCAATGATGTGGCAAGTTTTTGGCAAACTATTTCACCATTGAAATTTCCGGAAATTTCAAAACTTTCGACTTATGTTACGTACAATAATCTTATGACACGGAAAAGATAAGCCTGTTTTAAAATTATTTATTCCCTTCGAACAAAAACGCAGCTGTTTGAAATAAAATTAAGTAGTTATGAAATGAAAAGTGCTGTATAATGTTCTGGACCAGAACATTGATTTGTAATTCTTCATCTTCATCAAGAATATGTGCCATCGTCAACGTGTATGACGATTACTATTGATCAACAAATTGCAGTAGATCTCATGAAGCTTGACAGAACTTCTAGAAACAGATTATTATAAAACATCGAATCTAGCTATCATAACATTAATCATCTTGCATGATCCGCATTATGTGATTTGAATTTCAAAGCATTGGGAGACAAAATAACATCATTTATTGATTCTGTAAATTGATGATTCATCATCACATGCAGATAACAAAAGTACCATGCATAGTGTATAGAAATCAAACAAATGTACAGTACAAATTACGTAGCAACTTAGGTATTCATAATTCACAATTTAACAGACATAATCGATTATCTTTCAATCTTGAATCTATATGGTCTGGGAACTAAATGGTCTAGGAACTAAATGGTCTAGCAACTATAAGGTCTAGAATATGGTCTTGAATATCGTCTAGAATATCGTCTAGGAACTAAAAACACAAAGGAATACTGACGTTTTAGAATCGAGGCAGTGCGTAACAAGCTCATCTCCACAGGACACTTTGAGTCCGTAGTCGATCTTATAGTCATCCAGTAGTAGCAACTGTCTTCTTACAACCTATCAGACACGATAGATGATGTTTCCTTGCGTTTTAAAAATAAAAGTGATATTCTATGACAACTCAGTCCAATAGTTTCATCAAATTCAAGAGAAATTTACCAAATCCAACCTCATTTCCAACATTTCCCAACGTTCCTTCAAACGTTTGTTACTGTTGATCCGCTACGTACCTCTTTCCTGCACTTCCCGGAGAGTCTCTTATCGAACTTGACACGGTACAGACAATCGTACACTGCTCCGGCATCGTCAGGAGTATCACTACACAGAACCTCCCGGTCCTCTCTACACGCGTAGAACAGAGCCTTGTCCAGCTTGAAGGGTAGAGGGGTTAGAAGGGGTTTTAAAAGAAGGGGAGAATCAGGGCGTACAACAGAGCCTTGTCGAGCTGTGTAAGGTGGAACAAGAGTTAGAACTAGAAGAAGGGGTGTTTGATACAGGAGTATAAACCAGGGCGTAGAAACGTAGTAGACTTTTCTAGCTGTGAGGGTGACGGGGTAAGAATGGGGTATTTCATAAGGGGGTAGAATTAGAGAGCCGCTTCTTTTCAAGCTGTCTTTTAAAGCTGTTAGCAATTAGAGGTCGAGGGTAAGTAGGTGTTCAAAAGATAGATGGGTTAGAGCACACAAAAGTCATCTGGAAAGCTGGTAGAAGTTGTGGAAGACAGTTCACTGGAAGTATTGGAGCAATTTTCAGAGAGTGTGCTTTTACGACTTTTTGCGTCTCTATGACGATTTATTGTGCAGTTCAATTATACTTGTAACAAGCAGATATTGACATAAACACTATTATCATTAAGCATTGAGCAACCCAGTTCCGTTGATAACAACTAGATAAATTTTGGTAAATTGATCCATAATCGTCGTTCTAAGGCATATAATTGGTCCAGGAAATGTTACAACAGCAATCATGCCTTTCATAAAACTGTTTGATTTGTGAAAGTCAGCCTATTTACTGGATACATCACGCATCTATTTAAGTAGTTTTGCCATGTTATTGAGGCAGAATCAGATATTACAGAATGACAAGGACAGACCTTACCATTATTATTCAAAAGTTTACCACTTCCGATATGGATATAGAGTACACGTACATTGTACAATATGTGTGTTTAATACAGTACATGCAAGTGGTTGTACAGAATTATTGACAAACAAGTTGAAGTAATAGTTACAAGCCTTGAAAGTGTCGGCAGCTTGTTCCTCCTTCACTTGAAGTACAGCTTTACATTCCTTCGACACTTCAGACATCTTCCCTTCAAGACAGGACATCACTTCAGCCTAAAGTGGGAGCAAGCATTTTAATACATTCAATAAATTGAATTGAATGTAATGATTCAAAGCATCATCCTGTACATCGGATCATGTTTCTAAACTCATAGCTTCAACAGTTGAAACTTAAATTTACTGATGAAACATTGATGGTTTAACGACTTTTTCAGGCAAAATTCAGAAATATTTCGGTATTTCCAGCCTGTGACGATACAGACTCATCAACAGATGTATCAGTTATCACACCACAAGATAATGATTTGACATCAGCAGAGCAGGCCTTCAGGAACCCTGCAAGATGGCAGGTAATATGTCATATGTAAGGAAAATGGGTCAGCTTCCTAATTTTGAGAACTTGCATTTCATATTATACAGGTTATTTATCCGTCAAATTTAGTAGTAGTGATACTCAGATTTATATTTAAATTTTTCACCTTCAGGAACCCTATCACAAGATGATAGTCACTGAAAACCAAAGCAGCAATATTGGTCAGGAAGCCTCTGCAACCACTAGCTTCTGGAGACCCATCAGCTGTTATTGACTGTCTGTTATCTAACATACACACCATGGAATCTGTTCTTCCAGAACAGTGGGTTTTTACCAGACACAAAATCAATTTCTTTCAATAAGACAAGATGCAGTTATTTTGCTTTTATTTTGTATCTAATGATACTATCAATTGTCTATGGTCTATTGATAGGGTAAGAAGCCTAATTCCGGCCGGCCCCCTATTCCGGCCACCCTGAGTTGAAAAAATTCCACACTTTTTATTTCACACTGCTTACCCCAAAAACAATTTTATGAGCAACTTCAATCATTTGCCCATGTTCTCTGAAATTTTGAGTAAATGATCATTAGGATATGGTCACTTTTTGATTTAAAAAATTTACCCCCAAAATAATGATTTTAGGCCAAAAATTTTGTTAAGTTAACATTTGATTTAAAATTGATTTGCAATGTATTTGGAGATAACAAATACTGAGTTATGTTGAATGATGCCCATAGATGACCAAATCATCGATTTTAAATCCAAAATGAGCGATTTAACGCTTAAAATTGTGTGACCAGAATTAGGGACCCAAAATCACAGAGGTCCCTTATTCCGGCCACAATTTCTATAGCTAAATTTCATTTAATCTATTGCACCTATGGTTTCTTAACTTTCCAAGGCTTTGAATTTCAAAAGTTTCAGCTCAAAAAGTTTAAAAACTTAAACAGGAACTGCTGTGGACGGAAATTAGGGTCCCAAAAATCTGGGGTCCTAAATCCGGCCAAAGTTCATAATACACAATTATGAATGTTCAAGTGATAAACCAAACATTACATGACGTTATGATAAAGTCTATATTGGTAAAAGCCCAGAGTGATGCTTATTTCTATCTAAATCTAGCAAATGAGACTATGATTTGAGATGGCCGTAATTAGGGACCCTCCTACCATGGGTACCTTATATTCAGCCACAACTCTATAGCTGTTTTTTCATATCAGAGCAGCATGGAAATTATGGAAAATTATCCATAACGTTGTTAAATGATATCCTGAATACACGAAAGTGACTTTTAGATGTGGCAAACTCCCATGGATGATCAGAAATTACCAAGGCCCTCTGAAAAATTAGATTTCGCCCCTAAATTAATTTTTGCTAGTTTTCATTTAAAAAGATCGGCCTAAGAGTCATAGCTAGAGTAGAAAAGTGCTTTTAATCCATGAAAGACATGTCACCAATCAGGAATTGTCGCCCAAAATAGAAATTTCAGATATTTTGATGGTACAAACACTAAACTGCAAGTTTATGTTGAAAACTAAGGCATGGGAATGCTTCAGGTGATATTAATAGAGTATAGTTTTACATAATATTTCGTAACAAACAGAAAATTATGAGAAAACCTGCAGAGCGTGTGCTTAAATTCGTGAGTCGAACTTGTACTGAATTCTAAATGCAAGAATTTTAGCTGAAAATTGTTTTTGGCGATTTTCTGACATACCATGTGCTAGATATAACATCTCATTTTGTGTGAGAATACTAAATAGTGCTCCTTCATAGTTTATAAGGGTGTTATAGCAGGTGGCCGGAATAAGTACCCATAACCCAGAAGGGACCTAATTCCGGCCAGCCTAACTCACTTACCTAGTTCTTACTATAACTTAAAATGATAAGAGGTAATAGAAAAGTGTTTTTAACATTCTGGGAATCCGTCAATATCTTAGGGAAACTTCATTTATGACATTTTATTCTTAGTTGAAAGTTACCTATCTTTGAGACCGAAAAATCAGTGTACCTAATGGAGCTACGCAGTAAAATTTCATTCTTGAGTAGAAGAAAGGTGGAATTTATAGACAGAGCAAAAATTTTGCTCTAAGATCAATAGTTTAAGAATTATTTTGGGTGGCCAGAATTAGGCTCAAATGACCGGAATTAGGTCAGGGCCCTAATTCGGCCATTTCCGAAAATTGTCCAAAAAGTATCAAAAATCCATAATTTTCAAATTTTTTGGGTATAATTAGCAATTTTAATCATTTTCCTACCATACTTAACTATTTTCAAGGTTCAAAACCTTCCCATATTTATAAAACATGATTTTGAAAAAAATTCGTACAAAAATGGCCGGAATTAGGTCACTCTACCCTATAGACTTATCAATGTATTTATCATAGTAAGTAATCTACTATCTATAATGATATAGAAGGCACTTATCAGCTCAATAAGTCCAAATACTCAATAAGTTAGTAAAAACTATCATTAGTTGTTGGTGACTGACCAGATCCCCACATCTTTTTTTCATCTGGTTTGCATAAACATCTTCTGTCAAAACTTTGGTTTTGAAGTTCCACAATTCCTGGTAAACAATTATCAGCTTGTCATTGTATTATTGAGATATTTATAGTGGAAGTACCGGAACCCAGAACCCAATGAGAGTCAGTTATCAGGGGTAACGAACCATCTAGCCTCAGTTAGTTAATTTAATATGTGTTGTGTTGTAAGTTTATATCTCAAAAAAATTTAGTCTGGGCGGGGAGAGTATGTTGATATTCGTTTTTATTATTATTTTATATTATTATTCAGATTATTATATTTCCCCTTATATCCCTTTACTTTGAAATAGTTATTCCCCCGTGAATATAACTTTCCCTTATATCTGAATATAAACTCAACATACTCTTCCTTCCTAGGCTAGATGGTTCGTTACCCCTGAAAACTGAGTCTCATTTGGGTTCTGGGTTCCGGTACTTCCACTATAAATATCTCAATTATTGAACATATTAATTGTAGTACCAATATATATATAGAAGTATAATATTTTGACATATCAGCAATATTCCTATAGAGGGATAAAAATAAGAAGAATATCAATATTTTTTTATCAAACCATTAATCAATGTAGCACTCTAAAACCTTCAATCATTAATTTGAACTATCAAATTTGACCTTCTAGCGGATTACGCAATATCAAGTTTTTAACTCACCTGTTGACAATCTTTAGGGATATCCTGAAAAGAAGATATTTTTAATATCATGTTTGAAGTGATTGATCATTTCAGTGAAACACAAAAATTCTCAAATATGAAATCAAACCCATACACTTTGCACCGCTATTCAACTGTCAGTTTCGAGATAAAATATCTCTTCTTCAGAAACTCCACAAAGTGTGACACAACATTCTCAGTTAGTTAATTTAATATGTGTTGTGTTGTAAGTTTTAATATCATAGTATAGAAGTATGTATGTCATGAATAGCCAAGAGATGATAAAATAGATGAAAGGATCATACTGGAACCATGAGGTTAACTCTGGTGCCATAATCAATCATAGATAGGTTCCACATGCATGTTTTTCAAGTTGTTTCAAATCTTTATTGAGCTGGTTAAAGAAAGTAAACAGATCAAACCGGTGGATTTGTTGATTGCATTTCTCTCAGCAAACATCCCACAACACTGAATTCATTAGTAGCACCACCAGGGCATAACTGGTTGTAAACTTCAGCACATGCTGACTCCTTTTCATACAGGCGAACAGCATTAGCCAATACTAAGTGGGACAGGAAAAGAACCAGAGATGAGAGATCCATACCCCTGTACAGTGTTTTAACTCTGTAAAATAGATTTTTTTCCTGGATAATTTGAATCTTGAGAGTTATCAATAAAGACTTGTATTCAGTGTTATATCGAATTAATTAATTAATATATCTAATACGCTCCTAATTGCGAGCCCAATGCACAAATATACTTTAACAAAACGTCATCAAGCTGAATAAATGAACAATAAAATAAAAATAGATGGCCCATTAAAAATGTAACGAAACAAGATTCAACCTTGGGAACTTACATGGAAATTGAAGAGCTTAGCATATTAACTTTTAAGCTAACGCATCATTGAGAAACCCTAATTAATAAATAAATAAATTAGTAAAAAAAGTTATCTAAATACATGATCTTAAATCATTTATCATAAAACATGCTTCACTATTCCTGAATGCATAGAAAATTGTCATCAAATATTGATTGTGAACATATTTGCTGCACTAGTGAATTGAACAAATATTTAATTTCAGTGTCTTTACTGAAAATAAGTTTCAAATGGAAGTTTACACCCCATGATTGCAGTTCAATGAGTTTTGATCGCAGTTTCAAAACATTGTCATCATACACATCACATTCGAACAGTTTATGAAACACTGAATCAGGAAGGGTCCCACACTCTAGACAGATAGGTACTTCAAGAGACTTATCATATTTTAAAACTGAGAAAGAAAAGTCCTGAAAACGAAGACAATGTCCATGAACAAAATCCATGACGTTTGTAGTAAAGTACCTAGAACAATTCCTTGAAACAAGAGGAAACTTGATGCAGTTAAATGAGCTAATCAATTCTTTGGCTTTTTCATTGACTTCCGTGTAAGGCTCTAGAGTATATGGGTCATTTTTTGTTAGATCCTCAATACCTCTCTTGATGTGCAGATTAATTAATTGAATTATGGAGGAGTGTCAATGTCCCAATTGTCCCTGTCCCAATTTACGTTCTTAGAGTTTGGGACTGGTTTTGGGGACAATTGGGACAATTGAGACAAACTAAAAGATGCAGAAAATGGTCCATTCATCACTTTTTACCTTGATCCCAGTTTTTCTATCATTGAAATGAAAGTTATATTCATACTACTATACTTAGAACATATTTTGGTCGTGTTTGTTTGCAGTGGCTAAGTGCTCCCACTTCTCTATTCCAAAACTGATGATAGGAAAAGACAGTGGCAGCTGCAACACAGCAAGTGCTAATATGTAACAGGCTGTGAGACTGCAACTGCTGCTCAAAAACATAATTGATTGAGCCCCAGTTGTATCTGTCAATTTTGTCCCAATTGTCCCAAAATTTCCAATTTGTACCTGTCCCATTTCACTATAAGAGTCCAATTTTTGCTCTTTCCCATTGGTCCCAATTGTTCCTGTCCCAAACCAATCTTTCTTGAATTTAGAACAATTGGGACAGTGACACCCCCCCCCCCCCAATTATTTCATTGGACTATCAATTAATATACTTTCACACAATTAAAAATCATTTTAGGTAAAGCATTAAAATTATGTATTAAATAGGCTGAAAAAGTACCAAGTGCTGTCTATGAAAAGTGGTGTATCATACAAGCATTGATGCAGCAAAACACAATTCCTAAAAATGATATCAAACCCACATACTATGCATACGATTAATAGACTGACTGTTTCGAAATTATATATTTCTTCTCAAAATAAAAATATATTTGATTTTGAGAATGATTTATTGATTTCTTCAAGACAAAATGAAATATCTCATTCTCGAAATTCTTCAACTGGATACTTAAAAAGGATTCAATCATACTTCACTAAGCTCCAGATCAGGAAATAAAATACTTGCAAATCCAACTTCGCTTCCTTGCTAAACACGTAGGGCCGAAGCGCCGCGCGCGTATATACACTCACCTATTCGGGCTTAAGAAGTACGCGCCGCGCCGAGCACTATCCTGTGCTGGGGAAGCGCGCGGCGCGCGCCGCGCGAGCATGAAAACAGGGATGCAATGTACAATGTACGTGTTCAGCAAATGCAGGTTTACAAAAAGCAAATACTTTAATAGCATAGGATTTTACCCTACCCTCCGCCGCGCCGCGCGTCATTTTTTTTCCGTGACTCCGTGTAGCTGCAATACGACCCTCCAAATTTCATTTCCGAGTGTTGCGCGCTAGGGATGCAATGGGTGAAATTCATCTACAAAGAGTTTAAAATCATGATATTGGAATTTTAACACGACCTTTTTACAACCCTTTTTTACCGCTGTTTTTTCGTAGGATGTTACCCTATCCACGCGGGCGGCGCAAGGTTCCACATGATCTGACATTTGGACGTCACTTTGCGCTCTCGATAGCCATCCAGTCAGAAGAAGTAGACGGGCAACGTCCGTCGACTGTTTTTCACTGATGACAGATGAGCATAGTATGTAGTAGCATACATAGATCACTTATAGTCAAATGTTGATCATCTCAAATTTCCTCGATTACTGTAGTTGTACAATTTGTTATTCATTTCAAATTATATTGATGCTGTTTTGTGAAATTGTGATACACTAATGGTGATGCACTTTTAGTGCTTTCTCAAACTATAATCATAGCATTTCATTCTCTTTGGAGATTTTTCAAAAAATGGAACTCTTCACTGTAAAATGCTTTGGTTTATTGCTGTAATTTGCATTTGTAAATAATTGTGTTTTTAATAAGTTTTATTGTTTTAGTTTTTAATTTATGTTGTGAGGTTGAATGCATTTGGTGGGTGCCCAAATATCCCCTTGCCATTTATATAGCCAGATTCTCATGTGCACATGGCATGTACACAGGAAGAATAGAGTGCTGGTTAATTTCAGAAGCTGCAAGTTCATCATAGAAAATAAGTTCACCAATTTCTTTTCCCAGTATAGGGAATCTTAAGTTCCATCTGGTTCAAACAAGATCAAAAGATTAAATTGTTTCTCTGGTTCATTCTTGTCTCTTTGGAGATGCAGCCTGATTTATGTTTACAAGTCAACAATGTAGAGAGCAAGTTAAAACGTTAAATGATACGAAAATGTGTCAACAATGTGTTAACTTGTAAACATAAATCGAGCTGCAACTCCAAAGAGACAAGAATGAACCAGAGAAACAATTTGTCTCCATTCTGGGCGACTTCACCCTTGCTTGCAAGGTTAAAAATGTATTCTTAGTTGAACAAGTACATACATCTTTGTAGTCAAGCTACAGAACTCTCCAACAGCTCCAACTGTAGTCTTTGATGGGATCCATGAAAGAAATATCTTCATTAGAGAGCTAGGCAGATCCAAATATAGCATGAGACACCAAAAATGATCTGGTGTAATGAATGGTCACACTGTGGCACATGGACTAGTGACCATGTCGTGGAGTATTAATTATTGTTTTAAAGTTTTAAGAGGGTCCTACAGTTTATTTTTCATAATTGATTTCCAAGATAACTAATTTAGCATTAGAAGATTAGATAAATCTCAATAGATATTACAATCTTAACAAGTGAATGTTATGCCTACGTGTAGAGGTTCGATAGTACTTGTACTATTCTGATTTAATAATAATAATAATGTCGTGGAGTTGAATACATTTGGCCCACACCCAACACTCCACCTAGAAACATAAATTTGCTAAAAGAAAATAGTTTGACAGCTGATGTAAATTAGTTTAAACTTTCTTTGATACAAAACCAAATTCTTTGACATCTATCTCTGATGAGGAAGGAACTTTTGATTGGTATGCTTTCCAAAATAACTTTTGAGTCATATTACTGAGTTTATGTGACTGAGATGTTGCTACATCTGAGATTTCCTCAATACCAATACTTCTATTTGTGTAATACTGATTTGACAGTATACCCAGGGTTGTATATGGTGCCATGTGAAATATCAGAATGATTCTCATTTCTTGAGAGTGCCTTAATGCAGTTATAAATCATAACATTTAAAACAGTTTAAAAATCATAGATGATTTTTAAACTGTTTTAAATGTTATGATTTATAACTGCATTAAGGCACCCTCAAGAAATGAGAATCATTCTGATATTTCACATGGCACCATAACTATTACCACTACTATAACTACTATAACTATTACCATACCATTGCAATATGGCATCATTGGTGATTTCCTGAAGTATTTAGCTGAACTGGGTCAGCATGCCTTGGGTTAATCTGTTTATATATGAAAGCATCTTCTCATCCAATCTTTTATCTTTCATTTTCATAAATTTTCACCCTTTCAATCAGGAACGTATGTCAATACTCCAAGGGAAAGCTGTGCCCAGGAATTCCATAACAGAATCTGAGCACTTTCACAAGCCTTTTCTGGTCAGAAACTTACCATTTATGATGAGAGAAGTTTGTCCTCGTCAAAAACAGACCATTGAAGGTATTTTCGTTATTTCTGAATTGCAGCCCTTTGATCTTTATAGTTAGGATAGCTATACAATTATGGGGTTGTTGATGGGACATAACACCACCTGAGAGCAAAAACTGTGTGTTGGGAACGCTCATGCAGACCATACATCCTCACCCTAACCATAAAATTGTGTCACAGGATTACCCAAATGGGTGTCCCTTTCGCGCAATTTGTGCTCAAAGGTGGTGTTTTGTCTGAATGGTGTTTTTCTGCACACCATGGGGGTGCCCCTGTCCCCATATTTTCCATAAATCAAGAAAAATTTAATTTCAGAAGGATGAAACTATGCTTCTAGAATCAAAAAATTTTTTCCTGGATTTACATTCCAATACTTTGCGTACAAACAGTAATATCTTGCTGTATTTGCTTTTCAGGAAAACTGATGGCTCTCCGGATAAAGTTTTCCAAAGTTCACATTCCAAAAGAGAGGACAAAGAAGAGAACGAGATCCTCAAGTGGATCATGAGCAGGTTTGTTTTAGATGTGTTGCTTAGGAGCTAGAACAGCTGAGAATTACAACTGTTTCGAGAATAACAGCTGTCATTCACAGCTGCCATTTGTGACTAAAATGTGACGTAATTATCCTGGTTCGTAAATTGAATTATGAATGACATCAGGAGCAAGAGCTCAACAGATGGCTTATATCTTATGTGTTTTAGTATCAGGGCACAAACCGAGTTGCCAGTAGCCCGATACCGTATCTAGATAGTGAACTTCTTCCCTGTCTGAATGTCTACATACTCTGTAGTGTCTAATATGTATGTATGTATGTCTAATAACGGCAAGGGTTATCGATAATCTTCGTATGTAATGTCTAGCATTGTGTCAAATGACATACGAGGTGTCAAGTTGAACCTTTGTGATTATGCCAATACAGAAAATTGCATCATTAAACGGTTTTATAATGACTTCTGAACTGTGGTATTATATAGATGTAAATATAGTACTGTTAACCTCGAAAATACCCTCACTTTTAATGTCTGTACTCGGTAAGTCTGTAGATGGTATAAACATTAAACACTTTCATCAGCACGAACACATAACAGCCGATGAGAGGTTTTCATGACTCTCTCCTTCATAAAACGAACTGCGTACGTGATTCTGTCTCAGTATGTAGTGTTTGCTGTGACCAATGCGCTGTGCAATGTCATTGACTACTATTAGGTTTCATATATTAATTAACTTTGCAAGGTATACCTACATTGCGATTCAAGACACACATACAAACTTTAGTGTGGAAATTAGCGAAGCTTGAACCAACAGTTTACAAGGCACCCAGCGACCAGAGTATAGGAGGATTTAAAAAAGGAGAAAAAATGTTTGCAATATATTTCCAATATCACAACAAGTACAAACCATTGAACTATTAAAACGTATCCTACATACCACATCTTCAGTACGTCATACAACGTGTCTCTGACACCAGTACGTCACACTGCGTGTCTCTGACACCAGTCCGTCACACTACGTGTCTTTAACACCAATACATAACACTACCTGTCTCTGACACCAGTACGTCACCATACGTGTCTCTGACAACAGTTCGTCACACTACGTGTCTTTGACACCAGTACGTCACACTACATGTCTCTGACACCAGTACGTCACACTACGTGTCTCTGACATCAGTACGTCACACTACGTGTCTCTGACACCAGTTCGTCACACTACGTGTCTCTGACACCAGTTCGTCACACTACCTGTCTCTGACACCAGTACGTCACACTACGTGTCTCTGACACCAGTACGTCACACCACGTGTCTCTGACACCAGTACGTCACACTACCTGTCTCTGACACCAGGACGTCACACTACGTGTCTCTGAAACCAGTACGTCACTCTACGTGTCTCTGACATCAGAACAGAACACTTCGTGTCTCTGACATCAGGACGTCACACTACGTGTCTCTGACATCAGTTAGTCATACTACGTGTCTCTGACACCAGTACGTCACACTACATGTCTCTGACACCAGTACGTCACACTACGTGTCTCTGACATCAGTTAGTCATACGTTCTGACACCAGTACGTCACACTACCTGTCTCTGACACCAGGACGTCACACTACGTGTCTCTGACATCAGTTAGTCATACTACGTGTCTCTGACACCAGTACGTCACACTACCTGTCTCTGACACCAGGACGTCACACTACGTGTCTCTGACATCAGTTAGTCATACTACGTGTCTCTGACACCAGGACGTCACCATACGTGTCTCTGACACCAGTACGTCACACTACATGTCTCTGACACCAGTACGTCACCATACGTGTCTCTGACAACAGTTCGTCACACTACGTGTCTCTGACATCAGTACGTCACACTACGTGTCTCTGACACCAGTACGTCACACTACCTGTCTCTGACACCAGTACGTCACACTACCTGTCTCTGACACCAGGACGTCACACTACGTGTCTCTGACATCAGTTAGTCATACTACGTTTCTCTGACACCAGTACGTCACCATACGTGTCTCTGACACCAGTACGTCACACTACATGTCTCTGACACCAGTACGTCACCATACGTGTCTCTGACAACAGTTCGTCACACTACGTGTCTCTGACACCAGTTCGTCACACTACGTGTCTATGACACCAGTACATAACACTACCTGTCTCTGACACCAGTATGTCACACTACGTGTCTCTGACACCAGTACGTCACACTACGTGTCTCTGACACCAGTACGTCACACTACGTGTCTCTGACACCAGTACGTCACACTACGTGTCTATGACACCAGTACATAACACTACCTGTCTCTGACACCAGTACGTCACACTACGTGTCTCTGACACCAGTACGTCACACTACGTGTCTCTGACACCAGTTAGTCACACTACGTGTCTCTGACACCAGTTCGTCACACTACGTGTCTCTGACGCCAGTACATAAAACTTAGTGTCTCTGACACCAGTAAGTCACACTACGTGTCTCTGACACCAGTACGTCACCATACGTGTCTATGACACCAGTATATAACACTATCTGTCTCTGACACCAGTACGTCACCATACGTGACATAATCTGACACCTTAGAGCATAAAATTAAAGTCTCGTGACACCAGTACGTCCACTAATGTAACATTGCGTCAGGACACCAGTGTCGTCACCATACGTGTCTAATGGGGGATGTCCGGGTGGTGTTTTTGTCCGCGAATATGAAACCAGTACTATCTGTCTCCCCTGACACCAGTTCGTCGTTCTACGTGTCTCTGACACAAGTACGTCACACTACGCGTCTCTGAAACCAGTAGTCAGTACAAAACACTACCTGTCTCTGACACCAGTACGTCACACTACGTGTCTCTGACACCAGTTCGTCACACTACGTGTCTTTGACACCAGTACGTCACCATGCGTGTCTCTGAAACCAGTGCGCCACACAACGTGTCTCTGACACCAGTACGTCACTCTTTGTATCTCTACGTGTCTCAGCGTCACACTACGTGTCTCTGACACCAGTTAGTCACACTACGCGTCTCTGAAACCAGTAGTCAGTACAAAACACTACCTGTCTCTGACACCAGTACGTCACTCTACGTGTGTCTGACACCAGTACGTCACCATACGTGTCTCTGACACCAGTACATAAAACTAAGTGTCTCTGACACCAGTTAGTCTTGATATGCCTTTCTGACACCAGTACTAATTAACGTTGTGCACTTATGTACGTGTTTTTGTCGGAGTGAGATATTTGCTATGACAATGCTATTACCTACTCTCAGGTTTCCTAGATCTATTTACATTGCTGCCAACTAATGCGTCGTCACACCAATTTTCCTGTCTAACTCAATAGATATATTGCTAGTTGACTGTTTGCATAATGATGAGCATAAATATGAGCGTGATAAAAAACAAAGTCGTTCGATTTTAATCCTACTTTTGCGCACGCGCGTAAAATGATTTTGTGGGTGCTTTTAACAGCAAAACGCGCGCACGTACCAACTTATTGTTTTCATTGTAGATTTCTACTGACAGAATTTTTAAATTATATTTCCCGATCGTCCAGCTAAAAACCATTTTCGCTGAATGGAATCTCTTTTCAGATCAAACCCTCGCCGATTTCCAGACAACTACAGTGTGCTTCAGAGGATTCCTTCACTGTGAAACGTCCTCATTGCGTTTTTAAAGAACTAAATAAAACTTATTACCAAACATGACTGAAAATTGGTTTTAAACAGACAGTATTGAGCTGTATAGAATATCTTTGAAGGTTGAAACCTATGCCCTATCCAATTTGTGGCCCTTTCCAGTTTCCAACAATCTCGCGTTTTGATTAACTACTAACCTTATTTCTCTATTTGCGTATGTGACGGTTTTATAAAGGGTGAGTTTATGGATGTTTAAACGTAAATATAATATGTTATTTTCAATAAGGTCTGATTTGTGACCAACTATCTATACTTGTAAGACAGATTAGAGACCGCTAGTATTGCGTTGTGAATATCACTACTTCCCAGTTTGTTAGTTTTGTTTTTGTTTTTTTCAAAATTTCAGCATCTAAAATCGAAAATGCCACCAACGCAATGTTAGCTTAGTCTTACCTTATTAACTACTTTTGTATCAGTGATTCTATTTATACATTGTTTTGGATAATTGTTTATGATAAGCTATATGATTATCAAAGTTATTTGATAATATGGTTTAGAAATCCTCTAAATGATATTAGAGGGGGGCAACCCTGGGTGAAGATGGAAATTGGCAAATGATGGTTTAATTTTCTGGGGTTTAGCGTGGTTGCCTCCCTCCTATACACAGACTACGGTAGCTGATTCATACTTTAACGTGATTTTTATGAAAGTATCGTGTATTGTGGAATCGGGTAGGATCTGATTCTACTCTAATTTACTCAGTCTATGAAATAGTATTGGATGGTTTAAGAAGTTTATTAATTATAGTTGCTAAACACGTATATCCCTGTCTGCGTTAAATTATGCGGGCTTAGGAATAATTATAGAGTGTTTTGCCACGGCTCTGGCTAAAACCACACTCTGCTACTAAAACTAGGTCGCTGGTCGAAGTGAGAGGGGCTTAGTCACACTCCACAATACCTTATTCATCTGGCCAGTCAGTGTTATATTTGAAGTTGTTCCCTAAATAAGAGAATCAGGTTTTGACCGATTCTAAGGCTTCCCCGTTTTCATGCTTTATGTAGGTGGAGGTCGTATTAATACTAGGGGCCATCCATAAAGGACGTCCGCAAAATTTCGGCCATTTCAGACCCCTCCCTCCCCCTGTCGCAAACAGTGCAATTAGAAACCCCTCCCCTCCCCGGACGTCCGCATTTTACTCAAAATCTTTTTAGGTCATTTTGGCCAGAAATTTCATGATTTTCTAATGAAAAGAAATCTAAAATTTTGAATTGCGGATTCTTTGGCCAAACACTCCCCCCTACGTTTTGCAAACGTCCGCATTGGTGGAGGTCGGACGTCCTTTATGGATGGCCCCTAGCCATTGCTGTGTGAACCCCGACTAGTAGCCAATTACGTATTTGTGAAGGACTTGTTGATGTTTGCCAGAAATACCTTCTCCAAGCTCTTGAGTTATACTGTTTCTATTACAAAAGGTTTATTGTGGTTATCTGTGAAGCAGCATTAGAAACACCCTTCTTTTTGTGTCATCAAGTTATGATGTAGTTTCTTGGGTTACCCGGGATTAACAAATTCAAGTGTTTCACTTTGATTTGAATATTGAGTACATGATAGATTTAATAGCATCAATCTGGTGTCGATGAAATGTGGTCATTGCGCGCATACACTTTAAAATAAAGAATTGTAATTAAAATATCTTTCGTAAGTCATATACATTCAAAAAAAAGTAAACGCTCTTTGATTTCGCAACAAGTACCTTCAGTACTTAAAATTACAATGATAATACAAATAACATAATGATATACAGCATTAACACACAAATATAGTATATACTGCAATGAGTTCTGTTAGTGTTTGAAAACAATCAATTTCAAAAATATCCAATTTATCGATGTAGGCAGTTTTTTAAACTTAAATAGTACGTGAAAATGTACTGAAGCGATCTCATTCTATCGAAGCTATTTGAAACGATACAATTTTCTTGATATTGATTATTAAGCCGGGAATTGTGCCGGAGGCATCAAGAAGCGTACGATATGACCTTTGACCCTTGCTTTGATACATTCTTACACCTAACAACGCCTCTGTTAAAATATGCTTATGAATTACGGTGAATCACTCACAAAATCCTTCAATAATTATGCAACTCCAGGATAAAGCAAACAATAATACCAAATCTTGTATCGCCATGATAAATCACTCAGTCACAATTGTGATAATCTTTCAAGATCAAAGATGGCTCAAAAGTAAAATATTAGTATGAAATCAGTATGAGCCGAAAAACGAGGGATAAATCAATCCTTTCAACTTCACATTACACAGCCTCTATTGACAGTATGACTAGTTAAATTGGGAGTTCTGTGTCTAGTTCAATCAATTAAGTATGATTATGTCGCTTCCAGTCAATATTCAGTACACAGCTAGATATAGTTCTAGTACAGTCCAACTCCATGTATATTGTATATGAAGTCCAATCGGTGAGTTTTATGTACGCAGTATGGTTGATAATGGCATCTTCTAACGTCTTGTATCTACACTGAAATAAATGTGTATTATCAAAATACAACATGCTATTCTAATGAGAATAGATATTTCAAATAGTAAATACAAATTCTTGATAATCCATGGAAAATATCAACGCGTCTCAAGATAAGATATCAACTCACAATTTACTGAGATAAAATCGTTATCTCCGAGTTGATGTGATGCTAAAAGCACAAATGTTCAGGTGGTCACACAAGTCGTTGATCTGAAAAACATTTTACTATGAATCAAATGGTTTTTCAATATCAATCGTATCGTCTGTTTCGTTTATTATGGCACATTTGAGAGAGCTGTAGCAGGGACATGCTTTTAGTTTTGATGTCGACTGATATCACCCTGATGGAGCTAATAGATGAACATTTGATGTTCAAAAGTTCATTTCATGAATTTCAAAATTGTCTGGTAGTTGTGAAGATTTTATTCTAAGTAGGAAAAAAGAGGCTTTCAGTGAGGTTATTTTACCATGTTCCCTGATAGCAGTTAGACGACCGTGGCGACACATTTTGCTCTTCCCCAATGAAAACCTCGACCATATTTTGACTCTTAGGAATATTTTGAACAAACTTGAGGCCCATAGGTTATTTTCAAACATATGGAACGGCAAGAAAATGGTCATTTAGTCAAACCATTCAGAGAGTGAGAACAAAAAAGGCAGCTCACTATTTTGGCAGAATCCAGAAAACTCGCAATTTTCACTTGAATGTTGGAGAATATTTCGTGCTAATCATCAACAAAATCACAAGATATGCAAAAGTTCTTAAAAAGTCAACTGAGTACCACGAACAGGCCAGAGTTGATGCGAGGTCAGCTTCGCTAAGACACTAGAGAATATAGCCTCACTAATGGTTTACAGGTTTTTCATGGGTTGTGTTGGTTGGAAATGGCTAATTGGAGTAAGGATAATGCAATACAATGCCTAAGGAAGCTGAGTAACCCATTGAGTCACATAGCAATGCTGGTTTGGGGTGTTGTTTTGGCCAAAAGCCTGATTTTCCTTGATCATTTCACCATAATGGAGCTCAAATGGCTCTAAATCAGCACTCAAATTTGAAGTGAGTGAAGTTTTCCCGCAAAAGCCTCAAATCTAGCTAGAATCCAACCTGATTACAACTCAGGAGCACTGGAGTGACCCCCCATGCCTCAATTTTGACCAAAAAATAATTTAAGCGATTTTGATGACAAAATGATGAGTAAAAACTTTCCAGCTCTATGGCCTCCCTACTTGCCCAAATATATTACCAGTGGTTCCTGGCTATGGCTAGCATTTAAGACGATGATATTCAACGGGAAAAACCAACCCTGACCCTTAAGCGAGTCCTTTAACTCTTTAAGAGAGCATTCACCACTTAATTCAAGAAACTTCAACACTGGAATTGGGATAACATCAGTTTAGCAGTTGTTGAGCGCCTGGGACTTTGTCAAAAAAGGATAGACTTCATACCATGGATTTTCGAAAATGTTCATCTATTTCACGAATTGTGTGCATAATTTCATAGCTCAAATAATTTCCGTTTTCCTCTGATAACAATATAAAATATGCCATGATAAACGTTACGTAGTATACGATCCAAATTGAATACAATTTGATGTCGGTAAATATTTATCACTGATTAATTGATCATTGATTAATTGAAAATTTTAAAAAGAAGTGCGCGTGTAGACTTGGCATTCAATACAAATCAGCATATCATAGATCAAAGCCTGATATCTTTTTTCACTGATCACGACATATGCGTAGTGGAAGAAGGAGCACATGGAGAAAACACTGTAGAGAGTAAGGACATTCCCGGGGTTAACCCCCACAACCACACTGAGAAACCACATGAGGAAGAGGGGGATCAGAGGGGGCTCTATCAGGTTACACCGCGTGCTAGACATCTGGTTTATCATCAGCCGGCACTGAGGGAGATGGGGTTAGAAGGAGGGTTAGAGGGGAGTGAGTTAGAGGGGAGAGCTTGGAAGGGAGGGGGTAAGAGGGGAAGGGTTGTGGGAGGGGTTTAGAGGGGATGGGGTACAAGAAGAGAGGATAACCCCCACAACCACACTGAGAAACCACATGAGGAAGAGGGGGATCAGAGGGGGCTCTATCAGGTTACACCGCGTGCTAGACATCTGGTTTATCATCAGCCGGCACTGAAGTGAGATGGGGTTAGAGGGGGATGGAGTTGGAGGGGAGGGGTTAGAGGGGAGTGACTGAGAGGGGAGGGGATAAGAGGAAAGGGGGTTAGACAGGAGGGGGATAGAGTGGAGGGAGTTAGAGGGGAAGTTATGAGCCCATCATGCACGAAAAAGTAAAAAGATGGATTACCACAACGTTTGAGAATGTGAAGCCGTAAGCTATAGTCCAGATCCTAGGATGGGACATATAAGTGTCAGTACAGAACACCGGAAAGGAGCACAGCAGGAAGTTAAGGATGAAGTAGGGCACCCAGGGTCGGAACATCTCCAGCCATGTGTTCTGTTTGTGAGTCCCTGCTTTGATGGCCCTGAGAAATTAAATGGGTTTTAGAATTTTAGATCCTAATTAGAGATGCTGTCAGCTTGCATAACTGTATGTCTATTCAAGGGTAAACGATACCGTGAAAGCCTAAAATTCAAGGTTATGTCATCGGTCATCGAGTGATGATCGCCTGATGATGAACAGATGAGAAAGGTTGAAGAATGCCGGAAGTGAGTAACATTCAATGGAAAGCGTGCATTCTGCGCGCGTCAACCGCGCGCTATTTCGCGCACAGTCTATCACAAATTTCTACTCGCGGCGAACGCCAAAGTCGAATGAAATTTGATACGAAAATGTGACATCATGTCGTGATGAAGTTGAACTTCCATTTGCTCATCTGTGACGTGCTTGTTAACATGACGTACTAGTAAGACATGATAATGTAATCAGTAATGACGACAACAGATAACTTACAAGTGCACGTTAAGACAGCTGAGACCGAGCGAACCTAGCATTCCAACTGAAAAATGGAAGTTCAAAATGTGTTATCAATAAAATGCAACTTCAAAATTGCAATTTTTTAGGCATATAAGGAGAAAGTTGTGGTAAAAACATGCGATTGAATAAATTAAAATCCGCTGTTACAGTCACTTCAAGAAACACTCGAGATGAAGATTAATTGGATACCTCCATAGAAATATAAAAGGAGATTATTATTCTCCCGATCTTAAAAATGAGTTAATAAAAGCTTCTTACCCGGCAGTAATAGATACATGATGTGGTTCAAAGGAATAAAGTTATCTGCAAAGAAGTTCTTCAATCCAACTGGAGTCATGAATCCAGCAAAGAAGAACAGTGTTACCACAATCTGCGGCGATTGAGCGATAAGAAAATTTCGATATTTTGTTGATAACCGATCAACTGAACGATCACATTTATGACATGATAAAATTTTGAAAATATAAAAGAATCAAGATTTACGAGACTCGAGTCAAATAATAATAAGAATTTGCAGAATTTAAGTAAGAACAAAAAGGAGAGAAAAAGACCGTCCACCCCACTACATCACTTACACACTGTGCGATATCAAATAGCCATGGTAGGTACAGGACCCCAGTGTTGTATTTCTCCCAATGAGAAACCCAGAAATTAAAGGTGAGACTGAGCAGTAGGAAAGGAGCGTAGTATAGGTTTATACCGCCACTTTCTGGATCCGTGCCAAATACACCTGGGATAAAGTGCAGTGAATATTTTTGCATCATTTTACTGTTCATTTGAAATAGTTTGACGAAATTTCCAATAGAAGAAAATAGTGGAGTAGAGGAGTAGCTATTATTTATTTCAGTTGCTATGCGTGAATTAACCTCCGCGGTGTGAATAAAAAGCTATTAAAGCGTACTCTTGTTCTCTTGAATCCAGGAGCCGCAATATTGCGGTGAATTAGTGCCTTTGTATAATATTATCATTATTCCATATTTTTAACAAAATATATAACGTTAGTGCCCTCAATCTCAAGACCTCGATCATGTGTCTAGAATAAAACATTCGCTGTTTCGGAGTTTATAAATAACTCTTTTATTTACCATCGGTCCATCATGAAAGATCTAACACAATAATATGACAATGAATACAGTTGCTGCTTCATGTGGGCTAATAACATATGCGGTGAATAAAACAGTTGGTATTCGTGGCGAATGGATGGTGATGCGTCATCAACTGATCACTTTGAGGCATGATAATGACGTCACTCTCAACCACTTACTTTCCGTGATCAACCCACATTATGAGAGTATGTTCAACACTACTTCTGCAAGTGACAATACATTTCGTAATGTATATACATACATGGTACGGAGTTCCCTACTGGAGATGATAAGAAGAGGTGGAGAGGTCTATGTTGTATGTTGAACACGATAGGTACACGGGTGAGAGAGAGAGAGATGTCCACATCAGATCGCATGGTAATGTGGGGCGCCGTACCACCTATTGCTATCTGCCTATTGTACACGGTGTAGATTATGTATAGCGAGGTGTATTTCTGTCAGAGCAAGTGTTGGGTACCGAATGACAGCAAATATATCATCAGAGTGCTAGTGAGGGGAGAGCAGAATAGAGAATGTGTGTCAAATGACACCTTTTATTACCAATCAATCTTTATTCTTTATTAGCTGTTCAGTCAAATGGCTGAGACGAGTACTTTTTCTCATGATCTAAAACTTAGATAGAAGGTATAGGGATCGTTCATATATAACCTTATTAGGCAGGGTACATTACCTTATTTGGCAGGGAGTTTTCAAATGATGACGCTACACGTTGTTGCCCTATTGTCACTGCTATTGTCAGCTGTACATGGAGAGGTGCTTAAAATCGGACAGAAATTTATTGCTTATATTATAATGTGAACGATCCCGGAGTCGGTCCATTAGCTGACATTGTCCGATGCAGCAGACAATAGTTACATTTGAATCGAGTACAGTGCGAATGTGTTAACAATTGACAGACCATGGTTCAGACATTTGAAGATTAATGGGGGTTTCTAAAAATAGAAAATTGTAAATCTAACTGTTCTTAAACATGTTGATGGAATATTGAAATACGAATTTTAAATGGAATGCTATTCATTACTTCATTAATTAGCCGATTTAAGTTCACATCATTGAAGCAAGTATTGGTGATTTGTTGATATCTTACAGCTAGCATGAGCAACACTTACTCATTAGGGGCACTTACTCATTAGGGACACTTACTCATTACGGACACTTACTCATTAGGGACACTTACTCATTAAGGGACACTGGTAACATGATTTGTTGATATCTTACAGTTAGTTGATACCTAACAGTTAGTATCACTTACTCATTTGTAACACTTACTCATTAGGGACACTGGTAACATCCACATGCAGTTACTGTCAATCCCGTGATCCATCAGCTCTCCCAGCGGGGATCCGGAACCTGAAATAATGCATGAAATATGAAATGATGCATTAAATAATGCATGAAATGATGCATTAAATGATGCATTAAATGATGCATTAAATAATGCATGGTGTTAGAATTAAGGAATTTCAATAGCGACTCAGAATTAGACAGTGCACGGTAATTCAGATTCATATGTAAATCGATGAAAATGTAATTTTAACAATTGGTATTGGGAATTTCAGACGAAATTTTATTGTATTTCTATCTCCAAACCACAGCTTGCTACAACTCTATCCAATGTCCGCAAAATGCAGTTTTATTACCCAACAATACACCAATTTAAATTCTATTTATCAATCTGCCAATGAAAAGCTACATAAGTACACAGCTAGGTGTCACTTTCATTGTTCATGATACGATGTTGTATTGCCATTACGTTATAACACACAGTAGATCATTGAGTTTAAATAGAATTGTGCGATCAAACTTTCAGTTTCTTGTTGTGATGTTGTAACATTGGTTTTAAGTTTCATTTCACATCAAATGGAATTGGAATTTGGTGCTAAACTGCCAAATTCATTTTCCTTTTAAAGTTTTTACATTATTATTGATAAAGATGATCTTGAAATGATAAGATAACACTATAATAGGACTTCCCATCTTAATCTAATAACTACCGTCCTTTTCCCAAACGGGAAAATTGCAAGTTTTGCCTCGAAAATGAATCCTCAATGTTTATTAACCAAACTGCAGGACAATTGACTTAAGTTGAATTCATGAATTGAAATTAATTTTTACAGGGTTCCAGGACTCTGGATGACTGAAGGAATGGACATGGCAAAAGTAGAAGCAGCTCACAGGGCACTACTGTTTCAAAACAAAGAAGATCCTAGTTTAGTTGAGAGGAGCGATGAAATACCTTTCTGCCATAGTCTCGGTGAGTTAGAGATAGCATCAGAAGTTTACTTTTCATGGCAATCATTACATTTACAGTGCTCGACATTCAATCCCCAATCTTAAATCTTTTTCGACATCCACAGAACGCATCGATAGATAAGGTAATTACTTCAAGGTCTCTGTATCTTCCTCCTATTTCCAAACCCCACCACCCCTCCTTCCTCCCATAGCCCCCTCCCCCGAATCAGTTGCTCCTTCTGGACTCTCCAAGGGTTATTCCCCCTCCCTTCTCCCAAAGTTAACCAACCCTCCGTCTAATTCACTCCTCCCCTCCACTCCTCCAATCACTTGCCCCTTTTGAACTCTCAACCTCCCTTTCTCCAGGAAGTGACGGTAGGGTTTACCCTTCTCACAACTACCACGGGGGTACCTGGTCAGACAGACTGGCGTCATGTGACCTCTTTCAGTCACGTGATACCGACCTCTTCATCTGCTGCTTTCCCAGATCAGGTAATCAGGTATATGATCCACCACTCCGCTAAAGTTGAAATCTATTTCCCACAGGGTGCAAGCACGGGAGTACTTGCCTCGGCTAGTAGCTTCCTCTCCTGGGCGCCGCCTGGGCCCTCGCAGGCCCATGCCCCTTCTAGTATAGTAGAGTAGTAGAATTAGCGAGGATAAGACACAGAGCGACGATAAATTTCTTTCGAAAAAATTTGCAAAGATTTGGAAAAATGAACCAAAATTTGGTGATGAGTAGTGAAAGAATCGTGAAATTGTCAAACCTTTTCAAGATGTATCTACCTACTTGAAACTAAATTATGAAATCCTTCGCTTTTCCGGGATGAATGATGATCTTCCCTTCTCCAGAAGCATAAAAGTTAAACTTGTGAGGTTAAAGGAATCCGAAGATAAACATCTGCTGCTTCCCCAGATCAAGAGCAACTCAAACCTGCATATCCCATTACATGGGTCAATAGGGCAGAGAAGTAGTAAAATGGCAGATCCGGCAGATCCAATCATTCGAACACTCAAATCTCAGAAGCAAATTGCAGGTCTTTAAAGTTCAAACAAGTGGTCAGGGCATATTATGGTACTTATTAATCTCTTCACCAGGGTTCCAATTGGTGTCAGAACATGATAAAACACATCCTGAACAAGCCTCTGGAGATGGTGACCATTGATCTGGTGCGGTGGTTTGAGGGTCACTCCAACACCCAGCTGGAGGAATTCTCTTCACCCAGATTCTTCAAGTCACAGTGAGTACTAAAAACAGCTTGAAACAACGTATGTATACATCTATTGAATAAGACATTATATCCCTGACCAGAGCAAATATCTTATGATCTTACTAAGCTAAATCTAACACTAAAATAATGATTGCAAATTCCAATCATCTAATGAACACTGAACTGCCATCCCTGACCAGAGCAAATATCTTATGATCTTACACTAATCTCACACCAAAAGAATGGTTTTATTTCCTGGGGGCCACAATATTGAAATAAGGAGTCAATTGCAAATTCCAATCATCTAATGATCACTGAACTGCCATCACCCTCGTAGCCTTATGATACTCATTACATTTCTCATTTCCTCTACAACCTCACATTACCCTCCACTCAGTCTGCACTACAAGAAGCTGCCGGAGGGTGCTAAGTCCATCTACATAGTCAGGAACCCGTGGGATAACTGTGTAGCTACCTTTGAGGTGCTCAGAGGCTACTGTACATTTGGAGCAGAGGGTTAGTGAAAGTCACATTAAATTACTATCTTAGTACAGGAACCAGCTACTATACACTTTTGCATTTCCAATCTTGACTCTTGTAAACATTTAACGATGAAATTTCATAACATTAATTGAAAATTCCACATTGAATTCATGATCCAAATGACCAAATATGGCCCGGAAGTTTTAACCCTTTATTCTTTCACCATTTTACTCCAGGACCATCGATTGATATCTCAATAAACTCTGAACCTCTTCAGATCTAACGTGGGATGACTATGTCGAGTTGTATCTGAAGGGTAAAGTGCTGTTTGGTAGCTGGTTCGAGCATGTGGCACAAGCCTGGAAACACGCCTCAAACAACCCTCATAACACTTTATTCCTGAGGTAAGGTAGAAGTAACTAAGTTACCATTCTTTATGTTACTTTATTGCTGAGTTACTAAGTTACCATTCCTTTTTGTTACTTAGGTACAAACTCCCATTCTTTTCATTCCTTGATAGAAGCTACCATTCTTTTCATAAATTCTTAAGAGGAACCTTCCATTCTTCTTATGGTAGATCTTCCCATAATATGCTTGGAAACGATAGCCTATTGTTACATTATCAGAACATAGGAGGAACATGCATAATATCCTAATATGCACGGGATATGTGGGGGACCTAATAATATGAGCCATTATGTATACAATATACATATGTAATGTGTAGTGACTAGTGTGTACACTATCATGTTATTATAAACCGACGATACACATCATATTGTGTAGAACTGGTGTCCTTTCCGAAACAGATTTAAGTCAAAAAACCAATTCAGTAGAAAGTTAATTGCAGACTCACACTACAATTTCGACTTAAGTAAGTTTTTGACTTTTGTCTGTTTCGGAAAGGACCCTGACTTCGTACCATTGCACATATTGCCTATTCTAGTTAGCAGCGATCCTCTAGGTATATAATTACACTGACAGCGCCACCACTCAAATCATCATTATGTTTGTCTAATTACACCACTGCGCCGCATACATAATCATGGATAGTCTCATATTTATGTATTTCAAGGTTAATTTCATAATTGATATTTTGATTATCAATCGTAACTCTAAATACCAGCTAGCAATGTCTCCTCTTGAATTGCTCCCTCAGTACACGATAGTGCAACATTTCTGTACTGTGGCTGTGGATGTAAATAAACATAAACAAATTATAATGCTGTGATTAACAAAAATCAGTGAATGCATTTACTGCATCTCATTGCACGACAAAACTAGACTATAGGCTGTATTATTTGGGTATTTCTGCGATCAATAGAAAACATGTTATTCAAGGTTGCGGGTACCCACTAAAGAGTAAAGTCGGCTTTATAACTCCATAAGTATTGTTCGAGTAAATTGTATATTTCGCACTTAACATCGTCTCTATTGAGGTTTCATTGAAAACTTTAAAATAGATTTAAACTTATCAAATGAATTCAGGCCAAATCAAAAGGTTAATATCTGCATAGGCATACTCATGGTCCTCCTCAACATCCTTATTAAAATCCATTGATGTCATCCTTGCTGTTGTCACGCCTTCTGGAGTCGTGTCCGCTGTTGCCACGTCTGCTGTTGTCTTGCCAACCGTTTCCATTAATGACGCTTTCACCTTGCCGGTGTCAATATCATCTGTAAGAACGTCCTTGATCCCAGTCTCAATCTTATCTGTCGGACCTATCTGTCTCTTTGACATTAATCTCCCTCCCCAATACACAATCACGCAGCCAACTGCAATCATTGAGATGCTTGCAGCAATCACCGACATAACCACGCTAACAACGGCTAAAATATCCATGGTGTTACTGTTGTCAATGACACTGGTGTCACTGTTGTCATTGGCACCGGTGTCACTGTCGTCAATGACACCAGTGTCACTGTTGTCAATGACACCGGTGTCAGCAGGACTCACCACGCACAGACCTCTGTGAGCAGTAAATCCCTCCGGACACTCATGACAATAGAACTCCATCTCCGTGAAGGTGGTCTGGACACACGAGACACTTTTTCTCGACTCTATACTCTCCCAACCCACACTTGTGACAGGAAGCTGATCCGGGCTCTGAGAAGCGTAGTCCTGGACACCTCTCACAGACATCAGACGTGGCGGTGCTGTAGGAATCCGCCGGGCATTCCTCGCACGTTCCATCTCTTCTGCCGTAGCCCGGCCAGCACGTGCACGCCGAACTGTTACCAGGGCTCCCAGAGTGCGCGGCGCACGCGCGGCACTGCCCTGGACTCCAGAATGTGTTTTTGGGACAAGTCTCACACGTGGCTGAGTGAGTTGAATGTGTGACGGAGTACAGAGGACATTCCATGCAGGTGTAATCCCCCGAGCTGGCATTCCGGGAGAGGTAGGAGTTGGGTTGGCAACCTGAGCAGGATATCTTGGCTAAGTGACTCACTCCAGAAGGGACGAAGAAATCTTTCGAGCATTTTTTCAATAGATTTTCGAGAGATAATCGTATCTGCAGGGTTGTGACAAGCAGTTTGTGAAAAGAATCTTGACGGATGGTAGCCAATCATCAAAGGCACTGCTCTCATCTATCGCTGCATTGGTCACAAAGTCGAGTTTTTTAAAGTTCATGATCTCACAGATCGTGGTATAATCGACTGATAAATCTTCCGTTATCATATCACGACATATGGAATATGGTGTACCTGACATATAGGCAATGAGAATTCCAGTGTTAGACTTTACCGGAACATCTATTCCTTCCCTTAAATTCCAAATCTCAAACTTTTCTAAAGGCTCGGAAGTGTCAAAGGCGTGTGGCGTGAAGTGGAAGTATGCTGATGCTGCTAGCAAAAGAATTATCTTGAAGAGTTTCGCCATACTGCAACAACTTCGTTTCGAATAACAGCGAAAATGAAAAATAAGAGATGAATAAAGGACTAATCTTGACAGTTTACTGGACATAATTTCATGCCATTAAAGTTCATGTGACTTCTCGCAACTCATGACTTCTGCTTTCATTCGACTGTCATGAATAATCAAACCGAACAATGAACAGACAGGCATGGCTGAAATGGTGGTGAGTTGGAGTAATGGCCATAAATGAGGCTCGTGACCGAAAGTAGAATTTGGATCGATTCCTGAGACATTCCTTATGGCTACAGTGCTAATCCCTCGATTTCCGAATAGATGTAGCCTATACTACATAAGTCTTCAAAATAAAGTCGTACCAACATTCAGGGCCACAATTTTCTGAAAAGGCGCAGATAGTGTAATTTCTAGTTTGGTGCTATGTAAAAGGAACTCGAAGGTCCGTAAAGGACATCCCGGTCATGTCTCTCCCACTCCCCCTTAAGTTTCCCACCTCTCTAATCCCCCACTCCCTCCATTCTCACTTCCATCCCTCTTCCCACATCTCACATCTATATCTACAATCCCTGGGACCACTACAAACCCCTCATCTTTTTTAAGGCATGAGAGGGAGGACACACCTAAATATTCTCATATTTCTAGAACGCTGTCCATCACAGGGAATGATAATACAACGGACTTATGGTGGGATATACTTCCTCAAAGTTAGTTTAGGATATATAATGATATAATTACTATAGTGACATGAGATAAGTGACATGAGATAAGGGCAGCAACCATTGACATACATAGAACATACTTAGCTATGATAATTATATCATGTCGACCAATATTATTTGTCTTCCAGAGACCCGCAGAAATATTATGTAATTATAACACTAATTACAGCCCATTTACATTGTTCATATGTAAGCTGTACAGGACAAGCAATATTGCTGTGTACATTTGATATAACTACACACTCGAAGGGTACATGTAGTACATGTAGAATAGTACACGGTATACATTATACATTAAATAACAGGGTTACATGTAGAACAGTACACAGTATACACGATATACATGAGATAATTACAAGAGTGGGAGTGAGCATGGTACAATACTAGCTCTCTAGATCACACATCCCTCTAATTGCAGCATTATAGAGTTACTAGCGTTTGCCCGCGAAGATTCGCGGAAACAATCAACCTGATACCTTTGGTTCATCTTGTATCCAGCTACTTGCTTCATGACCTCATCTTGGAATTTGTTAAGTAATTGAATCACCATTACCGCTTACCGAGGATTACAGATATTCGCGGAAATGCACCGCACAACATACTTTGTAATTTGAGATCACCTATATAGTATTGCCTTTCCATAGCATATATTAGCGTTAGTAAACGCATGATATTTATTATGCAAATAACTAATCAACGGATGGTCCAATTCAAATTTTCCTTAAATAGTAATAAGCCCCTTAATTGGGAGAAGATTTTCCCGAAAAAAACGATCAAAACTATCAAATGCACTTCTTAAATAGTCATTTTACACAGACAGACAGACAGATGCACGAACACTCTGAAATTATTAATATAGATAGGGAATATTTAGCTCTGCAGTGTGCTGGAGCCTCTTTAGAAGATCCAAACATCAACCCACTTACTCAGGAGTAAGGGAGAATTAGAATTCCTTCTTAAGGATAAACTCCAGATTTACTCATCAGAATGCATAGGAAAAGTAAACTGTGATGAACAATTTCTGTCGTATGAAGAGCAGGTGTATTCACCATATATTTCAGTCCAATCCGGTCAAATCGTAAATACATTGACATTATTCTGGCACTTGAACTGCTTTTGAACTCCCAAGCTGACTACAGCGACTGATCTAATTCCTCTTATAACACGATATAATAACGTCACTACAAGGCCGTCTTTCAACGCTACCACGCACAAAATGCCGTCCTATTTCACTGCAAAAAGCCATATAAAAGTTAATAAGGCACTGCGCGTGTGTCTGTACATTGTACACTTGTAACACTATCGCATACACGAGGCGACGTTGTGCTGTATTGTACTGTATATCATGTTCCCGTCACTTGGAAACAAACGGCTTATCAGTGGGCGGCTCAGATGGGCGTAACTGTATCCATTCGGGGAAGTTATGTCTTAACTTTTTGATAACCACATCACGTAAAAACCATCTTAAAATGTATTGACCATTGAAATTTAAAGGAGTGCCTCAACTCTAACAATTCCGTCATTGTTACGTGCAAGTTGCAAGCAAGGTGTTCACTGTTCAATGAAAAACTATATAATTATGCATACTGTATTCAATATTCAATAACCATGTGTAAAAATTATTGTAACAGTGCTCAACTTATTGTAACAGTGCTCAACTTCATTTATAATTAATTTGTTTTCAAGTTTTATTATGGTGAAATAAGAAAAGCATGTGCATTTTGCTTGCAAGCATATTGCATAATAGAGAGCGAATAAAAGTACAAGTAAAGAAAGATAAAAGCAAATTGCGAAATTCTGAGACTCCAGTGTATTTTAACTCTTCTCCTTTAACTCTAACTCTGGCTGTTGCAGGTATGAAGACATGAAGACTGACGAGACGGGTACTGTCCTAAAACTATCTGAGTTCCTAGGCACCTCTGTAACTGAAGCAAGAGCTAAGGAAATTGCTGACATCACCACTTTCAAAAGCATGAAGAGGGATCCTACAGCTAACTTTGAGGTTAAATTTCTCGTCAGAACTCGAATCTCGATCCAGCATTCTATAGATACCACAGTAAACAATTCTAAACATCATTCCAAACATACATTATATGACTAAATTCAATACCTGTGTTCGAATTCTTCAATCTACCTTAAAAACCACAAGTCTCTCATATCAAATAAAGAAATTTCGATTTTACATAATAATTTTTTTGCAGTGGACATCTTTGTTCTTTAATGAAGGATTCCAGTTTGTGAGAAAGGGAGAAGTGGGTGATTACCAAAACTACTTCAATGAGAGCCAACTATTGGATTTCAAAGAGAAACTTAAAGAAATATCTAATGATGGATTTCACCTATATGATGACTTCATATAAACTTTATTAGAAAAGGTGATATTAATCTATTGGATTCCAGATAGTGAATGATTAGAATCAAAATATTATGACATATGTAGTGTGGATTTTTGCAAACTTATCGTTTACTAACCTGTCCTTCTTGCCTGCTTTCCATCCATTCCATCCAAATGATGTGATGCTGAGTGTAAAATAGCAGCAACAAACCACACCCATATTGGAATGATAACCTGCATAGACAGGCAATAAATGGGAATTTAGATATAATCATGGCTTATTCTGGTTTATAATCATTATTATAGATATAATGCACATGGATCTTCCTATTTATTAGGTTCATCCTATTTATAAGGACTAATATCTGTTTCAAAATATCAATCTTTGAACTTAAAACTTTAAAAGAAAGACAGCTGGTAATATGGAACTTCTTCAAACTTTCATAGGACTATTATACTTGTACATAATATATTTAATGCAAAATCATTTTTGGTATTGAAGATACCGCCAACTTAAAAATGCAATCAATTACATACCTTATCTGGGTCATTTCCAGCACTGAAGTTCCAATCATAGTGGGCTAGGAGGCAGTAGTATGACAGAAGGCATATGTAGCCAGTAAATGTCATCACATTTGGAGCAACCCATGTAGGGAAGAACTGAAAGGTTTCAGTGAATAAAAAAGTAGTTGGCAATCCAAATGATCACCAGAAACATAAAAAGCATATAAGATATTTTTGGATCAACCAAAAGAGATTATAATAAGAACCACAAATTCCATGGAATACATTAAAAACTTACAGTAACACCCCAGTCCCATAATGGGTGCATGACATACTTTGATAGAGGAGAGGTATCTATAGCAGCATACTTATATGATTTTTATGCTGATAATAAGTTGAAGAAATCTTGTTCAGTCATTGATGGCTTATGGAAATGATTGTTATATACCTTATTGGCCTTTATTTAGCCGGCCTTTTTTTTAACCGGCCCTTTTTTTAACCGGCCCTATGGACAAAAATCGAATCAATTTTGAACCATTTTAGCCAGCCCCTTGGACAAAAACTTTTCTAGTGGTCACCAGACCAAAGATTTTTTGCTCTGAAATGGACATTAAAACCCATTTATACTTAATAAATTACACCAAAAGACCCAAATCCCGATCTTAAATGATGATTAAGGTCATTATCTTGTTATATAATGACTTTCAATAGAATAAAAGGCAAGTCATAAAAGTTTCATTTGACCTAAATTAACTGGCCTTTAATTTGACCGGCCCCACTTTAACCAGCCTTTTTTTTAACCGGCCCTTTGGACAAAAATCTCGAAGTCATTTTTGTCCTTAAGGGCCGGTTAAATAAAGGCCAATAAGGTAATAAAACAAATAAGTTTAATAAAACAAATAAGTTTATATTTAGTAGCACATTACACCATAATTTGAACAGTTGAATTCTTTCTGGTCATATGACAATTGTGATTTAGATTAAATTAATATGAACATAATATACTGATATAATAATTTAAAAACTGAAATAATAAAATAAAGTAAAGTCAGGATATCCTAACAAGCTGCATAACCATTATAGTGAACCATTATAGATCATTAAGCAATATTTAACAAATTAATATCACTGAATTTCTGAATAGTTCTGGTCTTACTCAATAAGCAGTTATAATATCTTCTTGTTTAAGTTCACAGCCCAGTGCATTACAGGTTAACTTACCTTATATTTTGAGAAACCATTAAGTTGTTCAGTACTGAGATTTGGCATTTTGTAACAATATAACTTGTCAAAAATACTATTCTTGCTCTGTGAATGTATTTCTTCTTCAGGTACTTCTGTTCCTTTCTCTACATCTTCAACCATCTTTTAAGCATTGACATGACAGAACTCAAATTAATAAAGTGAAAATAAAAGCAATTATTTCTCAAAAATATATACATGACTGATAGACAAAAAGATGCCAAAAGATGCAGGCTTCTATTTTGAAAAAACTAGACCTTAAATTTTGAAGCAACTTATAATAAAAAATAATATGAACATAATGGTATTGAACCACCACACTTCACTTCACTGATAAACATAAATTGGCTTTCATTCAAAAACACGCCCTTGACACAGGCATACAATAATTTAAAGATATTATGTGATCACAGAAGTTATAAAAGATTTGGGAAATGGACGAGTGACATAACGTTAGTTCTGATCAACAAAATTATAATACTTGTCCTTTTTAACATAACATATCATAACATAAATATTATGGCATTCAACCATCACTGATCACAATTCATTTCAATAATCAAAACCAAATAACCAATGGCTTCCATTAAAAAACACACCTTTGAACACTGGTGCCCATTAATTCAAGAGCATTTCAAAACAAAATAAGAAAATAAAAACAGCTTAAATATTTAGCTACTTGATATTTATTCCAAAATATTTCATTATTGCCACATTTTATGTGTTCATGTCGGCATGTCCCTGTTTATTCGCTTGCGCGCGCAAAATAGGTCCTACACCATAGGACAATGCAGAACCTATTTTAGCATTTTGCAGCTTGCGCGCGTGTTCAGGAGAAAAATTGCTAAACACGAATATCCCTGTTTGCGTTGTTAAACACGTATATCCCTGTTTTGCTAAACATAACACGAATATCCATTATCCCTGTCTGCGTTGCACGGCGCGCGTACGCACACCTATGCGGGCTTAGGAAATCCCTGTTTGCAATTGCGTTGCGCGCTTCGCTTCCTCAGAAGCGCCGCGCGCGTACACACAGCTACAGTACACACACCTATGCGGGCTTAGGGACGTTGCGCGGCGCGCTTCCCCAGGGAAACGCCGCGCGCGTTCACACTGCACTGCACGTCTGCACGAGGGCCTGTCAACGTCCGACAAAGTACATTGCATCAGTCGATCGAATTGAATTGATCGTCGATCGATCGATCAACTTCACTTGATCGACTGAGGTGTTTTATTTTAAATATTTTACACAGAAAATCTTTGAGATATAGTGGGGAAACAACTATTATAATGCTTATTCAACCATGTTTATTCAACCTGAAGAACAAGGAAGTCTAGTGAGTTTGAGTAGAGATAATCATTAATTATCAATATCAACAGAATAATCTTAAATTTAATATGATTCTATCTAATTTAAGGTTAAAAATAATACACATGCACTTCATTAGGTTCAAGGATTATCATGCTAAAGTAGATATGAATTTTTCATATACTGTGACACTTAAATCAAAAAAGGAAAATATCAGGAGTTGGTACATGAGAATAAGATTGACTCTGAGAATGAGATTGAGTCTTAAAAATAAATCCCTCAATTGTTACTGTTAGGCGTTTAGTTTTAGGTCATACTCATATTTCAGAAGTACATAGTACATACAGGGTTCAGCGAGTCAAGGATAACATGTCTCAAATTATTAAAATTAAGTAGCACAATTATGTAATTAGTCCTATAAATCATGAGGCAGCTCACGATACATGATATTGATAACTGATAGTGATAAGAAAATGATAACCAACACGGATTCCATCAGCAATATATTAAGAAAGTGATTGATAATTAATTTAAAGAGATAATTACTGATAGACCGAACCCATTGTAGATACCAAAACTTTCAAAATAAGTAATTGAGTAACTAGCATCTGCATCTGATGCCCAATTTTGTCATATTGTTACTTCAATGCTTCCAACTTGCCGAAGACTGAACAAATTTCTGCATGAATGTCTGAATGGAATTGGCATTACCAAGGACTTGTCACCTTGGAATTTGAACTTTGATAGACCACTTGTACACTGTTCAACCAATAAGACATATTTGCTCGGTTTAGAATAGTCTGATATTCCACTTCAACCATTATTCGGGAATTCCATCATCCATCATCAGGACGGTTCTATGGTTATCGTTGCCTCGTGTCATGAGTCAGTTGGTCGCTCCTCACGATCTTTTGGAGCTGAACCACTGCACTGGCCATGTTCCATCCAGTTCTAGTTCCCTCAACCAATTCTCCACCTGCGAGAGTACAGAACATGGAATCAATAGACTCAACATCTGATTCAAAAAACAAAATTAGGAAAATAATAAGAATACAAAACTTCTGATTAAAACTTTAGAGTATTGAAACGTTTTAAAAACCAGAGGAAGCCATTTATATCACAGCAATAAAACTCCTAAGTAAGCAGTAATTAATTAATTACCTTGGTGTAAGAGTTGTGGGTGAGGTCCCGGTGGCCTATGATTTTGAGGAACTCCGTGTATCTCTGTAGTGTAAGTTGGGGATGTTCCTCGCCTCCCTCCGTCCGATCTGAGCTCGGTGTCACGCTTTTCTCTGTGTTCATCCTGCAGGATGGAAAGTGGTGTCAAGGGGATAGTGGTGTCAACATGACACCACTATTCCCTGTCAAGGGAATGGTGGTTCCTGGGAACAGTGGTGTCAAGGTGGATATTGGTTCCTGGGAACAGTGGTGTCAAGGTGGATATTGGTGTCAAAGGGAAAGTAGTGTCAAGGGAATAGTGATGTCAATGGAACATGGTGTCAAGGCAAAAGTGGTGTCAAGGAATTTTGGTGTCAAGGGAAAATTTGTGCCAAATAACTATCTAAACAAGCATGAACAATGAACATTGAACAATAATGCACCGGGGTAAGAACAAAAAGAACAGCCCAAAGAAGACAGTTGTGCGCTGCAGCTTTGGGAGTATTATAAATACTAGCATTACGTTAGTATCGATAACCAAGGAATTACACCGCAACATCTGTCACAAGTCACTCACAAACATATAGTTATAATCATGTAATTGTAACCGTATGATCGGTAAACCACTATAACAACCAAATAAATCCTTTAAAATGACCTAAATCGAAACATTAGGATTGGTACTCAAAGTTGGGATTACGAAAATATTCAATTAAGTGAAACAAGAACCGCACACATCAGTGTACAATGTGTACAATGCACCGTGGGACAAGACAAACAAGTCTATAACAAGACCAATCAAGTCACAAAGAACAGAGGTAATCCTGCCAAGAGTCAGGGGGCGTGGGGGATAATAGGCGAATAATAGCGGTTTTATTTCAAGGTTTAATGAGGTCAGTTGCTATCCGCAAAACGCCTATAATCCATGCGCAGTCTGGGAGAGGTTGCATTTAAACTAATCAGTCTCATGATAGGAATGGTGCCTCGTGACTCAAGTTTATTGAGTAATCAATGGTAGTTAAAAAGATCTCTCATCAAGAAGTTTGACATGTTAACATGGTTTCAAAATTCCAAGGGCATAAGGCCTTGAATGGGTATTCAAATTTATGGGTTTAAGGCAAGATAATCTCCAAAAGGCAAGATAATCCCCAAAAAGGCAAGATCATTTCCAAAAAGGCAAATCCCCAGAAAGTAGAGCTACCCACCTGTTGTTAGTGTAGTTGAATGTGACGCGTATTGGGGGTGGGGTAGGATGGTTCACACCCCCTCCTCCTCCTCCTCCTCCTCTGGGGCTTTCTTTACTGTTTATGGGAGGCAGGTCCTCCTGTTGTCGAGTGCTGGGTCGGGCAGGGCTGCGTCGTGAGGACGGAACCTGGACTTGGGTGCTGAAATAAACGCCAACTTAGGGGGGAGCAATTAAAACGTTCAATGATACGATAGAGTTTAAAATCAGAAGCTTTCGAAAATCATGTGATTATCGTTGTCACCAACTTTGCTATGGTGGATTTTGTCAGACGCTGTCTGACCCCTTCGCCTTCGGTGGGCGCGCGCGTGCTTAAACCAAGTTATGGTGGACTTCACTGAAAGTTTGATGCAAGGTTTTTTTGCGTCCGGAAGATGTCGATAATTGCAAGGCAACGTTCAAAGAAAGTGAATAACTGCAAAAGTATATTATAGCTGCAAAACAATGGAAACTTTTGTAACAAAAGAGTTGATCCAGTAAAACTGAGTCTAGAGACGAAAGAGTTTACCCGGGAAAAAGACGAGAGGATCTTAAATATATGAGTAACCACTCTCAAGTATCAATCACTCTCCACTAATCACATGTAATCACTCACAAGCAATCACACACTCAACTTATCACACTCAACTTATCACGCTCAAGTTATACTAAAATAATCAGACTCAATCACATTCAAGAGCATTCACACTCAAGCAATCACTGAAGTGATCCCACTCAAATAATTAAACTCAAATAATTACACTCAAGTGATCACGCAGTCAAACATAATTACACTCACACATTCATATTTCGGACCTCATCACGGACTAATTAACCCTAATTTATTACCCTAATCTATTACCTCTTGTTGTTAGCTGCGCTTATCACGTGATACGAAGGGGTTGGCGTTTTCCGGGTCGAATGAGTCTGTTTCGGACGAAATGGCTTTGACCACATAGGAAACGTTACCTGAGGAAATTTATATAAAATATGTAACAACTATCCTTTTGAAAAAAACAAATAACATAATTATTTTCATTTGAAGCATGATGGTTTTTCACGTTTCTCTTACGCAAAACGCATCGTACTTAAATAACTTTGTGATCAGCGAGGATAATATTTTATGAGTAAAAGTATAGCATAATAATTGCGATTTGTTCATTATAATACACAAATGACAAAACAAATATACACACACGCACACATGATGTGTTTGAAGTCGTAGAAAATCAAGGAAGACTATTATAATCTACTACTGATTTATAATGTGATTGCGATTTACTTTGTTAAACATTTCACTATAGCGACAACAAAGACTTCAACCAATATGAACCAAGTTCATTACACTTATGTGTGCAGACCGCTCGATTGGAAAAGGGCTCGATAGAGACGCGCAAAAATTGTGTGCTTTTGACGTAATTTGTGTAGAAAGTTGAAGCGCGCAGAGGAAATCCGCGCGTCTTTATCGAGGCCTCTGTCAATCGAGCAATCTGCACACATATGCGTAATGATCCCTCAGAAAATCATAATCAAAGGAGCTTTGTATTTCCTTGCCATTAGAAGAGTCAGCTGCAATCAGATGGACAAGCTTTTTAATGCATCCTAATGAATTTGTCTTACACATCGATATATAACGGATCAAAATCGCAGGGTAAAGCGCAAAAAAATCAACATTTGGTTCACAAAAAATATGTATTTTCGGCACTCACCCTAGAAAAAATACACCGACACAAATTGGTAGAAAAAATGCACTCGGCAAGTTGATATACAAGCAAGCTGCGAGGGATAAAACCATAGAAAACGTAATATCAAGTAGACACGAATTCCGACGAAGAAGAGGAACTTATCAAAATGTATGAGAACGACAGCGAATCAAATTCTTTCGAATTTGAAGAATTTATATATATTGAACTACAGCTCTCACTCGCTCACTCGCATAAAAATCATCTCGCTGAATTATGAATATCTCAGCAATACTATACAGTATACACAGATGTCACAGACATTGTTTGACGCTTGTACTATATTGCAAAAACTTTACAATTTACATTTACAACATACTCAAAATTATTAAGACTCTTACCAGTCTTATAATACACGAGACTATAAAACCGACCTTTACCTGCTCCTTTATGGCGGCGGCGTTGGAGTTGTAGTTCGGCGCACTTTGCGCCGTTGCGCCCCTCTGCGCCGCGGCGCCGGGCGGCAACCGACCGCTGTTGTTGAGGACATTGTACTTGTAACTCTTGTAGTAGCTGGACTTGTGGAGCGGGAAGTTGCGGGAGAGGGTAGAGGTTATGTGGGTGGTTTTAGGGCGGGTGTCTTGCAGCGGTGGGTGCGACAGTTCTAGCTGAAATTTATAGGGATGTGAAAGATGAAATTTAGAGGGGTCGTGAGAGTTCAAGTAGAAATTTAAACAGAGTTCAGACTGAAATGATAATTATACGCCACGTGCGAGAAATAGGCGGGTAGGATGACGTCATTATCATAGCTCAATGTAGTGAGGTGATGACGTTGAACCGCCTATTTCTCTTACCACCCCATACGCGTGAGGTAGTCAATCGTGCTAGTACCGTGTGCGCAGTTTACGGAAGAACGCCAATTTGGCGACAAAACGGCCCAATTTCACTGCTCAATTTTGAGATTCGTGTAATTGGGCCGTGACCATTCAATAGAGCACAGTTGAAGGATTCTGATGGTGAAACGATCATCTTAATACTCCCAGTAGGTCAGAAGTAATGTACTGAAACAGCTCGCAACAGGAAACGAGTATTTTCAATTGTGGCGTGTTCCATGGACGACTGTGAAGCTCAGGAACATGATATCGAAAAAGTAAGATCAACGGGCGCTCTGAAATTTATCTAACTTGTGATTCCCAAAGTTTCAAATCTCTACCTTGAAAAATGTGGATTTCTATAAAAATAAACCACACGTATGTGTAAAAAGACCAGTTCCCGGAAACGTGAGGTAGTTAGTAATCACGTGACTTAGTTTTGAGCGTCGCGCGCATCCAAACGGCTGAAACGCATGGAAACCATCTCACATCGCATCCTTCATTACTCACTACCTCACTTGTTTCATTTCTGTGTGTAATGGTGTACAATTGGTTACAACTTTGTTTGTAGGTACTAGATACTGTGTTTTTGTAAGTTTTTAAATTAGAATACAGTTGCTGCACTAATTCCTCCTGAAGACTTTGTTTCATAGTTTTTCATTTGGCATCATGACTCATGTTAGCATAAAGAAATATTTCTAACATAATCATTTTTTTTCAGGTAGTAACAGAAACAGAAAAGGGAGACCAGAGTAGGAACACAGCCTATGGTCTCTCCGATCACAGTAAAAGCAGTGATCTGGGTGAGCAGAGGATAACTGGGATCTTAATAACGGTACGTTCAGAATATTTCGAACTTGTATTCCGATAGAAGGTGAATTACGCTGATAATCAATGATTTTATGTTTTAATATTGTCAGCACTGGGTCAAATGACCGGAGTATTGCTGCCTATAGACTATATAACCACGCGTCTAGAGAGAGACTTTTGCAATTCGCCACGCGCAGCGTGGTGAATTACAATTAGGCGCGAACGCAGTGAGTGTCTAATTGCTCATATAGTACGAACGTCAGTGAGTGCTATATGTGAAGATCAAAAGTCTCTCTCTTGGCGCGTGGTTATATAGTATATACACGGCCGATTCGAAATAAGTTTAATTTGGACAGATTTAGACCCAACAGGACACCTTATGAATTATTTATATTAGTATTCACATTTGTGCATTGACTCAAGTATTTTGAAGCTTTTTGAAGAGGCGGCGATCAGCATAAGAACATAGATTCCATCAAACGTTCATTTCCATAAACTTTTGCAAAATCAATGGTACAAACAAATCGAAAAGATACAATCACGAAGTGAATATTAAAGACACATTACACATTCTCGAGAATCCATTCACATTTGAATGATGATTGTACGATAGTAAACATAATTGGTAATGTGTAAATCATCAGCAACAGACCAATACATCGGAATGTGAACACTGAAGGACCGACCAAACAAAGTGTACAATATCAAAATTGAGAACGAAAGAACTAGGTACCACCATGGTGTAGGTACATCGACATTTGCAATTGCAATTACTTCCTAAAAAATGTATAGCAGCCTGTGTTACGAGCAGACGTCACGTGACATACTTGTCTTAGCATATAACGGTGTGCAAATGTACACAGTAATTACAATGTTGTGTTGATTGGTATTTGGTGTTCTGTTTTGTGTACATTTGCTAAATTCATTAAACGGTCAGGTAAAACAGGGTAAATAAAATCTACTCTTTTAAAGATAAAACATTCCTTACAGGGGCATGTCGAACTCATATGTGCGCGGCTTTTCCATGCGCGGCGTATTCGTGCGCGGCTCGCTGCCTGTTAATTACAGGCAGTAAGCCGCGCACGATTAAGCCGCGCATATATGAGTTCGACACGCCACCGTTACAGAGTAGTTGTACTCGCGCGATTAGTCTTGTCTATTGGTAGCAGTAAAAAGGGGGAACGGACAATGGACATCTACGGAGGGTTTTATACGATTATGCTTCATGTAACATGTAGGGGTGGTAGAAACTAAAATTGCTAAAAGATGGAACACGTCTTAGGGAGCAAGTTTTAAACGAATGCCTAACATGTGAACGGTTTTCAGGTTCGTAATCTGGACGAAGTTAAGTTCAAGCCGGGAAAGTTGCTGCAGTCCATAGCTGGTATCTACATCAACCTGTCCAGTGAGCCGTCCTTTGTCAGTGCTATTCCCCGGGACGGGAGATCCTACCACCCCCAGCTCTTCCACGATACCTCCGCAAAACTTAGGAAACTCAACGCGGGGGAAGACGTCATAGCCGGCATACAACATGTGCGTAGAGGGTATTAACTATCACGTGACGTATATCGATGATACTAAAGTACTAAATTAGAAGGTTGAGAGTGATGTCATTTCTTTCCGAGACGCTGAAAAGGGTCAGTTTTTGTTGTAATCTGGTGGGATATGTTGATTTTAAAATGTGAGACATGCGAGACATACAGTGTGTATGAATACTCCGCACACTTTGCTCTGAGTAACTCCTCCTCCTCTTCATGTGCATGAGTTGGCAGAGGGCCAAGTGACTCAACAGCAAGACGAGGAACTCTTAGCTGAAGAGGCGCCCTCAGACTTCATCGACCCTATATTAGGTGGGTCTATAGTTTCACTTCATCGACCCTATATTAATTAGGTGGGGCAATATAATAATCGGTGTGGTGTTTTCATGCTACTGATAGTATCTGGGTTACTATGGTTTCACCAGCCGCCTAACAACCGTTTAGATTGACATGATTCTCTTCCCAGGTACGCTGATGAGCGAGCCCGTCCTCCTGCCCACCTCCCGTGTCGTGGTGGACCGGTGCGTGATCGCCAAGCACCTCCTCAGCGACCCCATCGACCCTTTCAACCGCCAGCCCCTCCAAATGAGTGATGTCATCCCCCAGGAGGAGCTCAAAGCACGGATAGAGACCTGGAAAACGGAGCAGTTGGCGGAAATGAGAACCAAGCCCGGGTAGCCAGCCGGACACCTTCGACCTTGTCCTATCCTGCTGTGTGGATGGGGGACTTAACTATCGACATCGTGGTTGGGAGATGTTCGTTACGTATCATTAAACTTTCTAAATTAAAATGAAAGGACGTGGTTGGTGGTGAATATACTGCCGTGATCTGGTAAAAGGAAGTAACTGCAAATTTTGAAGTTTTGGAGATATGGGTACCAAAATTTTCAGCTCGTTGAGCTCTACAAGATGAGCTAGGTCATTTGAATGGGAAATGCTCTTGAAAAAACTTTAAAAGAAGTAACTGACATTTTTGAGAACAATTTAGGGATTTTGTTATCTGAAAGAAGGAAGTATCTTACATAGATACTTCCTTTTTCCAGATAAATCTTGAAAATGTGGTAGTAACTTCCTTTACTGGACATAGTTTTGATGGCTGTTTCAGGATAAAAGGAAGTAACTGACAAATGTCCCAGAAAAAGGAAGTAACTGCAGTTTTAGTCTACATTTCTTTCAAATCATTAGCAATTAATCCTTTACTGTAGATGCACCGGGGGATATCAGTGAGTAAGTGCACAGACATATATGGTGAGAAAGTGCATTTAGCCAAATTTCAGAGATACCACCCACCCCATATTGCAGTTACTCACAATAATCCAATTAATACTAAGTGATTTTGCAAAATTTTTCAGGCACCACCCCAAAATATCGGCTAATATGTCTATTTAGACAGTTATGACAGAATTTTATTTCAACAAAATGCAACATTTTGATGAATGGTAGATTTTAAACGCTTGATCAGATCACTTAATACAAATTTTTACCTTGATGTAATAATAAAGTATGGCTTTCTATTGGTTGCCTTATAGACCCGCATAAACTATATAATACCCTCCCAAGCTTGTTTTTAGCAACCGTGTAAGTTTGGTTATACGGTCTTCACTGAATTACAGTGCAAAAATGCTTAAAATTAAATTTGATTTATAAAAGGCACTCAAAAATCTACTTAAGCGATGAATCCGGACGACAAGCTTTTTTTATCATAAACTAGAGCGTATTACATACGTTGATCTGCACACAAGAAGACAATAATAATTGCAAATTATGAATATTTAATAACGTAACCGTTTGATTTCATTATGGGAAACACTGTTGACTGTCGAACAACGAAAAAGTACACGCACAACTTCACACGGTGACAAATAGAAAGTCAGACTCAGTAGTTATTTTTATCTTCTACAGTACAGAACTGCTATGTAGGCTTGTAGACGTGTTATAGACGACAGAAAGCCCTATCAAAGTATCTATTCAAGATTGGCTGGGATTAGAAAAACATTCTAATCTCATTAAAGTTACTGTTTTGCTTCAGTACCGTTCAGTATTTTGTCTCCATACCGGCGGCCAAATTCACAATCAATATATAGATATAGTTCAATCAATATCCTTTTACTTGTTATACAATCATTATCCGCGCCAAGTATACTGTAGAGAGTATAGAGATAGTAATGCTGGTAATGTAATATGTATGTAAGATATGGTGTTATCGTGTAATCTAGAGCTCAATGGACTGGGGATCCTCCACGAACGGAGATAAGCGTACTTAAGAAATACTTATGATCGATTTTAAGAGTGCTCATAAATATTCTGTTCACGAAACTTGAGTTAAGAAGATATTTCGCACTTATATTTTTCTTCTTAGGAACTTCCTAAATATTTAAGAAGACCTTTCATAAACCCTTCTTAAGTCTGCGTTACCCTCCATATTTGATGCGTGAGTCAAACGTGAGCTTAATTGGGGTCTTCCTAACTCACTAAGTGCACTTAACTTTCTTCTTAACTTCACTATATTTAGGTGCATCACTAAGAGCGGTTTTATCCTTCTTAACGTCTTCTTAGCGTGATCCTAACTCAGGAATGGGATTCAATTTCAATCAAATAATTATTATATCGCCCCACATTATTGAGTTAGAACAGTTTATTGGAAATGTTTTCATAGCAGCGATAGGAAATACTATCTTAATTAGCTTATGCTTGGCATGACACAAAATCAATTATCCTTTCTTGGCCTCTGATTGGCTTGTGCACCATGCATGTGATCTGCGTTAGCTCATTCACGTGACACATACTACAACACTTAAGAAGGGTTTCGTGGACAAGAAAATCCATCTTAAGGACAATATTGGTTAAGAAGGAAAGTTTCATGAACAGTCATAACTCGCGTTCCTAAATATGAAAAGTGTTCTTAACTTTATGATCACTTTAAAGAAAGAAGTTTCGTGGAGGAGCTCCTGGATAGATATAGTTCTAGATATAGTTCTATAATTAGTTGTGACTTCAATTTTGAGATACAATCATATACCACATCGAAATGCTTTGAAATACCTATATTTTCATTCCGACAAAGCTACATATATTGCGGTTTTTGCTGCACTTACTCACAAATGAGTAAGTGATATTCGCCATAACCTTGGGACACCACCCTTTTTCCAAGAATTCCCTATGAGTAACTGCAATGTGAGTAACTGCATTTCTGAATTTCGGAGCACGACCACCACGTGAGTAAGTGGGCATAAGGTCTGTGCACTTACTCACTGATATCCCCCGGATGCACTGATTATTGAATAGAAATGTAAATGAGCTAGCGAGAATTTATGATCATTCATCTCTCAGTATATATGAATTTCACCATATTTATCCTAAAATATATTGCCGAAAAAATGTGAAACGCAAAAGTGTGATTATCTGGAAACGAAGGTCATGCTAGTTACTTTCAGTTTCCAAATCACGGCAGTATAAACGAACCTAAAAGTGGAAGAATTTTGATTTCTTTCACTATGGATACTCTGGCACGTGAAATATTCTTGCTGATGTTAAATTTCATCTATGAAATGGTTTTTGTTTGACATATTGATTTTGAAATAAAATTGGTTTAGTTTTGAATTGTTAAACATAGGTGTTGCGAGTTCGAGAAATGAGACTCTGATAATGAACCAGTCAAATCAGTATCACTCTCGTACACTAATGGCGGACATGTGGAAATTTCAGAGGGCGTTCTCAAAACTCGCAACATCTACGTAACAATTTATTTGAATGATAATATTAAAATGTAAACAAGATGGTATTGGTACGGGTTATATAATAACTTCGTTTACCAATGTCATTTAATTTTAAAGTAAAGCCAATAATTAAGATTTAATTTGGAAAAAGATTTTGTGAAAGGGAATATTTTACTTTGAGTTCATGACTACATTTGAATTGTTTTCAATTTGTTTTAAATGATGCCTGCTCAATGCTCCCCATAATGAATACGATGAGCAATTGTCAGGCGCTGCCTGACCCCCTCGCGCGCGCGAAGCGCGCTCGCCATCGTAGGATGGCGCGGCGCAACGTTCCACATTTGGACGTCACTTTGCAACCTCGCTTTGCAACTTCACTTTGCAGCCTTCTTGATAGCCATCCAGTCAGAAGAAATAGACGGGGCAACGTCCGTCGAGCTCGCCACGACTCGCTGAGTTATCTAAAATAAATTTTAAATAATTGGTCTGACGACGTCAGACAAATGAGCATTGAGCAAGTGACAGAAACTTAAGGGAAGTTGCTGTCAGTGAAGTCGACGGACGTTGCCCGTCTATTTTCTCTGACATGGGGTTGATCGAAGGCGCAAAGTGACGTCCAAATTTGAAACGTTGCGCGCGCACATCCCCGAAAGACGAGCACTTGCGCGCGCCTTTTCTCCGAAAGACGCACACGTGTGCGCATTTTTCTCCGAAAGACAAGCATTTGTGCGCGACGCTGCGACTTTTCTCCGAAAGACGCGCACTTGTGTGCGACTTTCTCCGAAAGACGCGACGCCCACTTTGCACTTGCGCGCGACTTTTCTCCGAAAGACGCGCACTTGCGCGCGCCTTTTCTCAGAAAGACGCACACTTGTGCGTTACCTTGGGCGGCGCAACGTTCCACATCACACATTTAGACGTCACTTTGCCCCATGTCAGAGGAAATCGGGCAACGTCCGTCGACGCACTTGTGGCTGGGCAGCGCGATCGCGACTTTCCGTCTAAAGACGCGCACTCGCGCGCGCCTTTTCTCCGAAAATCGTGCACCATCTTCAAAGTTGCCCTAACCAGGACCCTGGTTACGCGCACGGAGTGCGCGGCGCGACGCCCCTGGTTAGGGGAATCTTCAAAGACTTTTCGGAGAGAAGGCGCGCTGCGCACGAAGAAACAGCGGAGCAATGCTCCGCCGGAGCATGCGGCATTGTTTCGGTGGTTTGTGGTTGATAATGTAAAAACTAAAAAAGTTAAATGTAATTGTAAATTTTTTGAAATACATGATTGATCGCTTTTGGAAAGATCAACATTACAGTAGGTTTCAGTTCAATCAAATAAATATCAATTGATTAAATAACTTGCCAGGCGTTTGCGCGCGCGAATAGAGTCGGGAAAAAAATATGGGGCAGGCAACGTCTGGCTATAAATAACATGTTAACGTTATCAAATTGATAACGTTTACATGTTAATTACATTATTGATAATCAATATGCTGAAGAAAATAATATGTTAAATAATAAACTTATATTCTAGTAAATACGTTTAAATAATTCAATATGTTCAAACTCAATTAATTGATAAAATAAATAGTTGTATCTCAATCTCAAGGTCAGTATCAACTGTCAGGTCATGCGATTTGGTAATGGTATAATATCGACCTTAAAAATACTTATACACAGGGGAGTGATGTCACTGCAGGGGAGTGATGTCACTGCAGGGGGAGTGATGTCACTGCAGGGAGTGATGTCACTGCAGGGGAGTGATGTGCTGCAGGGGTGATGTCACTGCGGGGAGTGATGTCACTGCAGGGAGTGATGTCACTGCAGGGAGTGATGTCACTGCAGGGAAGTAGTGATGTCACTGCAGGGGTGATGTCACTGCAGGGGTGATGTCACTGCAGGGGTGATGTCACTGCAGAGTGATGTCACTGCAGGGTGATGTCACTGCAGGGGAGTGATGTCACTGCAGGGAGTGATGTCACTGCAGGGTGATGTCACTGCAGAGTGATGTCACTGCAGGGGGTGATGTCTGCAGGGAGTGATGTGCTGCAGGAGTGATGTCACTGCAGGTGATGATGTGCTGGGGGTGATGTCACTGCAGGGGTGATGTCACTGCAGGGAGTGATGTCACTGCAGGGGTGATGTCACTGCAGGGAGTGTCACTGCAGGGGTGATGTCACTGCAGGGGTGATGTCTGCAGGGGAGTGATGTCGCAGGGGGAGTGATGTCACTGCAGGGAGTGATGTCACTGCAGGGGTGATGTCACTGCAGGGGAGTGATGTCACTGCAGGGGGATGTCACTGCAGGAGTGATGATGTCACTGCAGGGAGTGATGTCTGCAGGGAGTGATGTCACTGCAGGGGAGTGATGTCACTGCAGGGGAATGATGTCACTGCAGGGGAGTGATGTCACTGCAAGGGAGTGATGTCACTGCAGGAGAGTGATGTCACTGTAGGGGAGTGATGTCACTGCAGGGGAGTGATGTCACTGCAGGGGAGTGATGTCACTGCAGGGGAGTGATGTCACTGCAGGGGAGTGATGTCACTGCAGGGGAGTGATGTCACTGCAGGGGGAGTGATGTCACTGCAGGGAGTGATGTCACTGCAGGGGAGTGATGTCACTGCAGGGGAGTGATGTCACTGCAGGGGAGTGATGTCACTGCAGGGGAGTGATGTCACTGCAGGGGAGTGATGTCACAGCAGGGGGTAATGTCACTGCAGGGGAGTGATGTCACTGCAAGGGGGAGTGATGTCACTGCAGGGGAGTGATGTCACTGCAGGGGAGTGATGTCACTGCAGGGGAGTGATGTCACTGCAGGGAGTGATGTCACTGCAGGGGAGTGATGTCACTGCAGGGAGTGATGTCACTGCAGGGGGAGTGATGTCACTGCAGGGGAGTGATGTCACTGCAGGGGAGTGATGTCACTGCAGGGGAGTGATGCCACTGCAGGGGGTGATGTCACAGCAGGGGGTAATGTCACTGCAGGGGAGTGATGTCACTGCAAGGGAGTGATGCCACTGCAGGGGAGTGATGTCACTGCAAGGGAGTGATGTCACTGCAGGGGGTGATGTCACTGCAGGGGAGTGATGTCACTGCGGGGGAGTGATGTCACTGCAAGGGAGTGATGTCACTGCAGGGGAGTGATGTCACTGCAGGGGAGTGATGTCACTGCAGGGGAGTGATGTCACTGCAGGGGAGTGATGTCACTGCAGGGGAGTGATGTCACTGCAGGGGAGTGATGTCACTGCAGGGGAGTGATGTCACTGCAGGGGAGTGATGTCACTGCAGGGGAGTGATGTCACTGCAGGGGAGTTATGTCACAGCAGGGGGTAATGTCACTGCAGGGGAGTGATGTCACTGCAGGGGAGTGATGTCACTGCAGGGGAGTGATGTCACTGCAGGGGAGTGATGTCACTGCAGGGGAGTGATGTCACTGCAGGGGAGTGATGTCACTGCAGGGGAGTGATGTCACTGCAGGGGAGTGATGTCACTGCAGGGGAGTGATGCCACTGCAAGGGAGTGATGCCACTGCAGGGGAGTGATGTCACTGCAGGGGAGTTATGTCACTGCAGGGGAGTGATGTCACTGCAGGGGAGTGATGTCACTGCAGGGGAGTGATGTCACTGCAGGGGAGTGATGTCACTGTATTAACTTTATCACAGTATCAAAATAAATTGGTTCCCGCCGAAGTGTCTGACACCGAACGATTAAAACGTAAAAACTGTTTGGCATCAATAGTGTCCTTAATTAAAGAGATGAGAACACTTGTGATAGCAAAACAATATTTTTGTTTGAAAACCCATGAAGGGTACCGCAGAGGGCTTCTAAATAAAATATAATATACATTAAATAATCATAATCATTAAAATCGACCCGAAAGTTGGGTGCTGCACGCCAATCAAGGAGTCTATTGACAAGTGTGGAAGTGCTGCTTATAAAACACAAGGAAGGGTTGAAATGATTGGGGAAAACAATTAAGTTTTGCGTCCACCCACTTGAACGCCAAATTAATCTGACCACACACAAACACAAGTCTAAGTCCAAGATTCAAAATCAAGCTCAAAACACATAATGGTCAATATCAAATCAAACCTACCTCTGTGTGACATTTTCACCACTCCATTACAATAGCACATTTTGACCAAACTACAAGTCCAAAAGCTAAAGTGGTAATTGCCTAGCAATCTTGGAAGATTGCGCAACACATACAATTAAAAATTGAATTAAATCCTAATCATTATCACAGTTTTATTAAGGTTTACTTTATGTGCTAAATTTATGGATAAAACCTTCATGGATAAGTTGTCACATCCAAACCCGCGGGGGGTTACTTAACTAGACCAACCGTCCAACGGTTTTGGTGGTGATAAATTGACAGATGTATGTAGTTTGAACCCATGTTACTTGCCCAAAGGCAGTTTGGACCCACGTTACTTACCCTCACGTAGTCTGAACCCACGTAACGCACCCTGACGAAGTCCAAAACTACTTTATTCTAACTTGGAATTGCTAGAATTGATATATTTCTCAATTTCTACAAATCGTCCACGTGAACTCACACGGTGCTAAAATATAGCAACCGGATATAATTTCACGTGCATTAGTCGTATTTGAACTCATTTCAACGTCACCAAGTCGAAAATCCCGTGTGAAATCAATTTCTTCAAATCCCCTAAATCCTACAAAACGTCCGTGTGTACTCACGTGCTGAAATATAGAAACCAGATCTAATTTCACGTGCAATAGTCATATCTAAACTCATTTCAACGTGATCATGTCAAAAATTCCGTGTAAATATCAATTTATTCAAATCCCCTAATTTGTATAAAACTTCCGCGTGAACTCACGTGCTTCACTAGTTGATCGTATATTTCCCATCCCTATTCACTGCGAGACATGGAGAAACCATTATCAGTTCCCCATCGTATCACAGAACAGAACTACAGTACAAATTTTTGTCATAAACATAATTTCAATCAATTTGCAGTTCGCCCTGAAACTCGTTTTATAGCTAAATCTCAGGGTCTATTTCTAAAAGCAGCAGATCAAAGTAAAACATGACCTGATGAAAACTCTTTGAGTTGGAGATGTCCAAAGTAGCATAAAATAGCGTTCTATCGCAAAATACGCTATTTTAGTGGTTTTACGCGATTTTGATGACGTCATCACAGCACCAAAACAGCCTCGAACCAACTTCCCATATAGCCCATAAGACAATTCCGCCTTAGTACAACATACTTTGACCGGCTCATCTCAAGATAAGTCGCAGTTCTTGACATTTCAATCGTTTGAGTTTTGTCCTATAATTTGGAAATTGATTTTTCACCGTTCTTTAGAAAATCGCGTTTATATTGATGAAAAATCGAGATAGCCCAATGATCCATATGATTTTCTGAAAGCTCTTTAAATTTTCTAAAAATCAGTCGAAAAATCAGACAGCTACCCCCTTCCTTCTTGGTTAAAAGTGCGCTCGAAAATAAAATTTCGCTCAGTCAATGACGACATAGTGACGTGATAATGACGTCACCAGAACTTCTCTTTTATAGCCTACGAGAAAACCCGTTGGGTATTCTCTTTATTTCGATGTAGATTCGATTCGACGTAGGGTTAATTGGACGAATTATAGAATCGAAATTTTGAAAAGTTGAACATTTTATGGCACTTAGGGATCGTTCACATATTATGTAATCAATGTTTGGCCGATTTCAACCCCCCCTCCCCCTCATAATCAAGTTTACAGTAGTTGTATTTGTAACAATAACATGTAACGTAATCATTCAGAAACCCCCTCCCCCCTCAAGGTGATTACGTAATATGTGAACGATCCCTTATGGTCATCTGGAGCAATTTTACGGAAGGTCTCCCAATATACAAACGGCTTTGAGTGACATCACAAATCTAAACCTAAATCTTTTTGTATCCTAAACCTTAACCTAAACAGTAAACCTAACCACCACCCTAACCTTGATCCTCACCCTAAACCTTACAAACCCTAACCCTAATCCTTATTAAAGCGCAAGATGCGCTTGATTATATTTTCCGATTGACGTCATGGCCATAGAAGGAAAGTTGCCACCAGTGTGAGGCATAGTTGACACCAGTAGGAGGTATAGTTGACATCAGTGGCATCCACAGTTGACACCCGTTTTGTGTATAGTTGACACCATTTTGAGGCGCCAGCTAGTGTGAGTTATAGATGGCACCAGTGTTATTTTCAATGATTTTTTCCTGTTCCCAATCGCGTTTTTGTTTTACAAAAAGGCATTGAGAAAAGGTTAGCAGAGATCGTGTTTTGTGGGGGTTGTGTGTATACTACCTTTACGCGTACTGTTAAATCTGAAATAGGTGGTGCGACGGAATTTGGTATGTAATGTGTATGTGTGTATGTATGCATGCTCCATTTTCATACATTCAACTGCTCCTTTATAATATCACTCGCGCCAATATAGCTTGGTGTAGTGGCATCCGGTACGGTGTGCACTGCAGCTAGCTTACTGAGTTACTGGTATTCCGGTTCGATCCTCTGTCCATCCTAATGCAGAAATTTGGAAATTGATTCTTTTTCAAAATCTTCATCATATTTTACCAAATTTTACCAAAGAGGTGCACGAATGTCTAACGATTTCCTAGGAAACTCCATCAAATTTGATTGGGTTTCGATCAAATTAACATTTTTTCCATTAAATAAGAGACAATTGACAATGAGCAATTTGAGTTCGATCAATGATGATTGACCTTAGCAATTGTACTGAGGAAAGTGAGAGATGAAATTTACTCCCGGTACCTGATTAATTTACGATATCCGACCCTTCGATCTTGGTTAGTAATCCTTCTCTTTATCTTCAAGTTGGCAAGGTTGATCTTAAAATCACATATTTCGACGCCCAGGAAGTACATCATGCATTTGGTTGAATATCAATAGTCACCATGAGAAATCCTTGATCAAGTTTTTTTTTGTTTTTTTTAATTTTAAAGTGAGCTCTGACTGTGATAGCTGAGCAATATAAACTCAAACTGCAGAAACTTGCAAGGACAGAAAATAATGCGATTTCGTATGATATAATCATTGTCATAAATGGAAACGCTTGATAAATAAGAGCACGAGATATCACACAAAACTCAAAAGGAAACAACCAAGAATGAATGGGTACGCGCGTAAACGGGAAACAGAACATGGCAGGTGTTGCGCGCAAACAGAACATGGCAGCACAATTATTGTTTTCAGTCTATACTTATGAACGAATATTTATAAAATTGATTCAATGATATTGGTACTTTGGTATTATGATGTGACAGTGTGACACTTGATAGCAGTGTTTTATCGTCAACTCATCAGGTCAGTAAATGAGACGGACAATGGTCAACGATCAAATGACGGCATGTTTTATACCAGCCCCAGGGAACAGGAAATTAAGCGCCTGCATACCGGAACAAAGGGCACAAGAAATGCGCCGGCAGGCGCAATTCTTGTTCTTCCTGGGAACCTCCCAGCATACCCCTACAATTATGATGACGAAAGACAATCACAAATTTTATTTATCACCAGAAGTGCTAAGTATTTGAATAAAATGTTCAAACCATTCTTTTCTTTTCTTGCCGTTAATTGAGCCTCTTGTAGTAAACGTTGATAAATCTTCGGCCGCAAACCTTTTACCGAACTCGAAAATTCCGCTCCGAACGTAGGTTGCGATTTTCAACAGTTGAAACGTTTCAAAAAGAGCAAACAACGAAATGGCATCTGCATCGTAAAAGTGGTGCGCGCGTGCACGTGCACCTTGCGCGTTGCATAGCAACGCGCGCAACTGGTGAATTAAGCGGCATTAGGAGCAATTCTCAACCTTTTTTTCGCAAAGCTTTTTCCAACTTTGGACGTTAATTACGGAAAAAGTAAAGCTTAAACTTAAGATTTGAAACGGCCGTCGACACCGAAATCCATTTTTCTACCATCCTGCAAAAAATTGCGGTGTTTCTACTCCATTCGGTTCAGTTATTTGCATAAAACGGAGGCCACTGAGCGATTCTCCCTCTTTCCTTTATATTAAGGATAACATTTTCCCATCTTAGATCAACAAAACCTGACCGCGATCATGGCTCTACCATTTCCCGTTCTTGAGATCTCAGCGTTTCAAATTTGCTCCCAATTATCATGATCTATTGTCTTATTATGCTATCACCCTGTGACACTCGTTCGTCTAATATTATATACCCTGGCCAGTCTTTTTTTATTACCGCGGGGGGTTACCGCCCTGGCCAGGGCGGGAAAAGTTTGAAAGCCCTTAATGGTGACCCTCCCGGGGTGTTCAATCATTTCAATCAATGAATCGGGTATGAAGCCTCAGAATCACCCTCCCAAGCTCCCAGGCGACAGGAGCGCAGGGATCCGAGAAGTTGGTAAACAAGTTAACAGAAGAATTATCAACTTTTAAAGCGGCACATACTGGCTTCCAGAAGTCTGCAATTGTTTTCTTTGTTCCAAGTGTCAAACATCTCCTTTTCCTTTGCCTGTAACTTCCTCTCTTGAAGACGGAGCAGGACATTACACTGAAACGCAGCAGGGTTAACATATCTATCAAAGTATCAAAGTATCAACATCTACAAAGCTACAAAGCTACAGGGGTAGAGAATAACCATTCCTTTCCTCAACATGTTTTGGAAAGGAATGACCATTCCTTTCCACAACATCTGTGAAAAAGTGAAAAGGAATGCCCAATCCTTTCCACAACATCTGTGAAAAGGAATGCCCATTCCTTTACTCAACATCTGTGAAAAGGAATGGTCATTCCTTTCCACAACATCTGTGAAAAGGAATGACCATTCCTTTCCACAACATCTGTGAAAAGGAATGACCATTCCTTTCCACAACATCTGTGAAAACGAATGACCATTCCTTTACACAACATCTGTGAAAAGGAATGACCATTCCTTTCCTCAACATCTGTGAAGCGATGGGTAGGTATAATTAATAGGTTTCCGAGTACTGTATAGTAAAATCTTTCAATAGTAGCGCTAAAGCATTGATGAGATTTATATGAATTAGAAAATGGGGTTTCCAATATAGAAATGACTAACTTGCAGTATGAATTATGAAAGCATGACTGGAACTTATGATTTGTAATTTGATAATTACTGTCCATTATGATAACTAGTCGGTTCCCGTCCTACGGACGGTGAATGATGGCAGCCGCATGAGCTAACGGCCACATGTCCCTTTGACAGTGATTTGACCGTGCGAGTTTGGAGGGGAAATTCGAAACTTTAATTTCTGCGAAAAAAGCTTCCCACGCCCCCAACGGTAACCCAATATTGCCGACAATATTCTCAAAACCTTTACTCATCATAAGCACCTCCCTCGGAGAGGTGTCCATGGCGGACGCGGGTAATTTAAATACTAATAGTTCTTCTTGCGCCACAGATTTTGTACCAAATCTGTCACAAAGCCAATCATTTTTCCGGTCAAACACTTGCGCTGCGCGCGATCATAGATTGCGCGCGACCGACTACCTTCCCGATTATTCTATCGAACACCTTATTAACACAAACTTACCCACAGAGGAGGAGATGAAGGAGGAGGAGGTGGGGGGCCAGCCCCGCCCGAGCACACCTACCGGTGACTCGATAGAGGCCAGGGGCCCCACCCCGCCACCCCCATCCCCCACCCCTACCCACTCCCTGCCCCCCCTGCCCGCGACCCCTAGTGAGGAGCCGGCCGCGGTCTCCCCTCCCGCCCCCAGCCAGGATCACACTGGCACCACCCCACCACCACCCCCACCACCAGCCCCAAGGGTGAGAGTTGCCTCGGAGTGCAACGGGGCATCGGGCTCCTCGAGGAGCTGTCCCAAGGACAAAGGGGCCCGGTGCCCTTTGAGCGAAAGGGCTAGAGAGGCGAGGAGGGAGAAGGAGAGGAGGAAGAGGAAGAGGCAGAGACAGGAGAAGGCGGCGGAGCTGAGAGGAAAGGAGGGAACGGCCATGCATCAGGTGCAATCCTGCAATGAAGAGGATAGAGCACATGAGTATGAGCCAGACACGAAACCCCCATCCGCTGATACAGCAACAACAACAGCAACAACAACACCCTCCAACACACCCACCAACCCAACCCCAGCCCAACCCACACCTGCCCAAACGGCACCACCGCCCCCCATGCGGCCTAACCGGTCCCCTGTGGAGGTCTACGGAGGGGTGGGCCGCTCGCGGTTCACCCTGACGGCGACCCTACCGGGGGTCGAGGAGGGAGAGGCCAGGATGGCGATCCTGGACGCCCTGCTCCATTCCGGGGAGGAGTACACGGTGGGCATCCCTACGCGGGTGCCCGGCGGGTTTGCCTTCCCGGTTGACGAGGACGACTCGATAAGAGTCGCCAGGGGCGTCCTGGAGGCCAATGGGGTGACGGTGACCCTCACACGCACATGGAACAGGTACACCCTGCATGTTCCGCAGGAGTACCATTTGTTCCCACTTGAACGCCTGATCTCAGGCATCAATCAAAGGAACAGCCGGACGGTCCGCGGACCGACCGGCATTCCTGACAACGCACTTCGTGGTGTCAACGTGATGGAGGAGGGGGGAGGGGAGGGGAGTGGCCAGCCGCGGAGGGTACGGGCCTGGATAGATGTGTCACCAGAGGGCGAGGAGTATCTCCGAGCTAATGACATGCTACTCAGGACCGTGTCCTCGGCGATTCGGCTCTGGCCGGCCGCCAGTAGCCGCCCGGCCCCAGACAGGTCGTAAGACCTGTAGGGGGTTGGGCGGGGGCCCCCTCGACTCTTTTCTCCGCCGCACCAACAAGCCCCCACAACCCCCGACCCCAAACCAAACCTTAACTTCTCCCCAACGCGGGGTGGGGCCCCTCTGCACGACCAACAGAGGAGCTACAAGTAAAGGTAAGCAAAATCTTCTATCAGTTACCCAAATCAACCTCAAGAAAAAGAAGAATGCATGGGACACGTTAATCGCGTTTAATAAGAACAAAATTAACCCCATAATTCTTGCCACGGAGCCATACTCGAACTCCAACAACATCATCCCCAAAATCAATCCTCACCTGAAAACATACTACAGCACAGATAGGTCTAACAAACCACGAGCGGCTGTAGTAGTACACAAAGATTTAGATAACCATTGCCGAGAGCTGACACAGTTTACCACCCCAGACCTCATAGCAGTGCTTCTGAAACATGAGGACAAAGAAATCATCTTCGTGTCATCCTACATGGACATAACACACAACATACCCCCCACCAACTTCATACCTCTGGTTAACTACGCAAATAACAACAAACTTCCTATCATTATAGGCTCTGACACTAATGCACAGCACACCCTTTGGGGTAACAAAACCTGCAATAACCGGGGAGAAAGCCTTGTTGATCTCCTCAGCAGCCTCGGCCTAAACTGGGTCAATAAGGGTACTACCCCAACTTTTCTTAACTCCAGAGGCCATGAATCTGTTATTGACCTCACCATCACTAACAACACTGGTAACGACCAGGTCGAGAATTGGAAGGTTGATCTTAGCTACTCTAATTCCGATCATCACTACATTACATTCAACATAACTTCGAAGAGACTCAACAAGCCTCGGCAAGTCCGGCTTACCAAAAACACAGACTGGGATGTATTTGATACCTTCCTGACAAATAACCCCACTCCCATCCAGGACATTAACTCAAACAAAGACTTGGACACTGCTGCAACCAAACTCAACGAGCATCTAATTAAGGCTTTCAATAAAGCATGCCCAATTACACACATCGCGAGCACCATCAAAAAACCACCCTGGCTGACCGCTGAGGTGGAACAGGCACACCGCGACATGAAGCGGAAACTCATGACTGCACGTTCCAGTAAAACCCAAGAACACTGGGAATCCCTCAGACAGAGCAACAGAACTTACAACAAACTTCACACCAAAACAAAACAGGACGAATGGAGGAAATTCTGTGCCGACACTGAGACAGTCAAGGAGTCGGCCAGAATGAACAAAATTCTCAAAAATTGCAATGACAAGACAGAGAAGCTAGAATCTGTCTACAAATCAGATGGCACCCTCACGACCACACCGGAAGAGACACTCGAGGTTATGGAGAGAAGTCATTTCAAAGATGATGCTACCTCTAATCCTCATACAGACCATACTATCCCAGACACACATCTTCTAGACAATATTTACAGTGACACAAGAATGAAGGAAGCAATAATGTCCTTCGACCCCCTCAAAGCAGCTGGACCAGACACACTTCAGCCAATCACAATTCAACAAGCGTGGAAGCACATCAATATCGCTGTGAAGGCAATCATGATCAAAAGTCATGAAATGCAGCATGTTCCCAAACCTTGGACCGAATCCAACGGCATCTTCATCCCCAAACCTGGAAAGACTGACTATAACAAACCCAACGCTTTCCGCACTATTACACTCTCACCCACTCTCCTCAAGCTACAGGAAAAGATAATCCTTTGGCATATGCAGCATGACCTCGGCATGGAGGACAAACTTAGCAAAAAGCAGTTTGGCTTCAAGAAAGGCACCTCAACTGAAACAGCTCTCCACAAAGTCATCCACAAGATCGAGAAGAGAATAGCCAACAAGGGATATGTTCTAGGCACCTTCCTTGACATCGAAGGGGCCTTCGACAATGTGTCCTTCAAAGCTATCTCGGAAGCCATCGACAAGTCCCCCCTAGACCCAAGCACAGCCGGCTGGATCAAGGGAATGGTCACTAACAGAAATGTTACAATTTCACTCAAAAACTCCTCAAGAAGGATCAGAATTAAAAGAGGCTGCCCCCAAGGAGGCATTCTCTCACCCTTCCTCTGGAATCTTGTACTGGATGACCTCCTTCAGTACACAGCAAAGCACATTCCAGGATATCTGCAGGCTTTTGCTGATGACTTAATGTCACTAGCAGAAGGGGATGACCTCGATGTCATCTGGCAGAGAACACAGACCACCATCAAGACTATAGAGACATGGTGTGAGTCGAAGGGACTCAACATCAGCGCTCTCAAAACCAAACTAGTCATGTTCACATGGAACAGAAAGTGGACCTTACGCCCAATCAAAGTAATGGGCTCAATTATTGAGCTCAGTAAAGAAGCAAAGCTTCTTGGAGTAACACTGGACAACAAACTCAACTTTAACTCACACATCGACAACATTACCAAAAAATGCATAGGGACTATCTTCCAATGCAAGCGAGCCATAGGCCCCACATGGGGACTTACTCCTAAAGTATGCAAGTGGATTTACACCTCCATTGTTAGACCGGCGCTGGCATACAGCGCTGTTGTCTGGATCAAGGCAACTGACAACAAATCCAATACCAAGAAACTCGAAAGAGTTCAAGGACTCTCACTCAGGTATATGACTGGAGCCCTACCTTCCACACCTTACAACACTCTTAACTATCTCACTAGTATACCTCACATTACCGACTACCTCAAAGGTGAAGCTGCCAAGGGAGCAGTCAGGCTCATGGGGTACGGAGATTGGACCCTAGAAACAGCCCCCACCGGCAAAGGAATCATCAAAGCTCATAGCACCATATCGAACAACCTAATTTCTGAGCTCAAAGTCCCAGGGCACAACCAATGGGACACTATTAAACCCCATCTTATTCTTGACCGCAACTATAACATCACATACCCTCAAGACGCTCACTCTGACAACTACACCAACAACCTGGACAAAGATATCAAGCTTATCAGCGTCAACAACATTTGCTGCTACACAGATGGCTCTAAAACAGACCACGGGGTGGGCGGCGGCTACGTCATCAAGGACCCCCACAACGAGAACACAACCGAGTACCACTTCAAGATGAAAGATCACTGCACGGTCTTTCAGGCCGAAATAGCAGCACTTATGCATGCTGCTGACAGACTTAAACACTACAACAACAAGCTTATCACCTTCTGGAGCGACAGCCTATCGGCACTCCAAGCTCTTTCCAACAGAATCCACAGGAACAAATCAGTTGCAGACTGTCACAAGTCACTCACCTCCCTAGCTCATGACAACACAGTCCAAGTCAGATGGATAAAAGCCCACATCGGACACTGGGGAAACGAGAAAGCAGACCAGCTTGCCAAGGCTGGCACCAAAGATGGTAACCCCGTCACCAGCCTTGTCCCCATTTCATTCATCAAACACTTAATCAATACCAAGGTAACCAACCTCAGCCACGACAGGTGGATCACCAACAAACATGCTCACACTGACATGATCATAGGTAACCATCAGAAGAAGGTTTTTCACACACTTAACAACAACACTGGCAACCGTATCCGGTACCGAACTGCTATCTCCATTATTACAGGACACATAGGACTGAACAAACACTTGCACAGAATAACACGTGCTGACACACCAAACTGCCCTTACTGCACTGACACAGAGGAGACAGTGGCACACTTCATCGGACAATGCCCTGCTTTTATGAGAATCAGAGGCAACACACTCGGGACATACTATGACTCCATTAACGACATCATGGACAACAACAGTATGGACGCACTGATCAATTACACACTCCAAACCAAAAGACTACAGCGAACAGAGGAGGAGGCGGACAATACAGGGGTGACATAGCATCTACTCATCTCTCCGATAGCTCTGAAGTATCTGGTATTGTATTGGTAAAGGTATCCTCCCCTCGCTAGCCACACCCTCATTTCACCCTCCACCACCTCCATCACCTTTCACCCTCACCCCCGTCGCCTCGGCGACTAGAGCCCCTTAGGGTGACCCAATAACTCGGACAAAATTCTCAAAACTTTTATTCGTCATAAGCAACTTGATGGCGAAGGAATTTTGAAAAAATTCGAAAGTTTAGTTTTTGCAAAAAAAGGGCGTGGCCTCCCACGCTCCTCAGAGTGACCCAATAATTCGGAAAAAATTCTCAAAATTTTTATTCATCATAAGCGACTCAATGGAGAAGGAATTTTGAAAAAATTCGAAAGTTTAATTTTTGCGAAAAAAAGGGCGTGGCCTTCCACGCCCCTCAGGGTGGCCGAAAAATTTTTTCAATATTTTTTTGATTTATTATAAAGTTTTTGCAACACGGTGAAAAAAGAATTTCGTAGCCTACTTGAAATCGGTATCGTTACCCAACCATATATATCTATTATATAAAGGAAAGAGGCACTTCTACGTTTGTATGTGAATAACTGACACAAATGGAGCTAAACAGCCGCGATTTTTTGCAAGGCGGTAAAAATGCCTAAACTTAAAAGATAGCATGGCTAGAATTTTAATTTAGGCTTTAGAATTTTCGGAAATAACGTCGAAAGTTCGAAAAATCGACCCTAAAAAGAAGATCGCGTTATAGGTTAAATTCACCAGTTGCGCGCGTCGCTATGGTGATTGGTGATTGCGCGCGCTAAACTGCACGTGCATTTTAACGAAGCATCTGCCATTTCGTTACTGAGTACTTTGAAAACGTTTTAACTGCTTACAGTCATAATTTACGTTCTCAATGGAAGTTTCGTAAAAAGTTTATGACATAGCACCATCAACTCTAATCACTATTCTAGGACTAGGAGCAAAGGTAAGACTTGAACATTTTGTTCCATTGTGAAAATCAGCAATAATTGTTTCGTAAGATATTTGTAGTTTCGAATTTCGATGGTTTGCTGCGAGAATTCGACAAAAGAAGAAGGAATTTATTATTACTCAAGTTAGAAGTGGGTTCTAAACAGATGAAAATGCGCGCAATATTGATTCCAATGAGCTTGGATTCAAATTTGTTGCCCATCTTTTCTCCGAATCTAAACTTTGGATTAGAAAACGGTAATTGTTCTTGAGTTCTTCTTATTTACTGTTATGTGTCCTTGACATTAATTTGCAATGGCGAAATCTGCAATATATTTTGATTCATATTAAAATCCTATGTAAATATTTCGTAATTTCCCTACGTTGCACCTCTACCCCCAGTAACAAAAAATTTTATCAATGATTTCGTTCAATTTATTTTACGTCCAACTAAATATATACGTCCAATTTAAGAGAAAACCCAACGGGTTTTCTCGTATATATAGCTATAAACCGTGAGCTTCAATTTGGCTTATAAAATATTCCATGAGAAACTTTGACTAGTGGAAGGTGGTTTGAAATTTGATACATTTTTTCAGAAGAGTCATTTTAAAGATCCAGAGGATGTATCTGGTATGATGATGGTAGGCGAAGGTGGTGTCATGCACTAGATCATTTTTCACCGTACAATCCGTTTTAAACCGTCGCCGATTTGATTTGAATCAATTCTCGCACGATATTCAACGTGCAAATCTTTGGCACTTTTCCCAAATTATCTCAAAACGCAAATGCTCAATTCGTCTAAAATTTCGTTTGTTGGGTGAAGAACCCCCTAATGTTGGATAGGTACTATCTGTGTGTGAAAAATCCTTTCCAAATTTCAGAAAGATTCAGAAAGTATGGTAGTCCGCTTTGTAAATTACTCATCCTCTGAAAAATATTTTTCATATCTCTACTTCTCTAAAACTAGGAGTAAGATAAAAGATTTTAATTTTTCTGGAAAGAAATTTTCACGTGAAAAATTGGTGCGACAGCAATTTTTTTTCAGTTAGAGGACGAAAAATTGTCAGCGAGCACGAGCCGAGGGCCGAGTGACTCCAAACCTATTTAATCCCCAAATATAGCTTTTAGTGTGGTCAAAATAACCGGAATGACCATATAAGTCATGGGTAGGGATGAGTGTTGCATCTGCATCTGACGATTCATTTTCTTGATGTAATGCAAAAACTTATACCTGAAATGCATATGGCAAGTATTTGCATAAGCGTAACAGAAATTTGATCATATCTCAAAAAGCAAATGCTCAATCTCTCTGAAGCTTTGTTTTTGGGTACTATCTGTGTGTGAAAAATCCTTTACAAATTTCACAAAGTTCCATTTATTGTGTTCTGAGTTATGAGCAAATATGTCTCATATCATTCCACAGGAATTATGGTACAGAAATTGTATTAGGAGCGATCGATGACTCTTTCGGAGTTTTGATTTTATATAAATGTAAAAATACTGTTCAGAGTTTTTCCCAAGATGGACTTAGCGACTGTTTGTCGAATTGTACCGTGAAAATAAATCTAGTACCAAAATTTATGAACATTCGATTGCATCCTTACGCTAACCCTTACCTCACGGGCAGGTTTCAAGATGGGAAATTGGTTCTCCCCAGCCCAACCGAGAACCAAACTTGGCTTAGCCCAATTCCGAACCATTATTATGGTGGTGCTGGGACAGTTGGTAACTGAACGTATTGGCCTTGAGAGTGGCACTGTCCCGTCATTCTAAAAATTACCATGGAGGTAGGGGGTCGAGTGCCATCTGTTACACACACATTCTTGCGCTTACACACTCACACACTCACACACTTAACACACTCACACTTACACACTTTCAACACTCACGCTTACACACTTACATACTCACGCTTACACACTTAACACTCTCACGCTTACACACTTTACACAGTCACACTTACACACTTAATAACACACTCACGCTTACACACTTAACACACACACGCTTACACACTTACAACAGTCACGCTTACACACTTACAACAGTCACGCTTATACACTTACACACTTACGCGTACACACTTACCCACTTACACGCTCGCACTTATACACCAGGGTAGACCCGTGAAATTCTTGCCTTACTGGTGGTAGACCAGTGCAACTGTGGCAATTTTAAATAACTGGGGGGCACTGGACATTTGCAACTTCTAACGGCTCTTGTATCAAGAAAACAAAACAAAAACAAGAATTGCGCCTGCACCGACACAATTATTGTAGTTCCCGTAGGCTGTATGCAGGCGCTTAATTTCCCTCCCCCACGGTGCTTGATGTAACCTTAGCATCATAATAAGATAATACAAAACGCAGTCGTTTTAAATTAATAAGAGTAAGACTGATCTGAGTATAAATATTGTTCCGATGCGGGTGCTGCGCGCAACCACCGAGAATACGAATTGGCGTGCCATTTCTTCTAAAATTCCTGCGCGCGCGTTCGTTGTTGTACTTAGGTCGTTGTAGATTTCGCGCCATTTTGTTGAATTGGTTTACGTTTCACATCAAATTGTGTCACCGTTTATTCACGCGATGTATTTTCTTGAATGTTTATTATAAGTTGATATCACTTTTTATATGATTTTCAAATTTCGTGCTTTTGTTTTCTGTTTCAATGCTGTCTCTTGTTCCAAAAAGCAATATTCGTCTTTCACAGCGAATAGTATTTCTCAAACTTAGTCGAAACCAGCAGAAAGTCTAATAGTTATGCAGTTTGGTACTAAACCTAGTACAAAACCGAAGCCTTTCCCTCAAATCCACCACCCAACTCACACCTAAGATTTTAACTTTTTAAGACACGAATTCTTCAACAGTCTAATTAAATTTAGAACTTATTATAATTTAGGAGTTCGAGCATGTGGCACGGATGGGCCAGATCAACCTATAAGATTTATACTTTTGACAACCGACAGCTCCATGAATTAAGAAATTCGTTATTTTGAAGATTTATGTGATATGGGGACGGACGGAGGGACGGAGGGACATTTTCGCGACTGATATTATAAAGGAGCAATCCGGGCACTTTCCAGAAATTACAGTAGTTGTATTGCAAAACTGGACCTGCTATGCACATATCCTATTTCTCACCCTCCCAGACCACGATCTCTGCCAACCCTCTCATTTGCCTTTTTGTATACACAAAAAGGCCAATGGGGAGGGAAAAAAACCCTTATCTCCGCGTTTGGGGCACTAATTATAGTCCATAATTAAAGTATGTGACGGAATCTGCAATATAATCAAACCATATGATATTCACACAAGGTCGCAGCCTCATGCTACACTATCAAATCAAATCAACAAAAAATATTAAATCGTCAATTGTTCTCTAATACTTCAGAAAAGGAAAATCTTCAAGGATTTTAGTCCTTCTTTCGCCATAGTCAAACAAGAGTTCGTCTCCAGGAGAAATTGGATTTGCAGCCGAAAAGTAAATATGAGGCTGTCCATCGACTGCGATCTTCTTAGGGTTACAGTTTGCTGCTTCGTGAATGGTTGATGAGCCGACCCAGTGTACCATCGTCCTTCGTCGCGTCGATGCAGTAGGATTGTCCATCGTGGGAGAAGAAGAAAAGGTAACCTCCATCTTCTTCTGCACATTCTTCCCTCCGCAGTCCCTCACTCCTGGAAACTAGCTCGCCACTATATTCAACCAGGAAGTCTCCCTCCTCGAAGCGTTCTGTAGCATATACTCCACGCCCCTTTCCTCTGGAAGTTTTGACTTCTAACCCGCTGTTGTCGGGGTGCCGGATCTTCTGACACAGCTGCTCCATCTTCTCAGCTGTTGTCATCTTGGACCGTGAAGATCTTCTGATCACAGGAGCCTGAGGTGAGGAGGGGAGGGGAGGCTGCACGAGTATATTGTGTTGTTCAGTTGCTGGAGAAGGAATTGCAGCTCCGGGAGATAAGGCGGATGGTTGAAGGGAGGATTCCTTGGAGCCTGAAGTGCCGTCTCTCAATTCCCTCTGCTGCCGTCTCTTCAGTATTTTCCCTTCCCTGTCTCGTCTCTTCATCTCTTCATACTGCTCCTCTGTCTGGTTGTCTCTCCACTTCCGTGTACGATATTTTGAAGTTGTAGGCATCTTCAAACAATCGAGAGGTATCAATCTGTAGGTTTTGTAAAAGCAAAAAGAACGATGCTGCCCTCCAATTGCATTACCTTTTATCCATTTTTTCACAATGAACTTCCTTGTTAAGTGATTGACTTAAGTGGATCATATGTCACCAAGGTGATGCTGTCTCACATGCCACATTCGTTGCTTAAATCATTTAAAATCAAGTTCTTGATGAGTGGATCACATATCACCACTTAACGACGTAGCTCGTTGTTCTTCCTTAGGGTGTATTCCATGACACCACTTTAGCACTGTGAAGTTTATGCTCCTTCTTAGCCCCCACCCAGAATGCGACATCGCCATGAAGAGCACCGACATCGCCTCAGCGGAATCAGTTATCGCCTCCTTCTGAAAATTGTCGCCAGCAATTACATCATTTGCGACAATTTTCTAAGTAGGCGACCATTTAGTTTTGTTTTTGTCGCCTACAATGTATTTTTGTCGCCTAAGTAGTACTTGATTATCATAATTTGTCGCATGTAACAAAAAAATAATCGCCTTCTGGACTATATCCAAGTCTTGGGCAAATTTGTCGCCTCATGTAAGAAATTGTCGCTTACTCTGGTGATGTAATAAATCCGTCGCCTATAAGAAAAAAAATAATCGCGTTTGATATTTTCGTAAATATCCGAATTGTAGATTAAAATCGTCGCGTATCCAGGTTGATAGTCGCTTCAGGAATCTTTTGAAATTTAATTAGAATATATAAATAATGTTGAAACAACGTGTGGGTTACATTTTACACATGGCAGAGAGAGAGCTTGAATTGAAACATCTTTCTCAGTTTTACGATAGCAAAGAAATGAAATTGCGTTATTCGTAATTAATGATACACAATGAAACTATTTGAACATGATTTAATGGTGCGTGGTTTAAAACTAAAAAGTAGGCAGATACGTTGACGTTATAATCAATGGCACTATCATCATCTTTGAACTTTGATATGGACATTGGACATGCCACATACCTTTTCCCTTCCTGCCCTCCTTAATGCAAATATGCGATCGAATTAAGTGCTGCAGCTCTCTTCCGCATCCAGTTCTGATCTAATGAAGCGATCAGTGTGTGTTTGTTTAATAGCTCGTAATGAGGTTAGAAGAAGGTCTAATTTCATACTTGCCCCTGTCTCTCAATTCTTGTGTGTAAATGTAAGTGTTGCTGTTATGTCATCTTCACGAGTAATGTAGCACATCATGATACACGCACACATTCACTGAAATACTGAGTGATTTTTTTGTCGTAGTTGTGAAGTATATCGCAAAAAATAAAACAATTGTTAAAATTTGTTTAGCATTAAAGAATAACTTAAAACAAAATGTCAAACAATAATAATTCATATAAAAACAATTAATTTCATGAGTGAAAAATATAAAACTTGTAAATAAGAAAATATAGGGACGCTTATTCAAAAAAAGCTGATATTATTATTAATCGATTCGATTCGTCGATCTGATTTGTCGATTCGATTCGTCCATTCGATTCGTCGATTCGATTATTCGATTTGTCGATTCGATTCGTCGGTTCGATTCGTCGATTCGATTCGTCGGTTCGATTCGTCGATTCGATTCGTCGATTCGATTCGTCGATTCGATTATTCGATTCGTCGATTCGATTCGTCGATTCGATTCGTCGATTCGATTCGTCGATTCGATTCGTCGATTCGATTCGTCGATTCGATTCGTCGATTCGATTCGTCGTCGATTCGATTCGATTCGTCGATTCGATTCGTCGATTCGATTCGTCGATTGATTCGTCGATTCGATTCGTCGATTCGATTCGTCGATTCGATTCGTCGATTCGATTCGTCGATTCGATTCGTCGATTCGATTCGTCGATTCGATTCGTCGATTCGATTCGTCGATTCGATTCGTCGATTCGATTCGTCGATTCGATTCGTCGATTCGATTCGTCGATTCGATTCGTCGATTCGATTCGTCGATTCGATTCGTCGATTCGATTCGTCGATTCGTCGATTCGATTCGTCGATTCGATTCGTCGATTCGATTCGTCGATTCGATTCGTCGATTCGATTCGTCGATTCGATTCGTCGATTCGATTCGTCGATTCGATTCGTCGATTCGATTCGTCGATTCGATTCGTCGATTCGATTCGTCGTTCGATTCGTCGATTCGATTCGTCGATTCGATTCGTCGATTCGATTCGTCGATTCGATTCGTCGATTCGATTCGTCGATTCGATTCGTCGATTCGATTCGTCGATTCGATTCGTCGATTCGATTTGTTGATTCGATTTGTTGATTCGATTTGTTGATTCGATTCGTCGATTCGATTCGTCGATTCGATTTGTTGATTCGATTCGTCGATTCGATTCGTCCAATCCATTCGTCCAATCCATTCGTCCAATCGATTCGTCCAATCGATTCGTCTCAATCGATTCGTCAATCGAATCGACAAATCGAATCGACGATTTGAATCGAATCGACGAATCGAATCGACAAATCGAATCGACGAATCGAATCGACGAATCGAATCGATCGACGAATCGAATCGACGAATCGAATCGACGAATCGACGAATCGAATCGACGAATCGAATCGACGAATCGAATCGACGAATCGAATCGACGAATCGAATCGACGAATCGAATCGACGAATCGAATCGACGAATCGAATCGACGCAATCGAATCGACGAATCGAATCGACGAATCGAATCGACGAATCGAATCATCGAATCGACGAATCGAATCGTCGAATCGAATCGAATCGACAAATCGAATTGACGAATCGAATCGACAAATCGAATCGACAAATCGAATCGACGAATCGAATCGACGAATCGAATCGACGAATCGAATCGACGAATCGAATCGACGAATCGAATCGACGAATCGAATCGACGAATCGAATCGACGAATCGAATCGACGAATCGAATCGATGAATCGAATCGACGAATCGAATCGACGAATCGAATCAACAAATCGAATCGACGAATCGAATCGACGAATCGAATCGACGAATCGAATCAACAAATCGAATCAACAAATCGAATCGACGAATCGAATCGACGAATCGAATCGACGAATAGAATCGACGAATCGAATCGACGAATCGAATCGTCGAGTCGAGTCGTCGAATTGAATCGAATCAAATCGGATCTATAGAAAAAATCCGGTTTACCGGAACGGATCGGACCGGATCTGGATTTTTTGGCAAGATTTTACCCTTAACCGTATCAAATCGAATAAGCAACTTTGCTTACTCAGAACACCTATACCTCATTTTTGTTTCGATATGCTGCGTTAATACTTTAATAATCCATCTCATAGAGTTTTTATATGTACATACTATTGTAAGTTACAGAGTCCGTAGTTCGATGCTTAGAATTTAGATAGGCAGTTAGTGCTTTATTGGATTGATTGGTTGGTACTGGAAATATGAACCACAGAAAATCACAAGTTAATGTCTAATTGGATGTTACTGGCTGTCAGGCAGTCAAACGACTAATGGTCAAGGGACTAATGAGCCTCAATATACCTAGCAATGTATATATCTTTACAGCACTGAAAGGGATTCAATGAAAACTGAGACAGGGTAACTTGATCAACTTGTTATTGTACGCATCAGAGTATTGAAGTATTGAATTTTCATAATTTAGGATATTCATATTTTGGTGAAACCCTCCGATACAGTAACCCTGTGATCCGGATCCAGTGAAATTTTGACCCTCAAACCGGACCGGATCGGATCGCCCAAAAAACGCCCGGATCCCGGACCGGATCTGAGATCCGGTCGGTTCCTAGCGTGTATCATGATGTGCTACATATTTGCTCGCGAAGATGACATAACAGTAACACTTGCATTTGCACACGGGAATTGAGAGACAGGGGCGAGTATGAAATTGGACCTTCTTCTAACCTCATTACGAGCTGTTGAGCAAACACGCAATTATCGCTTCATTGGATCAGAACTGGATGCGGAAGAGCTGCAGCACTTAATTCGATCGCATATTTGCATAAAGGGAGGTAGGAAGGAGAAAGATATGTGACATGTCTATATCAAAGTTCGGAGATGATGATAGCGCCATTGATTGTAGCGTCAACGTATCTGCCTACTTTTAGTTTTAAACCACGCACCATGAAAACATGTTGAAATAGTTTCATTGTGTGTATCATTAATTACGAATAACGCAATTTCATTTCTTTGCTAAATCTGCAATCCACTCTATCGTAATTTTCGTAAAACTGAGAAAGATGTTTCAATTCAAGCTCTCTCTCTGCCATGTGTAAAATGTAACCCACACGTTGTTTCAACATTAATTATATATTCTAATTAAATTTCAAAAGATTCCTGAAGCGACAATCAACCTGGATATGCGACGATTTTAATCTAGAATTCGGATATTCTACGAAAATATCAAACGCGATTATTTTTCTTAAAGACGACGGATTTATTACATCACCAGAGTAAGCGACAATTTATTACATGAGGCGACAAATTTGCTCAAGACTTGGACATAGTCCAGAAGGCGATTATTTTTTTGTTACATGCGACAAATTATGATAATCAAGTACTACTTAGGCGACAAAAAATACATTGTAGGCGACAAAAACAAAACTAAATGGTCGCCTACTTAGAAAATTGTCGCAAATGATGTAATTGCTGGCGACAATTTTCAGAAGGAGGCGATAACTGATTCCACTGATGACTGAGGCGATATCAATGCTCTTCATGGCGATGTCGCATTCTGGGTGGGGGCTCTTCTTGTCATGAGCTGACACCATGTCTCACATGTCGATGTGTGACGAGTTGGTGATAAGGATTGACACTTAGCATCATGCTAACGAGCTAGCCAATATGGAATATATAAGCCAAGTTTAACAGGAATTTTTTTAACAGGAATTTTAAATATAATTTATAACAAAAGCATTGTTATACAAATCTCACATACAATCCAGCAGTATGTTAAATACAGTGATGTGGTGAGTTGGTTATAATATGAAGTTCAAGCCATGTTGAAGTTCAAAGAGTATCGTCTTCTATCATGCCTTCATCATTTGTACAGACAACCTACAACGACTACCTCGAAGCATGCCCTCCTTCTGATCCAGCCCTGCAACGCCCTGACCTCGATTACTACCAAGTTTCTGTGGCGGTGAGATCCCCCTCCTCCCCCATCTTGGACCTACTCCAGGCGCTCTGCAGGGAGATGGTTACCCTCTCATCTAAAGGTCCACGTACCGGAGCTGAACAGAACATTCCATCAACGTCGGTGACCTAAAAGGACCGTCTGCTGAAGCGACTCACCTTGAAAGGATATCCCTCCTTCAAGGATCCGACTACAAGAACTCTGGTGAGGCAGACTAGACCCGTTCCTGTTAAAGTATTCCTGAAGTCCCTCCAGAAGTGCGGCGTACCTGCAGTCTGCCTCACCAATTATGGGATGAAGAACCCCCTAATGGACTCCCCTCTTCATCTTCATTCTGATGCCCTGCTGTCCCACCCTCCCCCAGCTGACTACCCCCCAAATTCCTTCGACGTGTCCTACTCCTGCTACCTCCCAACCCTTCTCACCATTAGGATCAGAGCTGCACAGTGCACCTGACCTCACCCGATACGTCCTCTTCTCACCCCTGTATCAACGTGTACCCCCACTACGGTACAACATGGGAGGATCGCTGAAGAGGGTGCTGGTGGACAATCCCGACCCTGCTGATTCCTGCGTGGTGTCCTGCAGCAAGTACTCCCCCCTCCACCACCACGTGATCCAGGCTACTGGGAAGGGGATGCTGACGGCACCTGGGAGCATCCGGAATGGACAGAAAAGATTGGAGACATACCAGACACTCTACAGAGACCTCCTCGACGTCGACTACCGTCGGTTGGGTGGACTGCGGCACGAGAGTCGGGTGCAAGCCCACACTCCACTCGTCGCTCTACGGCTGGTTCAGGAGACGAAGCCCTGGCAGATAGGAAACTACAACCCGGAGATTTTCAAGATGTCTGTGGAGGACTACCTGGGAAGGGGATGCTGACGGCCGAGGACGCCTGGTGGAGGAGGAGATTCAGAGTGGAAGCAGACTACGTCCCTCTTCCCCAGGTCGTCCTCCCGCCTGCCCCTGACGCGGAGAGGCCCACCACAATCCCTCCCATGGACGATGAGGACTTCTTAGGGCACCTGAAGTCTGCCATAACGAACTCTTACAGCCGGGGGAGGGTAGACTGGGAACGGGTCAGAATGCTCGTAACCCAGGTATACCCTGGCCTTACCAAAGATCAGATCTGTAATCGAGGGAAATGGTTGAAGAGGCAAGGCATTTTTGATTGGACATTGTAATAAGTAAACTAAGTAAACTAAGTAAACTAAGTAAACTAAGTAAACTAAGTAAACTAAGTAAACTAAGTAAACTAAGTAAACTAAGTAAACTAAGTAAACTAAGTAAACTAAGTAAACTAAGTAAACTAAGTAAACTAAGTAAACTAAGTAAACTAAGTAAACTAAGTAAACTAAGTAAACTAAGTAAACTAAAAGTAAACTAAGTAAACTAAGTAAACTAAGTAAACTAAGTAAACTAAGTAAACTAAGTAAACTAAGTAAACTAAGTAAACTAAGTAAACTAAGTAAACTAAGTAAACTAAGTAAACTATGACCTTCATTTTGAAAATTATTTTGAAATCATTTTTGAGAAATTTTTCTTGTCTTGACTTGAAGTTTCATAAAGCTGTTCTTCAGTATCAACAATTCATCATTGTTCAACAGTTCTGGTTCTTTTGAATAAGCTACATTGGAAATATAGTTCATTTTTACTTTTTCACTCTCCTGCTAACAATTCAATTCCTGTAGGGAATATGCATTTCTCTTGATTTCTCCATACAAAGAGAAAAAATCCTGAGGAGTCCAGATTTGATTATGGGGAAACTCAGCTACAAGTCTCGTGTTACTAAGTTACTAATTTGCTGCAACTACGCAGCGCGTCTGGGACATAATGATCTCATTAGACCGCTTTGACCTTATTGGTGACCCGGAGATTAGTTTCAATTTTGAGAATAAGGAGTGTGGCAGGAGAATTCCTTTGGTTTTGGACTTTCATCCAAGTTATGCTGGTGCTACTAGAGCTGTTAATAAACATAAGCACCTGCTTGACTTGGATGATACTCTGAAAGATGTTATTGCCAAGGATAAAATCTTTGTGACTTTCAGAAAGGCCAGAACTATAGGGGATTCTCTTGTTCACTCTCGTTATTCACGTACCAACCCAGATAATAATAGTAAACCTCTAGGTAACATTAATTGTGGAAAATGCAATTTATGTAAGTTATTTTTATCAGAGAATTCAGTTAAAATTCAGTCACTTTCAACCAAACAAGTTTATAATATCAACCAATCTATTTCATGCGAGGATGAACATGTAATTTATGTGATAACTGATTTAGTATGTAAGAAACAGAATGTAGGAAGCACTGATAGCACAATGAAACTTCGCTTCTCCAATCATAAAAGCCACATCAAGAAAAAAGTTAACAGTTGTAGAGTAGCAGTTCATTATAATCAGAATAAGGCTCATAAGTTTAGGATAGATAGTCAGGCCCAATACAATGCTACTCTAGCACTAGAACTAAAGGTCACCCTTGTAGATAATGTTAAGCCTGAGCCATGGGATACTCCAGAAAGCATATCCAATAAATTAAGTAAGAAAGAGGCTTATTGGCAACACCAACTTAAAACCTTTGAATCAGATGGAGGGCTGAACATCCTTAATGAACACATAATAGCCAATAAGCGTGCACAAAACACCTAATCCCATAGATAGGCACCAGAGCATTCCCAAATCCCTTCTATCAGTAAATCCTACATCTTGCTTTTTATAGGTAGTCTACTGAGCAGCTTATGTATCAACTTTGCATTGTTCACCCTTTCCTTTTTGTATATTTATGTTTTCAGATTCCTTTTATGTTTCAGATTTTCAAATGTTTGATGTTTTCGCATTGTATTTATTATTTGATATTGTATTCTTTCAGATGTATGTTGGTAACCATTGATAACTATGTAATATTTTCTTTTAGATGTAATGAATCATTGAATTTGTTTTGAAATTTCTAATCTGTGCTCTGACCGTACATCACCACTTGACTTTTGACAAATTCGATATTGTATTGTATCCTTTGATGCATTAAATGGCCAAAAGCTGTGAAATAAGGCATTTTTTGCTCAAATCAGCCTCATATTTAACCTCACAGTTGCCACAAATAAGGTAATATCATGTTCAAAAGTTTTTGGTCACCACAGATGTCCAAACTAACTTTTTATGTGAAAAGATTGGCATTATAACCTTTTTGAAAAAATGAGGTATAAATAAGCCAATGTCACAAATTCCTTACATTCTGGCTGCTATCAATTAGAGATATAGGACATAGATCCGTTTACCACTTTGTCCGGGCGCCGGTCTAATGCAGGTCTAACACCGGTTTAATGCAGGTCTAGTGCAGGTCTGATGCATTTTTGGTGCCAGTTTTGTGCAGGTTTAGCGCTGGTTTAGTGCAGGGCCTGCGCCACTCTAATGCAGGTCCCTGGTCCTGTGTCACTCTAATGCAGGTCTAGCTCCGGTTTGATGCATTAGACTGGTGCAGGCCTTGCGCTAATGCACCAAACGGACACTATACCTGCATTAGAGTGGCATAAGACCTACATTAGACTGGCGCAGGCCCCGCGCTAAACCGGCGCTAAACCTGCACAAAACTGGAGCCAAACATGCATTAGACCTGCACTAGACTGGCTCATTAGGGCAGGGACCTGGTTCTTTCCAGTTGGGGCCTCAGGCACCTCCCCTCCCGAGTGTGCCAACTGCACTTCCCCATGCAGTTGGTATCATCCACACCTTTCACCTGCTGGGTACTCTCTAGTACCACTCACCAGCTAAGTATCATAACCTCACTTTCCAACCCCTCACGGTGATAAATTTTGATTTTACATTATAAAGTTATAACCACCCTAGCCCCCTCTTTCTAATAGAAAGAGGGGGCTAGGGTGGTTATAACTTTATTAAAGAATAGTATAGGTATAGAAAGTTTCTATACCTATACTATTCTTTAATCTTTTTACTTAATTCATTAGGTACAATCCAGGTACACTTACTTGAAGACTGTCCTCAAAGGTATGATCAACCCATAGGTACAAAATATTATATATTGTAGCAACATGGGCGCAGCCCAGTAGTCAGTACTCACTTTGTACTGTCAGACCCACTTGGGTCTTTCTTATTCTTTGATTGATTTATGATTATCTCTAGGCATATTATTTCGATAAGATCCTCTTGACCATTGACTTGAATTATTCTATTTACTTCATTAATGATTATAGAATATTCATCTTTACCATTCTAGGAAGTACTCGTATTCAGGATTGTGATCTACCTACCAATACTTTGGATTGGTTTATATTTTACATTCAACTGGTTGCTTTATTGCTTACCTATCGATCCCAAGTAGAGGCTTACAGTACAACAAAACATCCAATATGGCTTCCTCCCTCAATCTCTCACAAGCCACTCAAGAACCTCTGATAAGATTTTCACCTCGTAACTTGTTAAAGGGGTCCCCAAACCCCTTCTCACAAGTTCAGATCCCTCCAAGATTCCTCAGTACCATCAGCTGGAATAATTTTTGTTTCATTCTGGAAGCAGCAGTTACATTGGCAATCCCTGGTTGCATTATCAACCCTCTTACTGCTATAAAACTTAGCCCACTGTCCAACTCTTTGCAAGAACCAGTTAGTAAGCAATATTCTATCTCATTATCTTCCCCTACTTTCATCACCGTCACCTGCTGGGTACTCCGTACTTCAAACCAGCCAAGTCCCATTACCTCACCACCTCCGTCAAGCAAAAAATTTCTGTACATCTTGACCCTTAGAAATAAATACTATAAACTGCAGCCCATGTGGAAAGGATGTCCTCTCCCAATAAATCTGATTTAGCAACATTATCATGATTAATGAACAACCATTATGAACTTACCTTGAACAGGAAAACTTCTAACATCTTTTCAGTACCTGTGACCTTCAAGTTCAAAATGCTGGAATAGACCCTGTATTCTGTCCAGACGAAACAGCAACACACATAGAAGAAGACTGTCTAGCATTCTCCTTACAGAGAATATACCACTTCAAAATTACCTAAACTTGGCAAAATTATCAACTCTCACTAACCACTACTTATAACAATCCACAAACTAATAATGTTTTTTTCATCGAAACTGACTGAGCCTATCTCAATAAGAAGATAAACCTAACAAAAATTCCACCTAATAACTTCTCTGTTGTTCCAGGCAGTATCCTGGAACTGGGCTTTGCCCATTGAGCCCAGTTAAATCCCAATCGATGGGAATATGATTTACGCAGTCTGGCTGGGTCAGGCCACCCTGTGATCCACTAGACGAAGGGAGATAGTACATAGCCATCTTCGGCTGAAAGCTGACCTAATCTGCAGGCAAGCCTTGACTTGCTTTGCAGTCCGTTTGAAGCCATGGGCGTTGGTGGAATTCCAGACCTGTGTGGTCCAGGACTGGGTTCTGCTCTCAGCTCAGGATATAACCCGGCAGTCGGGTGGCCTAAAAACCACCTGGGAGTTCACACCCTTGGCCTAGTGTATAGGGAAGTCTCCATGCTCAGCATGGCTGCCACTGGCCCGGTTGATTAAACCGACCGTGCCTGTTTTACTAAGACTACTAGACTGGCTCAAGACCTGCATTAAACCGGCGTTAGACCTGCATTAGACTGGCGCCCGGACAAAGTGGCAAACGGATCTATGCCCCTTTTGATTTTATGAACTACTATTACGTTAATGAGACCACTTTTTAACACAATAAATGATAAAATCTTCTTTTTTCCTGCAAAAATGGTCAGCAAAGCGTGCTACATGAGTATTATATTCCTGTGAACTAAATGGTCTCTTATATCAGTATAGTGATGACTATAATAGTATAATGCTATAACTGATAACTAGGTATCCAATGCAGATGATAAATATTATAATGAACTGTAATTAAAATTCTAGTTCAAATAATAAGTATTTTGATTCTGACGTCAAAAATCATTTGTGTTTGTGTGTGTGTTTGAAATGTGAATTGTATCAATGGAGATCAAAATAAACTCTTTATTTTCATAAACTCTTTGTTTTCATAAAAAGTGTCTACAAAAGGACAAAAAACGTTCCGACTTACAAAATATTAGTACAGAGAATGAGAGATTATATTATAGACTAACGGGTCTGTTGGGTCCGTTATATACCTATCCAGGGTTCTACATAAGTACATAGACCCTTCTCTGTGTGAGAGGGTATGCACAAAATTCTAATCGAAAGTGTTTATGTTACAAAAGTGTAACGCATACAGTTCGTGCCACTGTGAGAGGGTATGCACAATGTGTGAACTACGTTGGTCCGCACTTTCGTTTAGGTTTACTCAATGACAACCACCATCTTCCAAACCATTTCATAACCGTATTGTGACAGTGCTAATTCACAATTTCACAAAATATATCTTAAACCTCTCAATGTTATGGCTTTCTGTTAAAACCTTAGACAACACATTCAGCATAACTGATAACCTAAACATATCGCCTACAACCACTCTAAAGTTAAATACTATATTTCCACATAACGGATAGCAATATTCTGAAATTAATGATGGAAAAGGATAATCTAAATATCTATGAAGCTAACCAGCTAACATCTGTAGTACCCTAGCCTTCTAGTTAGCCCTTCTACGATGAACCCTAGGCTAGTTTATTGCTACTAGATAATATCTCATTTTGATCAAACAATATCCCAAACAATATAATGAATAAACATCCAGATAATTTTGGGGAAAACATTATTTTGATTCTGGAGTAATTGAGTCAGTTAATTCATAAAATTTAGATACTTAGATAGATACTTCATAACGAAGCAGATGTAGTTGGGCTGAATAGGTACAAAGTTGCTAAATTATGGGCTTTTTCTCTCGGGATATTCTTGATTATTTTGATCAAGATTTGAGATTTGAAATTTTGTTTTCAACCAATATTGACATTTCATAATTTTTACAATTTAATTAAAGTTTATGTTTTTCTGAATTTAGTTTATCATTTCCTGTGGATTTGAGTTTCGACAAGCAATACACTTAATTTTTTTCTTAAGCATCATGAATCGCATAATATTTCCCTGCTAGTTGTTTCCTCCTTTTAAGTTTCGACTTCATGATATTCTAACTACTTTTATCATTTAGCTCATGATGCAACCTATGGCAATTTAAGTACAAGGGACCTAGAACATGTTGTTTTGAGCGTGGAGGTTGGTCTATAATAATACAAAATTGTTGAACTCAGAATTCTGTTGTTTTATTATTCAGTTGATGTAATTTTGACAGGGTTTGACATCTTACTTTGTCGTTCTCTCTTTCTCTTTATTCTCGATCATGAATGTATGAATTATGATAGTGATATCAACACCTGACTGCAATGATAGTTATATTACCGATTTCTTTTGTTTTTTTCTTTTCATTACTTGTAATCCGATACATATTGTGATAGTTGCGTTGCTACAACAGTGGTTCGCATTTAGGAGTGAATATTCATGTATCGATAAGTCTACTTGGCTTTCTTTGCGAATTTCGATTACAGTACATTATTGGACCATTTTATCCGGCCCTTTGGATAATCTTTTTCAAACAGTTGCCAAAACAAGGAATTTTTTCTCAATAATAACCATCTGACCTAAATCAACTGGACTATGGCTATAGATTCAGTTTGAAACTCATTACCTCCTCATTATTTAGCCATATGGGGTTCGATACAGTCACGTTCCAGATTTTTGGAGTTTCTGATACAGGAAAACAGCTATGTTTGTTTTGTTTGGAAACCCACGGTGGGGCTGGCAATATGCCGAAATCTTTATTACAATAACATTAAATTCAATATATATTCACTTTCACAATCGTCATAATAATATTAATTATTAATAATCATAAATTATTAATAATATTATCAGTTTTCTCATTGCTACTAAGCTACTTATCAGTTTTCTCATTGCTACTTATCAGTTTTCTCATTGCTACTCATCAGTTTTCTTGTGTGTGTTGAATTAGCAGCTCTCTTATTGCAGTGATTTGCAACAGCTACTCTTTGTGCCATCCTGTGTACTACACATTGTACACAGGATGACGTTTTCATTGAATATGTTGTACGGGTTGGAGAAGGAATTGGACTCGGTCTTCAGTGGGACGTTCGGAGCAAAGTGGGAGGAGGTCAACAAAACGGCAGTTACGAAGTGCGACAAGGGGACTTCAGTGAATCTTGTATTGACAGCTGCCCGTGTTTTGGGGAAGAGCAAGGACACGTTACGGTCAGTGGCAGTGAGAATCGAAGAATTGACGAAAGAGGTGCTCTCGAATCAAAACACTCTACTGACCTTTCGAAGAGCAAGAATGAGCAAATGGAGGCCGTGCAGACGACTGTCAAGACTGAAATCAGAAGCTTCAGTGGTGTTGTTAAGCAGGGTTGCGAGGACAAGATAACTGCAACGCAGGTAAAGGTGGCTGTCAAGTCGGCAGTCAAGGACGACGACAGGAGGAAGGCAGTAATAGTGTTTGGTCTTGAAGAAGCAGCTGACGAAGTTGTGCGGGAAAAGATGAGAGACATGTTGAGCACCAGTTGTCCTACTGCTCTTCCTTTTTTCAGCGACTGTCATCGTGTTGGAGGCATACAATCAGGAACAGTGCGTCCGGTGAAGGTGACGTTCCACAGCAGTGACATAGCAGCATCGGTGTTGAGAAACGACAACATTTCTACTTATCGTTTGTTTCAAATTTCGGTCTCTGACTTTTAACAGTACCAGTAAGTCGACACCATCCGTCTACCTTCCACCTTGTGGTTGTGGACTTGTGAAAACAGCAATGACGAGTGAACTTCAATCATTGATGAAACGAATTGACGAACTTTCTTCTACGGTATTCAAGCTTGGGGGGAATGAAGGGGTGAGGGCAAAAGACATCGAGAAGCGATTGAACAAAGCACCGTTGGCAGAATTGACCTACAGTCTGTTTTCATGTCTCTACGATACCAAAAAATACTTGAAGAGTCATATTAAGGAAACCGAAGTTTGTGAAGAGGAAAGACTTTAAACTTTACAACACTACTTTATACAATCAAATTTGAGGTAATGCAATGTGGAGAGCAGCAGTGACTCAGTGAGTGGTGTGTAGTGAGTGGTGTGAGGCATCTTCAGTCCAATACCTAACTAAGCTTTCAGTGTGTTCAGTTCATATATTTGCACTTATCATACGTTGCTCGTCTGTTATCTCTACAACTGATTGTGCATTAATAGCAGCTTGTAGCAATACACTGCTTTGTGGTGAATTGTACAATGAGTATGACATCACAAACACAAAGATGGCTCGATTCAACGCTTAAAATGTTGGGATGTGTGAAAGATCTCACCCACAGCAAGTGTAAAGCCCCTGTCAAGGAGGAACTTGCCTCTGCACTGCACGGAGCATTGGTACACATTTCCAAGTTGATTGAAGAAGTAAGAAGGTTGACTGAGGAGTCAGCCGAGTTGGAGGAAAAGCTTGAAGAGTCTATGGAAACGTCTGTTCATCTCAGCCAAGCTAGTGGCGAGACTCTCGTATTGCAGCAGAAACTTCTGGACTCCCAGGAAACTGTAGTTCAGCTTCAGAAGCAGCTACTTGATTCTAAGGAGGAACAGCTACGTGCAGTGACAACCAGTGTGAAGACGTCAGTTCAAGAGACCGTGAAGGAGAAATTCAAGACGTACAGCTCCGTCGTGAAGTCGGGACAGCAGCAGAGGACACCTGTCACGCCAACCAACATCGTATCAGTCGTGAAGAAAGTGGTGGAAGAGGAGGATAGAAGCAGGAACATCATGGTTTTCGGACTTCTGGAAGGAGAAAGTGAGGACCTCACGAAGAAGGTGGGTGATGTCATGGAGAAGATTGGAGAGAAACCGAGGATGGAAGTGTGCAGGGTGGGAAAAGCTAAAGATGGCAAACCACGACCTGTGAAGATCACCTTATCCAGCTCCTTGAATGTTTCCCAAATTCTATCGAAGTCTCGCCGTCTCGGAGAGACTGCTCAGTATAAGACTGTGTTCCTGTCTCCGGACCGGTCGTACGAGCAGAGGGCTGAGCATAGGACTCTAGTGGTGGATCTCAAACGGAGGAAAACTGCAGAACCTAACAAGAGACACTTCATCTGCAATGGGACTGTTAACAGCGTCGAGAAAACGGCAGCTCAACTGTGAACCCATGAGTGCATGATGTTTTTTTGACAAGGAGTGTTTTCGATTGCTGATGCGTCATAGAGTACTGTTGGGCTCATCAGCCGTTCATCGCGCACACAGGTCTTGATTGATCTCGCAACATGAACTGCTGATATGATTTCTTGTTTTATTTGTGGTGACGTATCAAATTTGATTTCATTCACATCGTGGAGTGCCCTAGATAGGGATTTTATATTTATTATGGTACTATTGTATTTCTTTCAAAGCCCTTAGTGGTACCCCAGCGTGGGTTTCAATCAAAAAAAAAATCGATTCGCTCAATTCCAGCATCGGAGAAGGATTATCATTCCAGGCCTCACTCATGAACACAATTCTTGACGAAGTAAAAGAAAACAACAAGAAAATATCGGAACTAAAGGAAAGTCTCGAGAACCAGTCTGAGAAGGTATGCACAGAAGCAAAGAAGGTTTCGTCCTATGCCGAAATACTAAAGAAGTCAACCGAAACAAAGGTAGAGACTTGCAAGCAACCACAGAAGTTTGCAAAGCAAATGGTTGTGGAGATGAAAGCTTCCAGCCGAAGGAAAAACCTGATCTTCTACGGAATTCCAGGAATTGTTGATAAGGAAAAACGCAACTTTGACTACAGTAGTGGTATCGAAGATGTCTTGACTGAGTTAGGGAACCAAGTTGGTTTTTCTTTAAAACCTAATTATATCGAACTACTGAAGAAATCAGATGAGAGCTATTACTCAAAGAAGATCAATCGAGCTACCTGTACACTTCGTGTGCAGTTCCAGAGTGAAGAAATAGCAGCGAAGATTCTGAAGAGTGCTAAGGGTCTGAGATATACTTCCTTCAGTAAAGTATATATTGCCCCTGATAGAACTATTGAGGAACGCAATGCGAGGGCTAAACTTGTTGAACAATTAAAAATAAAGATCACCTTCCAGCCATCAACAAAATGGGCCATCCGAAGGGGTGAAGTTGTTGACTGTGGTCCAATAAATGGACCAATTGCTCCAGTAGTAGAGAACACAAACAACGACTCGGACTCTGAGTAGCAAGTATGACTTATGAGGAGTCAACTGTCACTAATGAATACGAACTCTGAATTTTACTTAATTTTATCAAAGTGTTGAATTTAAGCGGGTCTTAGGGATTCTTTTTTGAATATGTGAGTTCCCGGAGGGGAAAATCTTATTATTATTATTATTACTAGTCGGTTCCCGTCCTACGGACGGCGAATGATGGCAGCCGCATGAGCTAACGGCCACATGTCCCTTTGACAGTGATTTAACCGTGCGAGTTTAGAGGGGAAATTTGAAACTTTAATTTCTGCGAAAAAAAAGCTTCCCACGCCCCCAACGGTAACCCAATATTGCCGACAATATTCTAAAAACCTTAACTCATCATAAGCAACTCCACAGCGAAGGAATTTTGAAAAAATTCGAAAATCTATTTTTTTGCGAAAAAAGGGCGTGGCCTCCCACGCCCCTTAGGGTGACCCAATAATTCGGACAAAATTCTCAAAACTTTTATTCATCATAAGCAACTTGATGGCGAAGGAATTTTGAAAAAATTCGAAAGTTTAATTTTTGCGAAAAAAAGGGCGTGGCCTCCCACGCTCCTCAGAGTGACCCAATAATTCGGACAAAATTCTCAAAATTGTTATTCATCATAAGCAACTTGATGGCGAAAGAATTTTGAAAAAATTCGAAAGTTTAATTTTTGCGAAAAAAAGGGCGTGGCCTCCCACGCCCCTTAGGGTGACCCAATAATTCGGACAAAATTCTCAAAATTTTTATTCATCATAAGCAACTCAATGGCGAAAGAATTTTGGAAAAATTCGAAACTTTAATTTTTGCGGAAAAAAGGGCGTGGCCCACCACGCCCCTCAGGGTGGCCGAAAAAATCTCATACTATTTTTCTGATTTATTATAAAGTTTTTGCAACACGATGAAAAAAGAATTTTGTTGCCTTCTTGAATTCTGTATCGTTACCCAACCATATATATATATATGGATAGCCAAAAACAATTGAAAATTGTTTGGGTTACGCAGCCACTCCAGTACGTAAAATTATACGATTAAAACTATTGATATGAGTTTAAATCGCAGCCTGCCCGTGGCGGTGTGCTTTGGTTACTAAGAAATAAGCAGAATTAACATTCATCAACTCACTGCCGTTTGAATCTCCTTCAATTATTACTAATTAAGCATGAGTGGACGCGTAAAGAAAGTACCTATAATTTCTAGCATTCTTTGAAGTGTGTTTTCACGTGAAAAAGTTTGAACTTTGAAGGCATGCTGAAATTAATCGTACGTTCATCCCTATTTGATGATTGAAATTGTCATCTTTTAGCGACTTTGAGGGCGATTGCAATGTGAAAAATGAGTCCACTACTTTAATAATGCCGTTCCACATGAATGAAGTAGAACTTTGTTACGGGTGTACTGTGTAATAAGGTCACATCATATGCGTGACCAAGATATTTCTTAGTAACCAAAGCACACCGCCACGGGCAGGCTGCGATTTAAACTCATATCAATAGTTTTAATCGTATAATTTTACGTACTGGAGTGGCTGCGTAACCCAAACAATTTTCAATTGTTTTTGGCTATCCATATCACCCTTTTTTGGCATAAAACCTACGACAATCAGTTCAAGTTGTGATAATTGCTACTGCCAAGAACTTTCATGCACTAAACGTGAGAATTACGTCGCTATCATTTTTACTTTTTGAGTTATATGCGATAATTACACTAATTGGCCAATTAACCAATTAAGCGGCGGGCAACCGGAACTTAGATTAAAAGAATAAATCATAATTTCGAGGTAAGTTACTGATGCCGTAGAAATTAAGTCGCTATCATTCTTACTTTTTGAGTTATAGGCGATAATTACTTTAATTGGCCAATTAACTAATCAAGCAGTGGGCAATCGGAACTTAGATTAAAAGAATAAATCATAATTTCTACGTAAGTTACTGATGCCGTAAAAATTAAGTCGATATCATTCTTACTTTTTCAGTTACAGGCGATAATTACTTTAATTGGCCAATTAACTAATTAAGCGGCGGGCAACTGGTACTTAAATAAGACGTACAAATCGTAATTTTGACTTTAGTTAGTGATGCCGTTGGAATTAAGTCGCTATCATTCTTACTTTTTGAGTTATGGGCGATAATTACCTTAATTGGCAAATTAATTAATTAAGCGGTTAGCAACCGGTACTTAAATTAAACGAATAAATCGTAATTTTGACGTAAGTTAATGATGTTTTTGGAATTCAGGCGCTATCATTTCTACTTTTTGAGTTATACGCGATAATTACTTTAATTGGCCAATTAACCAATTAAGGAATTATCATTTTAAAATGTAATATGGCCTAGTGCACGCACACTATTCTGAAGTTTCATATACCGTTTAGATTATAATTCTATCTTTTATAGTTCTCGAGAACACTCAAACACAATTTTTAACATCGAGTCGGGTCGGGTCGGGTCGTAGTCCATGTTCTAATTTTTGATAAAATAGCGTTTTTTTGATAATTTATTGTGAGGAAACGACGCGGTCGATTTTCATGAATAATTACCTTAATTGGCAAATTAATTAATTAAGCGGTTAGCAACCGGTACTTAAATTAAACGAATAAATCGTAATTTTGACGTAAGTTAATGATGTTTTTGGAATTCAGGCGCTATCATTCTTACGTTTTGAGTTATAGGCGATAATTACTTTAATTGGCCAATTAACTAATTAAGCAGTTAGCAACCAGTAATTAAATTAAGCGAATAAATCGTAATTTCGACGAAAGTTACTGATGCCGTTTGAATTAAGTCGCTATCATTCTTACTTTTTGAGTTATATGCGATAATTACTTTAATTGGCCAATTACCTAATTAAGCGGCGGTCAACCAGTACTTCAATAAGACGTACAAATCGTAATTTTGGATTAAGTTACTGATGCCGTTAGAATTAAGTCGCTATCATACTTACATTTTGAGTTATAGGCGATAATCACTTTAATTGGCCAATTAACTAATTAAGCGGTTGGTAACCGGTACTTAAATGAAACGAATTAATCGTAGTTTCGACGTAAGTTAATAATGCCGTTGGAAGTGAGACGTTATCATTTTTACTTTTTGAGATATACGCGATAATTACTTTAATTGGCTAATTAACCAATTAAGGAATTGTCATTTTAAAATTTCATATAGCCTAATGCACGCACATCATTCTGAAGTTTCATATGCCGTTGAGATTATAATTGTATCTTTTATAGTTCTCGAGAACACTCAAACACAATTTTTATCATCGAGTCGGGTCGTGGTCCATCTTCTAATTTTTGATAAGTTGATAAAATAGCGTTTTTTTGATAATTTATTGTGAGAAAACGACGCGGTCGATTTTCATGAAATTTTCAGGGTTTGTTATTCGTGTGGACGACTATGTCTGTACAAATTTTCGCGACAAACGGATCAAATTAACAGGTTGAAAACACGACTCGAAAATCGCGATTTTCGCAATTCATTGTATTTTTATATAATAGGCGCTGGCAAACGTATTTTTCAATACTTGAAAAACGGTTCCGCTACCACTTTTAGTACTTCATGCTGGTACTACTGGCTTGTTTGAACTGTCTGGCCAGCAGTCCCGGCCCTTCGGGCCGGGACTGCTGGCCTGTTCGCTGCCTCGGCCCTTCGGGCAGATGGCATCGGACAGCATCAGATGCTCTCGGGCAGGATCCCCGGGATGCTTCGGGCCGGGGATGCTAACATCTCCCGAAGGGCTCGGCCCTTCGGGCCGAGGGCATCGCCTCCGGCAGATGCCCTCAGCCACGTGTTTTTTTCCGTGGCTGCGGGCGCTTGCCAGCGCCCTGATATATTAACAACACGCATTATATATAGTAGGTAAGATTATTATTACAAGAACTTGTGTGGAACTCGATTCAGCCGAGTTTTCATATCACCAGACAGAACTCTTGAAGGAAGGGAGTTGAGGAAGCGTCTCGTTTCTCAGCTGCGAGAGAAGGTGAGGAGTGATCCCGGACACTATCATTACATACGCAATGGTACAGTGTTGTTATAAGCTTTGATTTGGGTTGAACAAGGAAAAGACACGTATGCCTAAACATAATATTATCTTATTTCTAGTTATCACATATTATACACCTTCATTCATATTCTCATCACAAGGTAAAGAAGTTAAGAGAGTGAGTAAGGTTTGACCGAGAGGTGCGCTGCTATGCGCCTATGCGCATAGTTCAAATTTCCAAAGGACAACCTTATATCATGCCCCAGAGGCCTTTGAGACTATTTTAAAGATGGGAGCCTCAAAAAATCACTTAATTGGCTGGGAAAAATTCATTTTTTGAGCTCAAAATCCTTTTGAGAGAAGTTAGATGGTCAAGTAAACTAGAATTCCTCCAAGTTTGGTGGTCGGGGCACTTTCCTAGCACGTACAATAGTCAAAAACGTCGTTTTTTGCTGAAAACTTAAATGCCGATTTGAAAATTTTAGTCATCTCGGTTATGGCTCATATTCGGGTAATTTTCATATTTTTATATACCTAACACGACTACATAGGCGGCAAGATGGCACCAGCTGAAAATTTTTTTCTGTGTCCCCTTAAATGGTCTTCAAGTCGGCGTAGAATTAAGAGATTTCTCACGCCTCACTGCTACAGCAATACGTGCAATGTGCATTGTAGCGCGACCAAGGATCAGTAGTTAGTCATCTTTATGATGTCATCATCTGCGCATATGGAGTCATCTTGTAGTCTCTCCTCCGTCTTCTGTATCATTTATGACGTCCCCTTGATATATCTTTTATCTCCTATGACGTCACTAGCTTCAATGCCACCAGTTCCCCGGGTCATCACCTGCTGCTCATCATCACTGCTAAATTCGGATCATTTATTGAACATTACGTTTCAGAGTGTTTGGTTTCGTATTGTCATCGTGTTCATTGTAAACTTTCATTATTATTAACTGTTCCAATTTTCTTATACTTCTATTAATTATGTTTCTTTTTCTGCCCTGATTATACAGAAACCATTCCGTGGTCACACATTTGAGTAAACTTTTTGGATTCTGAAAGCTCTGAAACCATCCTAACCCACCCGAAACCACTGAATTAACGGAGTCCACCCATTCAACCCGACTACCCATCCCATAGCTTCATCCCCCCCCTAAGAAAAGGGGGGGGATGAAGATTTTGTGTCAGATAAGGTAGGTGGGGGGTTGCCCTAATTTCAATGATTCTGGGGGGACTTGGACTGGAGGGGGGAGTGAAAATATTCAGGGGGGGGATTGGGATCTGGCAGAAGAATTTCAAAATTTGAGATGAAAATCTATTTCCGTGAGAAATATTTTTTCTCCGACCCTCTGATATGGGGCTGCGCCCCCAGACCCCCGCCATCTTTTGCAAGACTGCCAAATTACTACAGTACTTCAATTCTCTGCCATTTTCAAGTGATATCAACTTAACTGTTGTGTTTCTATGTTCTAATATTGTGTTGACAATATCCCTGAGACTTGCTTTCATGCCATGATTCCCTTACAAGTGTCACTTCATAGCTTTAATTATATTCAAGGATTAATTAACAATTTACATTAAAATTAAACTTCATTACCATTTCTGTCATTAGACGTATTATATGTTAAAACTCAAAATTAACTAAATTTCTTGTCTGACTTGCGGTGTCAGCCACATTTTATAGTTTACATACTTTCATCTTGTCATTAAGTTTCATGTTTCGATTGATTCTATTGAACACATTTCAATGGACATATCTTAGAAAAATTTTCCAAGTTTTTGGTGGGGGGTTGGTCGAAGTTTTGAAATTCAGGGGGCGGGTGCCCAAAAGGGGGGGATTGAGGATTTTGAAAATTCAGGGGGGAGGTTTTGTCAAGGGGGGAGTTGAAAAATTCAGGGGGGGGATTGGACCCAGGATGAAGCTATGCCCATCCGATAATCTAAAGATAGCTATCATGAACTACATTCATATTTATTGCGTACCATCTCACGCCTCTTTTTTGAATCTTGCTCTCCGAAACTTCCCTTTTGCCCTGTTTATGTTCCAATTTGCCATCCTTTTTCAGGCCTCAAGATATATACCTATCAAAAACGACCATTTGGGATCCCTTGTGAAAATAATCTGAGGGAGCTGTCACATATTACGTCATCACTATACGGGGGGAGGGGGTTTTCAAATGCTTACAGGTAAGGGCAGGGGGAGGGAGGGGGTTTGGGGTTTGTTGACGTCAGCAAAAATTTTAAATTTTTGAAATCTTTAGGGTAGTAGGGTATGATTTCTAAAGTTTTTCGGAGTACCTATTTCATTTCTGCAATATGACTATATTTCCAACTAACTGGACACGTGACAGGCCATATTTAATGATTAAATGAGGTTCGTCTATAGCAATAAGAAGCAAATGTTGCTTGTTTTTAACGAATTTAACAATATGAATCACACCACACGTTTATGACTGATATTTCATGTCTGTTGTTTCGATTCGAAATAACCAAAATTTGTTTTGAAAAAGGAGGGGTTTTGGCCACAGCTGACGTAAGCATGGGGGAGGGGTCTGAAGCCAATGATGACATAATATGCTGACAGACGGAGGGGAGGGGGTTAAAAATGGGGAAAATGGTGACGTAATGTGTGACGGCTCCCTTATCTAAGCTAAGTATCAACCACTATCTTGGAGTCCAAAAATTTCCCTCGCTCCAAACGGATTTCAGGGGTCAGCAGCTACCCCTGATCCGAAACCACCCAACCCAACCGAACCCACCCAACCCACCCGAAACCACCTGACACGCCTGTAACCACCCAACACGCCCAAACATGTCTTCAGAGCGGTTTTGGATAGCTTCAAGTGGGTTGGGTGGTTTCGGATGGTCTGGGTGGTTTCGGGTTCAGGTGGGTCGGGTGGTTTTTGGTGGGTTGGATGCTTTCGGGTGGGTTGGGTGGTTTTGGGTGGTTTTGGGTGGTTTGAGTGGTTACGGTAAGATTTGGTGGTTTCAGGTGGGTTGGGTGGTTTCGGGTGGGTTGGGTGGTCTCGGTGGGTTGGGTGGTTTCGGGTGGGTTGGGTGGTTTCGGATGGGTTGGGTGGTTTCGGGTGGGTTGGGTGGTTTCGGTAGATTGGGTGGTTTCGGGTCGTTCCACCTTTTAGTAAAATTGTGGCTCGTTTCGGGCTGGGTTCGGGCTGGGTTCGTATTTTTCACAAAATATTTTAGTAAAAACAATTTTTTTGGGTGGTTTCGGGTGGGTTGGGTGGGTTGGGTGGTTTCGGGTGGGTTGGGTGGTTTCGGGTGGGTTGGGTGGTTTTGGGTGGGTTGGGTGGTTTCGGGTGGGTTGGGTGGTTTTGGGTGGTTTCAGGTGGTTTCGGGTGGTTTCGGGTGGTTTCGGAGCTATATTGGGTGGTTTCGGGGGTGGTTTCGGGTGGGTTGGGTGGATTCGGGTGGGTTGGGTGGATTCGGGTGGTTCCACCTTTTAGTATCAACTTTTAGAGAACGACGCCAAAAGCGAAATAGGCCTGTAGTTTCCAACACTAGTTTTCGATCCTTCTTTGAATATAGGTACCACCCTTGCCGTTTTCAGCTGCTCTGGGAAAACACCCTCGTCAAATGATTTGTTTATAACCTTCGAAAGCGCCGCTGTGTAAGACCTGGACTCGTTAGCTAATTTAAGCGACGTGAACACCAAGTCTATGAATAAGTTCAAGGATACATACTTACTTACTTGTTTACTTAAAAAGAAACGTATCTTGAATCATGATATTATAACTCTAGCTATATTAATAACTCGTCGAGAATTTCTCAAAAGCTGGCAAACTCTGTGATATTGTGAGCAGTGTTGCCCCCACTGTGCCGTGAAAAGGTTACCAAAGCTGGGGTTCTATTATTCTAGCATAATAACTTGTAGGCTCCTGAGATCCCCGGTTCTTGACGGCTCAATCACTTCCTTTCAAGGAATAAGAATAGTAACTGTGCGGAAATCCTCAGTTTGCATGAAACATTGAGAACCCCTGACTCCAGTACGCTTATCTTAACTCCACCTCCTCCCCCCTCCCTGACTCCAGTACGCTTATCTTAACTCCACCTCCTCCTCCCCCCCTGACTCCAGTACGCTTATCTTAACTCCACCTCCTCCTCCCCCCCCTCCTCCCCTCCCCCTCCCTTTGTACTCAACCACTGCAGGTTCATATCCCTGCGATCAGCCGAAATCTCCCTAATTCTGTCTTTCTAGCTGAAATTTAGTCTCCTCTCCTCCCCTTTAGTCCTCGTGTCAATGACACAATGACACTTATCATGTGATTGATGTATTGTGATAAATGTCGTCCTAATATGAGAATAAAATAATTATCCTCACTTAACGAGCCCCCACATAATATCAGCCTCTCATGCTTTGTAAACCGTTCCTACAAAATATAATACTTATATATGACTAAGTGAGCCTGTACGTCCTACACATAACATAAATACATAATATTATATATGACTATTGACTTTGCCGAGTTTATCACTGTCTTTGTCATGATCTAAAATAGTAAAATGATCGATAAATAAAGTACTAATTAGAGTGGCTCATTTTTCGATCCGTTGTCCTTGGTCTGTGAAAGGCGCGTTAGGCTTTAGAACTAAGTCACACTATATCCGAAGGTTTTAAACTATTGAAGACATTCACACTACCTATATTTTTATATACTTATAAACTCTTCAAAACCGAGACGGTTGTCGTAGTAACCCCCTGCTGATTTGGTGTCGTCGGTCCATTTTTTGGGTTTGAACCAACATAACTAAACCTCACGCAGTCCGAAACAATGTTATTTTAACTTGGAATTATCAAAAGTGACTTTTACTCAGTCCTACAAATTGTGTACGTGATCTCACGTGCTGAAATGTAGCACCTAGATCTAATTTCACGTGCATTAGTCGTATTTAACCTCATTTCAACAAAATCAATAAAAATCCCGTGTAAATATCAATTTCTTTCAATCCCCTTATTTCTACAAAACGTCCACGTGAATTCACTATTTCATCGTATATATCCCACATTACTAGTTCACCATCGTATCACAGAATAGGGCTACAGTACAATTTTTCGTCATTAACATAATTTCAACCATTTTGCGGCTCAATGGCCCAATAATCCATATGATTTTTTGAAAGCTCTTTAAATATGCTAAAAATCGTTCTGACAAATCAGTGAGCTATCTCCTTTCCTTCTTGATGAAAAATGCGCTCGAAAATGGATTATTTTCGCTAAAAAAAGCAAGAAAACTTCGCTAAGTTGATGACGTCATAATGACGTCACCAGAACTTTTTTATAGCCTATTACATTTTCCCATCTTAGATCAACAGAACCTGACCTCGATCATGTCTTGAGATCTCATCGTTTTAAATTGGGTCCCAATTATCTTATACTAGCAGGCCCGTTCGGCACTGCTACGCAGTGTCTCGTCCGCAAGTTTCGAACCTATGCAGTTCAAATTAATGAAAAACTTTTTACCGCATCGAAAAATCCGAATCAGAACCAAAGTTATTCAGGGAAATAGCGTAATAAAACCAACAACGCAAGAAATAAAATTCACACACTTCACATATTACCATAGCAACGCAAGCACTTTCCGCACTCTGCACGTGCATGCCGACACAAACCCATACACACATCGACACAGTGCCCATACACGGTTTTCCATTCTAATCTATGATGCCGACACAGAGTCCCACACACACGCCGACACGAATCCCATACACACATCGACACAGTGCCCATACACACGGTTTTACCATTCTAATGTATGATGCCGACACAGAGTCCCACACACACGCCGACACGAATCACAAACACTCACTTTACCTTATACTCTTATATTAAAGACTAGAAGGCCCGTTGGGCCTTCAGCTAGGTCACAGGACACCCGACCATTTCAATGCTGGCTACAGAGTACCACAACAGTAACATAATGAAATTATATCATAATTGCCCTAACCAGGACCCTAGTTTCCTAAAATATGGACATACACAGTATTTTCAAAATTCATGGATCACAACGCAGATTTCGTAAATATTGAACTATAGAAATTAATAACAAAAACAAATGTTTGTAAAACGTATGAAATTGAAACATGATCAATGGCGTTTTTAAAGTTTTGGAAGTGTCAAATGTAATATCTAACACTAAGTAAGTCATTGATGCAATTTTTTGTTGCTGGGGATGGGGTGCAACGTAACGAAATTGCGAAATATTCACATAGGCTTTGAAAATAAATGAAAAAAGTTTACGATTGCATATCAACCTCGAGAAAACAGTTGGTAATTAGTAAGAACTTCAGAACAATCTTTTTTTAAACTTTAGTTCAGATTAGGAGAATAGATGGGCAACAAATTTGAATCCAAGCTCATTGAAGTCAAAATTGTTCGCAATTTTATCAGTTATCTGTTTGTAACTCACTTCTAGCTTCAGTCAATACGAATTCTTCATTCCGTCGACGGTCGATTTATCGCAGCAAACCATCGAAACTACAATTAATATCTTCACATGAATGAATTATTGCTGATGTTCACTATGGAACAAAATGTTCAACTCTTACCTTTTCTCCTCTCCTAAAATATTGATTGTCTCCTTCAGTCGTACTCTTTTACCAAACTCGAAAATTCCATTGGGAACGTTAATTATGAATTTCAACAGTGGAAACGTTTCCAAAATACACAATAACGAAATGGTAGATTTTTCGTTAAAATGCACGTGCAGTTTGCGCGCTAGCTTGTATCCATAATAACGCGCGCAACTGGTGAATCAAACCTATAACTCGATCTTGTTTTCGCGACCCTTTGTCCAACTTTGAGCATTAATTACGGAAAATCTAAAGCCTTTACGCAAAAAGAAGAATGTAGCAATACGAAGACACTTTTTCTACCACCCTGCAAAAAATGGCGGTTTTTCAACTCCTAGTTTGTCAGATTTTCTGGGAGAGCGGAGGCTCCTACCTTGAACTACCTCTCTCGATTATAATAATAGATACTAGCAGGCCCGTTGGGCCTGCAAACACACAGCTCACTCGGTGCTGCTATGCAGCACCTCGTTCGCAATTATCTTATATATTATATCAGGGCGCTGGCAAGCGCCCACAGCGCATGTTTGCACACAACTCAGGGCATCTGCCCGAAGGGCCGAGGGCTGCCAAATTGGCCAAAGGAACAATGGCAAACTATGGAACAATGGGAGACTATGGAACAATGACAGACTATGGAACAATGGCAGACTATGGAACAATGGGAGACTACGGAACAATGGCAGACTATGGAACAATGGCAGACTATGGAACAATGGGAGACTACGGAACAATGGCAGACTATGGAACAATGGAAGACTATGGAACAATGACAGACTATGGAGCAATGACAGACTATCATGGAACAATGACAGACTATGGAACAATGACAGACTATGGAACAATGACAGACTATGGAACAATGACAGACTATGGAACAATGACAGACTATGGAACAACGGCAGACTATGGAACAATGGCAGACTATGGAACAATGACAGACTATGGAACAATGACAGACTATGGAACAATGACAGACTATGGAACAATGACAGACTATGGAACAATGACAGACTATGGAACAATGACAGACTATGGAACAATGACAGACTTTGGAACAATGGCAGACTATGGAACAATGGCAGACTATGGAACAATGACAGACTATGGAACAATGCCAGACTATGGAACAATGGAAGACTATGGAACAATGACAGACTATGGAACAATGGCAGACTATGAAACAATGACAGTCTATGGAACAATGGCAGACTATGGAACAATGACAGACTATGGAACAATGGGAGACTATGGAACAATGACAGACTATGGAACAATGACAGACTATGGAACAATGGCAGACTATCGAACAATGACAGACTATGGAACAATGGCAGACTATGGAACAATGACAGACTATGGAACAATAACAGATTATGGAACAATGACAGACTATGGAACAATGACAGACTATGGAACAATGACAGACTATGGAACAATGGCAGACTATCGAACAATGACAGACTATGGAACAATGGCAGACTATGGAACAATGACAGACTATGGAACAATAACAGACTATGGAACAATGACAGACTATGGAACAATGGGAGACTATGGAACAATGCCAGACTATGGAACAATGGAAGACTATGAAACAATGACAGACTATGGAACAATGGCAGACTATGAAACAATGACAGTCTATGGAACAATGGCAGACTATGGAACAATGACAGACTATGGAACAATGGCAGACTATGGAACAATGACAGACTATGGAACAATGGCAGACTATGAAACAATGACAGTCTATGGAACAATGGCAGACTATGGAACAATGACAGACTATGGAACAATAACAGACTATGGAACAATGGAAGACTATGGAACAATGACAGACTATGGAACAATGACAGACTATGGAACAATGACAGACTATGGAACAATGGCAGACTATGGAACAATGACAGACTATGGAACAATGGCAGACTATGGAACAATGACAGACTATGGAACAATAACAGACTATGGAACAATGACAGACTATGGAACAATGGGAGACTATGGAACAATGACAGACTATGGAACAATGGTAGACTATGGAACAATGGAAGACTATGGAACAATGGCAGACTATGGAACAATGACAGACTATGGAACAATGACAGTCTATGGAACAATGGCAGACTATTGAATAATGGCAGACTACGGAACAATGACAGACTATGGAACAATGACAGTCTATGGAACAATGACAGACTATGGAACAATGGCAGACTATGGAAGTATGGACCAATGGCAGACTATGGAACAACGACAGACTACGCTAATGATCAATATTTCTGTGAACTTGAATTTCTAAATTGTTTTTTCCAGCTTTTGTTAGTTTCAAAAGTTTCAATCATTTACTTTTAATTTTTGAAATGGAAAAGCAGACCAGGCGGCAAAAATTGAATAAAAACACACCCCAGACGGTTGATTATGAACGAAAAAGAAATGGAGGTCCTCAGCTTTTTAAACGTTTTTTAGATTTCTTTGTAAACTAAAAAAGAAGGCAGGTAGTGTAATGACGAATATGCTTAATTCTTTAAATCTAACAATTGAACAATTGTTAGATTTAAAGAATTAAATTACCTTTCTTTGTGTACTACACTCTTTTTTTAATCGAGTTGACAAAGAAATCCCTTTCCTAGACGCCAGGTGGTAATCTAGTATTTATAAACTTACAGTAAATTGTCAAGACAAAAAAATCGCCGGCCTATTGCAACTATCCTATCTCCATGGGTCATTAGTTTTCGAGATATTCAACAAAAACTGTTTCTTTGATTTCCCTCGGTTTCAAACGGCCAGTGAACTGTTGATCTTGTAAAATTATGTGCACACTGTTGAGAACAAATTGGTTTTACTCTGCTAACGCCACCAACACGAGAGAAATCGAGAAGTTTGTTTTTCAAAAAGGAATAGGATAGATGGGTTTTTATTACCTGGAGTTAGGATACCAAATGATGAATAAATATCTATCTCCATTGACATCAATAAATAATTGAGAAACGCTATTAAAAATACAAAGTATCACATGTATCCTATCTCCAATACAGTAGTTCTTCCATAACAGTTCTATCATGGTTCTAACTATTCATGATGGCACTTTGATAAATTTATATGATATTATTGACAAGAAAACTGCTCAGCTGGAGGGCGTAGGCTTTCTATTAATTCATTTTTTTAATTTAAGGCGAAATATTGAAAGGTATAGGTAGGCATTAGGCTTATATCCTTTATTTTTCCAATTCTAATTCTCTTACCTTGGCCCTTGTTAATTTTTTAAATCTTTCTCTATGTCCCTCTATCTGTTAAAACTTTTCCTACACTTCAGACGAATTTTCATCACCAATAACACCCTTTCCTTATAGCCCTTTCTTTGGACAGTGGGCACCTCTAATTACAAAAACTGGCCTTGGTCAACTAAAATTTGATAGCACTGATGGTGGGTGTTTGATATTGGTCAACGTCAGCAAATCCCTACATGAATACAGGATGCCACTTTATTACTTTTCAAGGTGACATGTAATAAAATAAGATGGTAAATAGCTAAAAGCAATTAATTCTGTGGATCATGGATGACTGCATAGTGCATACATACACGGCTGACAGTAAGTAACTTACTGTCAGCCGTGGCGATAGCGAAATTGCATAGTTGGTCCCACCATCTGGCAATGCCTTTTTTACTGATGTTTTCGGCCTCAAACTTTGCAATCCTAACGCGGGGGCTTTCAAATTTCCCCGTAAAAAGAAAAACATTATTAAAAAAATTCATTTTTAACTCAGGCACAAGAGGGTTAAAAGGGTCCCCTTTCCTTCGCTTTTTTCCTTTAATACTTTTAATGGGAAATGGCTCCCTTTTAACGTTTTTCCCTAAACCCCTTCCTCGGGGACCAGCCCGTAAAATAATACAATGGTTTTGGGTACTTTTAAATCTTTTTAATCTTTAATATTTCAGATTTGTGACGGAAAATTTCCGGGGTCTATTGAAACAATCAAAAAAAATAAACTGATCTAAATGGCCTCTCCAAACACTTCATTATAGCCTTGAGAAGGATTCAAGTCGAGGGGAATGGAGCCCTGTGAGATAAGTTCAACATCCCTTTTGTTTGAAGGAAAAAAAGGGTCCCTTTGCAGGTTTTTTTCCCTAACCAACCTATTTGCATCTCCTGATCCTACCTGACCTATTTGCGTCTCCTGATCCTACCTGACCTACAGCTGGCGTCTCTGATCCTACCTGAGCATCGTGATCCTACCTGACCTAATGGCATCTTTTGATCCTACCTTACCTTGTGGTATCTGCTATCCTACCTGATCTACTGGCGTCTCCGGTTCCTACCTGACCTATAGCTGGTGTTTCCTGATCCTACCCGACCTACTGGCATCTCCCGATCTTACCTGACCTACTGGCATCTCCTGATCCATGACCTACTGGCGTCTCCTGATCCTACCTGACCTACTGGCGTCCCTGATCCTACCTGACCTACTGGTGTCTCCTGCCTGATCCTTCATGACCTACTGGCGTCTCCTGATCTTGCTTAAACCACTGGTGACAACAACTTTCTAATGACCCAGCTGATACTTTTGTTTGGCCCACTGCTGTCTCTAGCTGATCAAGTAACCCACTGGTGATTCTGACGTGATCTTCTGGCCAAATACCCTCTTAGTTACATAGAACCAGATTCTGAACAGACCCTTGGCGTCATCCTTTTCAGACTCACTTCTCCCAGTGTTAATTACTCAATTATGACTTCACAGGACACGTTTAATCAACAAGTCGACTCTCGCAAGAAACTGGTGGCACTTGCCTGTCCCTTAGCCACACAGATGACCTTGCGACCTCGTGAAAAGATATGCTGAGCATCAATAATCAAGCCTTGCTGACTGATGAAGCCTTTATCATTGCTTGGCGAATGGTGACTAAGTGCTTAGAAATAGAAATAGAAATAGTTCATTACAGTCAGATTACAGAAATAACGTAATGTCAGACCGAAAACCTTCTACTGGAAAATCCCCGAAATGTTTCAAAAGATAAGAATGATTAAGAAGTGTATGCAAAACTAGAGGTCCTAAATTCTAAAGCCAAGAAATACTGAAGTTAAAAAGGTAGAAAAGGATGGAATCTCAACTTAAATGAGGCCAAGGAACTAAAATGCTTGAAGTGTCTACTAAAAACTTAAAAAGTGGAAATAAAGTTCCTGAGCCATATCCAATAAAGAAAAGTGTATAGAAGTCACAGACAGGATTGTCACAAAAATGTAATTCCACTTGCTAATAAACTGTTGTATTAGTTTTTGACTTATGGATGTTGATTTGAGGAAGATCTTCCGGAAACCGGATCTTCATCAGTCCATGCACATATCGGGAGAAAGGCACCATGAGGTCTTTGTCAAAGAGTTCCTTCAGACGCAGTGGCTCCCACGACAGAAGTGCTGACTTGACATGTTCCTGCAGTGCTTACAAACTGGTCTTCTGGCGATCAATGTGGCTGACCTTTGTTAATCATAATTGAAGCAAGAATGATAAATTGCTCTCAACTGGCCGACCTTCATCTGGCGACCTTCACCTGGTGCCGTGTTGGTCCTTTCTTGCCCCCTTGTGACTCCCAGCTGGCTCCCTGCAACACTTATCTGGCCCTCTGGTGACACTAGGCTGACCTCCTCATGAAGCCTTATCTCGCCCTGAGATGCGATGTAATGCTTGGTGAATCCTTGGCCCTTCGTCATCCGGCCTCTGGTGAACCAAGGACGACCTTTTGAAGGACCCTCGGGTCTTGACTAACCCCTACGTGATAATGAGTGGTCAGAGCGCTCTCGTTTAGACCAGTATGGCCTGATTCAATTGATCCTCTACTGTTCCTCTCTATTATCACTGCTGACCAAGGTCCCGGGCTATCTCATGATTTTCCGTTGTACCTTATCAAAAAGCACTGAGGGCTCTTAAAATGCTCCTCAAATGCTAATAAAGTCCTTAAAATAGTGATTTAAGCCATCTGTAATGATTGGAAACCATTGAGTATCAATAAGAACATGTAAATAAGACAAATAACACATTGGTGTGATATGTCCAAAAAGTTCAAAAAATCCAACCCAAAAAAAACCAAAAAAAACCGAAAAAAACCAAAAAAAACCAAAAAAAACCAAGCCCTACCCTAAATTTGCGATCTTGGGCTTGGTTTTTTTTGGTTTTTTTTGGTTTTTTTTGGGCTACAATCCCCCCGATTTTCAAGCAACAAATTAATATGTGTCATGAGGTAGCGATTTTTATTTCAATAGGCTCAATCAATTTAGAGACTTCACGAGTGTGTTTTATGTATTTTTTGTAACAGCGTGGATAAAATATTGGAGTGTAAATGCTACCTTTTTCAGAGCTGCAACTGAAAAGTAATTTTAACTTCATTTCGGTGACGGGATTGCGATGTTATGCGACATGAGGCTCCGCAGGGTGACAGCAAAAACACGGCTTCTCAAGATGAAGAAAAGTCTTCGCTAACATGTGAGCTTTCAAGATTTTACGTTCTCAATACTCATAGCACTCTGCACTTAACATATAGGTAATAGCCTTTGAAAAAAAAAACCCACGATGTGGCACGACTAAGCGCTTGTAAGCGAACTGTATACATAATGTCCTTAATTAAAACCTCACGGTTGCTCAGAATTTGTCCCGGTGTCGGAACTGTTCAGCTTCACCTCTATCGGTCTTGCATCAATTCTTCCACCAACAAGTCGTCTTCGACTATAATTTTCAGTTTTCAGCCATAAATTCCTTGCAGCTTCTTAAGAGTAGGATGGAATATGATTGCAATTTTCGTACGGAGTAGCCCGGAGTTGTTACAGTACTATAATTAGTCATACGTCATACAGTTTCGTACCTAAAAATGTGTTAGTCATATGTTGCCCGTAATATTCTGAAAGTTTGATCAAGATTGCTAAAGAAAAAACAGCGGAGTTATACGCGTTATTATAATGAGTATGCAAGCATTTTGTTTATTGCCATATAAGGTAATGTGTGCTTGTTGAATTGTTGTGTACAGGAGTACATTAAGATGTGTCTTGTGTATAAACTTTTCGACTATACCTACTATTAGTATTAGTATGTATAATACTTAACTACTTACAAGTGGCTCAAACTCACCGCAGAAATGATGACGGAACCTGATAAGTGGTACCCCATTTTTTACAATAATATCTTAATAAATAAGGCTTGTCACGAGAAACCCGTTTAAAACCTGTATAATAACCCGTCGTTAAAAGTCAAAACCCGTCGTGAGCATATTATGTTCAGAACAAGCATAAACCAGCGCAGTGTAGCTGTCATCCAATTTTATTGTCAAGGCACTGATTCTCTGGTTAAGTTTTGCCTGTCAATATCATTGAAATGGGACAGAACTGCAACAACACCTTACTACTAGCAAATTTGGGACAAAAAGTAATAGAGAGTATTAACTTATTAAGTGTGAGCATTTAGCAGTGCAGCGCATGTAATCAAATTGTATCAATGAGTGTATGCTATGCTTGATGTATACTTTGTGTATACTCAATACTGTGTGTATACTGATGAGAAGACCTGGTTAATTAGGGATTCATGGTGTGCCAGTCATGATGCAGTACAAATCATTATCTTCAGCTACTCAAATTCTGATCAATTTGTTTTGATCGGTGGATTTGATTGGTGATTGGTGTGCTAAAAATACATGGTGATGCATTTTCCGTGCGTGTTTTTCTGCATAAAATCTATATCAATATACACACTCTTGTACATGTGCCTATATCCTATACACCTCTTGATGTAATTATATGTTTCTGATTATCGTATTCCTCAGGCACACCCAAGATTGGGACACAGCTGCTGCGTTTCTTCGGGAGTTCGGGAAGTTTGTAATGATGAGCCGGAGTATACAGTGAACAGAACCCAAGATCTAGATCAGAGTCCCTCCCCTTCTCCCTGTCGATGCCACAGAACCCTGGACCATCCGGATCAGAGTCCTTGCTCATCTGCCTCCAAAGACGACAGAACCAAAGTGCCAGATCAGAGTCCACACTTCACTACAGAGGATTGTTGAAGCTCCTGATGAATCCCGACCTTCACTTGAAATACCTCTTCACCGTCCAGACCCTCAACACTTGGCTCCTCTCAACTTGGACGATCACACCAGCACTCCGCAGTATATACCTTCGCAATCTCAACATCTCAAGACTTCGTGATGTACCCTCTTCATCTGGAATCTTCCTGCGGGTGTCAGAGAATCGATCAAGCCTGGGAAGGACTAGGGAGGCCCTTTACGTTGCAACAGACGCTTCACAGAGAACTGCAGCTTCATATACCTTCATCAAAAACATTGATTTCTGGAAAATGGAGGCTGCGATCGTACGCCAAGACCTGCTCTAACCTCAGCTCTAGGGAAAGAAATGCATCCAAACGTCTGATCAAGCACAGAGCAGCAAACCTTACGTACAGAGACTGAGAGGCACTGTAGGTAGAGGTTTGGAAGAGTTCCACGAATGGAGAGCATCCCTCCTCTACGGGCAGCACTAAAGGAACTGCCCATTCCAAAACATATTGAGTGAAATATTCATGTTTTTGAGTAGAGGATTAGGTATATTAGTTCTACAGTGCAAAATAGACTTATACTATTTCAATCATTGAATTATGAAATTTTTCTTTAAAATTTTAATCACGTAGGTTATCAGCTTTAAATTGTCAATCTTGTTCATGTTTGATTAGTACAGTTCAAAGCGTTAAATTGTCAGATTGCACATGTGTACTATTCTTCTCAGGTTTTTAAAATATATTTCATATTCTTATTGATCTCTATCAAGCAAGACCCGGTTGTTCTGGCCATTAGTCGACACTTCGACGGACGTTGCCCGTCTATTTCGGACTCTGGTATGGGGCTGTACCAATACTACGTCGTACTTTCAGTACGACGCTGAACTAAATGCGCTGACAAAGTACCATGTTGACACGTACGATGACGCGCAGAAAAGTTTTGCGCGGAATTGTCGTATTTCCTCCGTCCCTTGTCAAAATGCGCACGAGCACACGAAAAACGAGGACTCAGGACAAATGGCATGCACATGTGCAGTTGGTAAGGTTTAACCACGGGTCCGAGTTCATCAAATGCAAATTAGATGTCTATGGGCGCAGCCTTTTCATTATCCATATTCTGACTTGAGAGAGAATTGTCTAACGTCATCAGGGGTCAGGCAATGCCTGACATGACAATTAGAAATGAAAATAATTTAGATTTTGCTCATTTTTGAACAATTAGGGTATATTTTGCAAATGTTACGCTTATTGTTTCTAACGCTGTATATTCATTATCTAGGGGCATATGATGCATTTTTTTTAGACATGCAACACATCCTATTTCTTCTATGGAATGTTCCAAAATTTTATTGAAATATACACCTGTTTCACGAAAATGTGTTCAAAGGTGTGTTCTAATAATGTAAACCAGTGGATTGAAAGAGGGTTGAAAATGGCCATGTTGTTATGTGATGCCTCCCATACTGAAAGTGTCTTTTCATCTTGCCTATATATTATTATATTCAAAAATGTTTAATATGATTGATCATTGCAGTGGCTTACAGAAATCTCAATAATGAAATCAAACCCCACACTATGAACCACTATTCTACTGACAGTTTCAAGATAAAAATATATCTTCTTCAGGAACTCCACAAGTGCTACACAACAATTTGAGATTATGATTCAAAAATGGAAACTTTTTTCCAAGTTAAGTTCTAAATCATTCAATTACCTTGTTAGCAGCAATGTCTTCCTGATGATCATATATTTGGAACATTTTCAACCCCTCTGGTCCCCTTAATATGAAGAAATATCAGAACCAGAAGATGATCCAGAGCCTTCTACTGAACAGGTTAGTTATTAATGTTTAATGTTATTTATCATATCAGGAGTATCAGTTAAGTCCAGATTTAATTTCAATTGCTGTGAAATGCAGAAATTTCAGGAAATCCACCTCATACAATACACCACAAATCACAATTTGGCCAGGTTCAAGTGAAAATATATACTGTTATTGTTTTTATTATTATTATTATTATTAAATCAGAATAGTAGAAGTACTATCAGAACCTCATACTGCGTAGGCATAACATTCACTTGATAAGATTGTAATATCTATCATTGAGATTTATCTAATGCTAAATTAGTTATCTTGGGAATCATTTATGAAAATAAACTGTAGGACCCTCTTAAAACTTAAAACTGTTATTGAAAAATATACTGTTGTAATTGTGCTGTAAAACTTATATTCAAATTCAAATTCAAATTCACCTTCACCTTAAGTATTGACTCACCCTTGAACTGTTATTTGCTAGGTTACTGTTAGTATGGGTCATAAAAATACAGTTACAAATACCAGGGTTAGTGGCATGGTAATATTTCAGGTCAATAGTAGAGAGAGTATGTGTATAGGTTAGGGTTAGGATAACAAATTAATGGGGAGAAAGTTAAAGGGGCCGAAGTCTGAAGGTCGATTTTTGGTTTTGTTGTTTCTGATGGGCTGAGCATCAGCTACTAGTAGGTTTTACCCCATGAAAAAATATTGTTCCTAGCCGAAGTTATGAAATTTTCCAATCAGAGTTCGCCTGTAATTACAGTGTAGCAAACTTCGACACGATTTGCCGAAAATAAACTTTAAAATCTATCTCCTCAACAGTTTTTGAGGAAAACCCTTTGAAACTTGGTAGTTATGTTCTAGGGCATAAATAAAACTTTCATACGACCGATTTTTGATTTAGGCCTCAGAAGTGAAAATATGCCTTTTTGAAATTTGAAAATCGTCATTTTTGACCATTTTTGGGACAGGAGCCAACTTTGAAAATTCATATTTTTCACTTCTGAGGCTAAATCAAAATCAAAACCCATTTTGTAATGTATCCAAATAAGGCATTGGCTCATTCTCCAGAGAGTCCATTCCCCTGCACATCACTATACATATATTTAAATTTCAAGAAAGAATATCTTATCATTAAAACTCGATATAGTATTACATATCTTTCTCAGTTTAAATTAATTCAATGTATTTTGTCCTAATGACTTATGTATCTTAAATGTTTTTCCATGTTTAGTTAGATGATTGAATTCATTCATATCATTTCAAAATGAGTTAGCAGCAGACTAGTGGGGAAAATTTTCTGGGTTTGTCAATTGTGGTATTAGTTCATTAAAATTTTAACTCTAAGGTTCACAAAGATTTGTCCACCTTTTAAAATTGTTCCTATTTCATGAGATTAATCAATTATTGAGGATTGCATATTTGAAATTGGTACTGCTTAGTCAATCCATAGCCTACCATGTCATGTTCTTTGTGTGCGATACCAAACAAACAGACCTGATAGATTCGTCTGACATTCTCAACTTCCAATTCAACCATGCGGTTAATCCCATTTATTATATGCTAAAAGGAGATCATCATGTGAGCTGTGCTTTGACTTGACATGTTCCTGCAGTGCTTACAAACTGGTCTTCAAGATCAATGGCTGACCTTTTGTTAATCATAATTGAAGCAAGAATGATAAATTGCTCTCAACTGGCCGACCTTCATCTGGCGACCTTCACCTGGTGCCGTGTTGGTCCTTTCTTGCCCCCCAGACTCCTAGCTGGCTCCTGCAACACTTATCTGGCCCTCTGGTGACACTAGGCTGACCTCCCTCATGAAGCCTTATCTCGCCCTGAGATGCGATGTAACGTTTGGTGAATCCTTGGCCCTTCGTCATCCGGCCTCTGGTGAACCAAGGACGACCTTTGAAGGACCCTCGGGTCTTGACTAACCCCTTCGTGATAATGAGTGGTCAGAGCGCTCTTGTTTAGACCAGTATGGCCTGATTCAATTGATCCTCTACTGTTCCTCTCTATTATCACTGCTGACCAGGTCCTGGCTATCTCATGATTTTCCGTTGTACCTTATCAAAAGCACTGAGGGCTCTAAAATGCTCCTCAAATGCTAATAAAGTCCTTAAAATAGTGATTTAAGCCATCTGTAATGATTGGAAACCATTGAGTATCAATAAGAACATGTAAATATGTCATGAGGTAGCGATTTTTATTTCAATAGGCTCAATCAATTTAGAGACTTCACGAGTGTGTTTTATGTATTTTTTTGTAACAGCGTAGATAAAATATTGGAGTGTAAATGCTACCTTTTTCAGAGCTGCAACTGAAAAGTAATTTTAACTTCATTTCGGTGACGGGATTGCGATGTTATGCGACATGAGGCTCCGCAGGGTGACAGCAAAAACACGGCTTCTCAAGATAAAGAAAAGTCTTCGCTAACATGTGAGCTTTCAAGATTTTACGTTCTCAATACTCATAGCACTCTGCACTTAACATATAATAGCCTTTGAAAAAAACCCACGATGTGGCACGACTAAGCGCTTGTAAGCGAACTGTATACATAATGTCCTTAAAACCTCACGGTTGCTCAGAATTTGTCCCGGTGTCGGAACTGTTCAGCTTCACCTCTATCGGTCTTGCATCAATTCTTCCACCAACAAGTCGTCTTCGACTATAATTTTCAGTTTTCAGCCATAAATTCCTTGCAGCTTCTTAAGAGTAGGATGGAATATGATTGCAATTTTCGTACGGAGTAGCCCGGAGTAGTTACAGTACTATAAGTCATACGTCATACAGTTTCGTACCTAAAAATGTGTTAGTCATATGTTGCCCGTAATATTCTGAAAGTTTGATCAAGATTGCTAAAGAAAAAACAGCGGAGTTATACGCGTTATTATAATGAGTATGCAAGCATTTTGTTTATTGCCATATAAGGTAATGTGTGCTTGTTGAATTGTTGTGTACAGGAGTACATTAAGATGTGTCTTGTGTATAAACTTTTCGACTATACCTACTATTAGTATTAGTATGTATAATACTTAACTACTTACAAGTGGCTCAAACTCACCGCAGAAATGATGACGGAACCTGATAAGTGGTACCCCATTTTTTACAATAATATCTTAATAAATAAGGCTTGTCACGAGAAACCCGTTTAAAACCTGTATAATAACCCGTCGTTAAAAGTCAAAACCCGTCGTGAGCATATTATGTTCAGAACAAGCATAAACCAGCGCAGTGTAGCTGTCATCCAATTTTATTGTCAAGGCACTGATTCTCTGGTTAAGTTTTGCCTGTCAATATCATTGAAATGGGACAGAACTGCAACAACACCTTACTACTAGCAAATTTGGGACAAAAAGTAATAGAGAGTATTAACTTATTAAGTGTGAGCATTTAGCAGTGCAGCGCATGTAATCAAATTGTATCAATGAGTGTATGCTATGCTTGATGTATACTTTGTGTATACTCAATACTGTGTGTATACTGATGAGAAGACCTGGTTAATTAGGGATTCATGGTGTGCCAGTCATGATGCAGTACAAATCATTATCTTCAGCTACTCAAATTCTGATCAATTTGTTTTGATCGGTGGATTTGATTGGTGATTGGTGTGCTAAAAATACATGGTGATGCATTTTCCGTGCGTGTTTTTCTGCATAAAATCTATATCAATATACACTCTCTTGTACATGTGCCTATATCCTATACACCTCTTGATGTAATTATATGTTTCTGATTATCGTATTCCTCAGGCACACCCAAGATTGGGACACAGCTGCTGCGTTTCTTCGGGAGTTCGGGAAGTTTGTAATGATGAGCCGGAGTATACAGTGAACAGAACCCAAGATCTAGATCAGAGTCCCTCCCCTTCTCCCTGTCGATGCCACAGAACCCTGGACCATCCGGATCAGAGTCCTTGCCCATCTGCCTCCAAAGACGACAGAACCAAAGTGCCAGATCAGAGTCCACACTTCACTACAGAGGATTGTTGAAGCTCCTGATGAATCCCGACCTTCACTTGAAATACCTCTTCACCTTCCAGACCCTCAACACTTGGCTCCTCTCAACTTGGACGATCACACCAGCACTCCGCAGTATATACCTTCGCAATCTCAACATCTCAAGACTTCGTGATGTACCCTCTTCATCTGGAATCTTCCTGCGGGTGTCAGAGAATCGATCAAGCCTGGGAAGGACTAGGGAGGCCCTTTATGTTGCAACAGACGCTTCACAGAGAACTGCAGCTTCATACACCTTCATCAAAAACATTGATTTCTGGAAAATGGAGCTGCGATCGTACGCCAAGACCTGCTCTAACCTCAGCTCTAGGGAAAGAAATGCATCCAAACGTCTGATCAAGCACAGAGCAGCAAACCTTACGTACAGAGACTGAGAGGCACTGTAGGTAGAGGTTTGGAAGAGTTCCACGAATGGAGAGCATCCCTCCTCTACGGGCAGCACTAAAGGAACTGCCCATTCTAAAACATATTGAGTGAAATATTCATGTTTTTGAGTAAGATTGTAGGTATATTAGTTCTACAGTACAACATAGACTTATACTATTTTAATCATTGAATTATGAAATTTTAACAATTTCTTCTTTAAAATTTTTATCACGTAGGTTATCAGCTTTAAATTGTCAATCTTGTTCATGTTTGATTAGTACAGTTCAAAGCGTTAAATTGTCAGATTGCACATGTGTACTATTCTTCTCAGGTTTTTAAAATATATTTCATATTCTTATTGATCTCTATGCAAGCAAGACCCGGTTGTTCTGGCCATTAGTCGACACTTCGACGGACGTTGCCCGTCTATTTCGGACTCTGGCATGGGGCTGTACCATACTACGTCGTACTTTCAGTACGACGCTGAACTAAATGCGCTGACAAAGTACCATGTTGACACGTACGATGACGCGCAGAAAAGTTTTGCGCGGGAATTGTCGTATTTCCTCCGTCCCTTGTCAACCAACAAGTCAGAAGAAAGGGACGGACATCGCCCGTCGACTTCTGTCATGATGTTTGTTTTGCCCGGCCGCGGCGCTTCCTCAGAAGTTTCCCATGGGTAAGCGTGCGGCACGTACATATACACACACAGTACACACACCTATGGGGATTTAGGGTCTTAGAAAAGCTTTAGCGAGGAGATGCCAAAATGCTGGTGACATTTTTTACTAAGCGAAAATGCGCACGAGCACGAAAAAACGAGGACTCAGGACAAATGGCATGCACATGTGCAGTTGGTAAGGTTTAACCACGGGTCCGAGTTCATCAAATGCAAATTAGATGTCTATGGGCGCAGCCTTTCGGCTATCCATATTCTGACTTAGAGAGAAATTGTCTAACGTCATCAGGGGGTCAGGCAATGCCTGACATGACAATTAGAAATGAAAATAATTTAGATTTTTGCTCATTTTTGAACAATTAGGTATATTTTGCAAATGTTACGCTTATTGTTTCTAACGCTGTATATTCATTATCTAGGGGCATATGATGCATTTTTTTAGACATGCAACACATCCTATTTCTTCTATGGAATGTTCCAAAATTTTATTGAAATATACACCTGTTTCACAAAGAAAATGTGTTCAAAGGTGTGTTCTAATAATGTAAACCAGTGGATTGAAAGAGGGTTGAAAATGGCCATGTTGTTATGTGATGCCTCCCATACTGAAAGTGTCTTTTCATCTTGCCTATATATTATTATATTCAAAAATGTTTAATATGATTGATCATTGCAGTGAAACACAGAAATCTCAATAATGAAATCAAACCCACACACTATGAACCACTATTCTACTGACAGTTTCAAGATAAAAATATATCTTCTTCAGGAACTCCACAAAGTGCTACACAACAATTTGAGATTATGATTCAAAAATGGAAACTTTTTTTCCAGAAGTTAAGTTCTAAATCATTCAATTACCTTGTTAGCAGCAATGTCTTCTGATGATCATATATTGGAACACATTTTCAACCCCTCTGGTCCCCTTAATATGAAGGAAATATCAGAACCAGAAGATGATCCAGAGCCTTCTACTGAACAGGTTGGTTATTAATGTTTAATGTTATTTATCATATCAGAGTATCAGTTAAGTCCAGATTTAATTTCAATTGCTGTGAAATGCAGAAATTTCAGGAAATCCACCTCACATGCAATACACCACAAATCACAATTTGGCCAGGTTCAAGTGAAAATATATACTGTTATTGTTTATTATTATTATTATTATTAAATCAGAATAGTAGAAGTACTATCGAACCTCTACGTAGGCATAACATTCACTTGATAAGATTGTAATATCTATCATTGAGATTTATCTAATGCTAAATTAGTTATCTTGGGAATCATTTATGAAAATAAACTGTAGGACCCTCTTAAAACTTAAAAACTGTTATTGAAAATATGTACTGTTGTAATTGTGCTGTAAAACTTATATTCAAATTCAAATTCAAATTCACCTTAAGTATTGACCTTACCCTTGAACTGTTATTTGCTAGGTTACTGTTAGTATGGGTCATAAAATACAGTTAAGGCAATGACCAGGGTTAGTGGCATGGTAATATTTCAGGTCAATAGTAAGAGAGTATGTGTATAGGTTAGGGTTAGGATAACAAATTAATGGGGAAAGGATTAAGGGGGCCGGGGGGGGGGGGGTCTGAGGTCGATTTTTGGTTTTTTGTTGTTTCTGATAGAGCTGAACGCCAGCTACTAGTAGGTTTTTACCCCATGAAAAAATATTGTTCCTAGCCGAAGTTATGAATTTTTTCAAATCGCGAGTTCGCCTGTAATTACAGTCGCGTAACAAACTTACGACGATTTGCCGAAAATAAACTTTAAAATCTATCTCCTCAACAGTTTTGAGGAAAACCCTTGAAACTTGGTAGTTATGTTCTAGGGCATAAATAAAACTTTCATGCGAGCCGATTTTTGATTTTAGGCCTCAGAAGTGAAAATATGGCTTTTGAAATTTGAAAATCGTCATTTTTGACCATTTTGGGACAGGAGCCAACTTTGAAAATTCATATTTTTCACTTCTGAGGCCTAAATCAAAAATCGGCTCATGAAAGTTTCGTTTTATCCCTAGAACATAACTACCAAGTTTCAAGGGTTTTCCTCAAAAACTGAACAGGAGAGATAGATTTTAAAGTTTATTTTCGCAAATCGCGTCAGAGTAAGTTGCGGCGCACTGTAATTACAGGCGAACTCGCGATTTGAAAAAATTCATAACTCGGCTAGGAACAATATTTTTCATAAAACCTACTGGTAGCTGGCATTCAGCTCTATCAGAAACAATGAAAAAATGAAAATCGACCTCCCCCCCCCCAGCCCCCTTAATGTATCAAATAAGGCATTGGCTCATTCTCCAGAGAGTCCATTCCCCCTGCACATCACTATACATATATTTAAATTTCAAGAAAGAATATCTTATCATTAAGAACTCGATATAGTATTACATATCTTTCTCAGTTTAAAATTAATTCAATGTATTTTGTCCTAATGACTTATGTATCTTAAATGTTTTTCCATGGTTAGTTAGATGATTGAATTCATTCATGTCATTCCAAAATGAGTTAGCAGCAGACTAGTGGGGAAAATTTTCTGGGTTTGTCAATTGTGGTAGTAGTTTCATTCAAAATTTTAACTCTAAGGTTCACAAAAGATTTGTCCACCTTTTAAAATTGTTCCTATTTCATGAGATTAATCAATTATTGAGGGGATTGCATATTTGAAATTGGTGCACTGCTTAGTCAATCCATAGCCTACCATGTCATGTTCTTTGTGTACGATACCAAACAAACAGACCTGATGGTTAAATCTGACATTCTCAACTTCAGATTCAACCATGCGGTTCGTCCATTTGGTATAATATGCAAAGGAGATCATGTGAGAGGCTGTGCTTTGACCAAAAGTATAATTATTTTTGAACTTCAAAACTTCCTAGAGACTTTTTTATGGAAAATATTACTTTGCTTTATACAGTATTTATGCAAGCAATAATATTACCATTAAATTGATTATATTATAATTAGATTTAGTAGATCATTCTTCAAATTGTATTCATATCAACTATATAATTTTAGTATTATATTAATTAATCAATTATATTTTATTATGGTTTAAATGTTTTGCAGACTGATGAGTTTGTATTTGAGCAAATTTTGGATGTAAATAATGAATCTCTTGACATAGAGGATTTTGTGAACTTCAAAATGGAACTGATACCAAGGTATACTATGATATAGACTTAATAATATTAATAATATTAAGTCTATAATATTATGTCTATAATATTAAGTCTATAATATTAAGTCTATAATGTATATTATGTATTTAATCAATTTGATGTCTTAATTTCTAGTTACTGATATTATTGCGATTTTAAGTGGGAATCTTAATGACATATGATCATGTTTTGTTGGTGTATCATGAGCAATTAAATAACAAATGGGAAGATGGGAGTGTGTTATAGAACACTAGCAGGCCCGATGGGCCTGCAATTACATTGCTCACTCGGCTCAGACTAAGCGCAAAATCAAATTCATAATTTCACGCCGCGCATTTTGTCTTGTAAGTTCGTAACTATATCTGAAATAACTTTGCGGCAGCGCAGAGTTTCTGCGTTCGCGCAAGATTAAAATGCAGCGCATGTCGCGTTTTGTTAGTTCAACAATTTTATTTTCCCTTACGTTTACGTAAAGTGTTCTGAATCGAAATTCTTGAACTTCTCATTAATTTTGAAACACGCCGAGGCGTAGGATCGAACATCGTTCGATGCGAATTTATTTCATCGGTTGAACTTTACTGCTAAGATAGTTTTTGTAATAACTTCCTACTTTCCAAAACTTCCGATAACTGTCGTCCAAAATATTCCTACATGCCTCATGAACTAAAAATTTAAAAACATCAACATTTAAAAGCAACATCTCGACAGCTTAAATCACTAACGTAATAGTAGCACTACTTCACGAACTACTTTATGTTGCACGTGCGCAAATATCAACTCCATAGCAACGGCACCTCATTTCTTCCGTTTGCATTCGTTTTCCTTGATATTTTCTTGGCAAGCTCAAATTTAAACTGTGCGCCCGCACAGACATAATTCACGTGCCATCTCCAAATTATATAGAACATTATCACATGAGGCATCAGCTGAGTTTGACAATTTTCAATAACACACAATCCATGAGTTAGTTAATTGTATTATCACCCGACCTTACTAAGTACTTGGCTAAGTCTAGCTTTTTCTGACTTCTGCATTATACCCTGCATATATCAGGATTCTAGCTCATTTCTTCAGGCTTCAGCCAGGGGCCAGCCATACAACAGTGTTTCCCTCCACTTGGATTGAACGCCTTTATAGATTATCGAGTGCTCCTTTATCAAATTAATTTATTTTCTAATTTTTTGTGTACTCATGTGATTTCAGGATAACTGTTTACGGCTTAGATTTGGTGTTTCTAGTTCGGCTTTAATTGCTCCCTTAGAAATTTTTTTGTGTGCCACTATACAGTAGTTTTAAAGGGGTGATATATCAATAATTATCACACCCTAATTATGATCATGGGAGGGTGATAATGCTAACTATTGTATTAGAGGAGTTTAGGTGCTCAATGAGTTTATGATAGACATTAGGCAATTAAATCTCTATACTGTAATGAAATTGATTTTTCAGTTGTTACAAAAGAAGCTGAGGAAGAGAGCAAAAGAGAGACGAAAAAGGAGACGAAAAAGAAGAGAAAAAAGTTTAAAGTTGCTCGAGATGAAAAATGATGCAAATGAATTTACAAAAACCTGCTTTAATAATGATCAGGACTCAGTCATTAAACATGAGATGAAGCCTACAGAAAATATGATGACAGCAAATACTTCTCCAACCTCCAAAGATAAACAAAATCCAACTGAAAATAGTGACAATAAACAAAATACTATTCCTAGTAGAAGTAGTGGCACATCAAATGGTTTGAGTGATCAAGCTCAAACTACAATAAAATCATCAATTGTTAAGAAATGCAGTATGCAGCCTGCTTTTGGAAACAAAACTGAAACTATGCCACAAGCAGTATGCCCACCAAAATGTATAATGAGGAAGAGAGCAAAAGAGAAAGAAAAAAGGAGACGAAAAAGAAGAGAAAAAAGTTTAAAGTTGCTCAAGATGAAAAATGATGCAAATGAATTTACAAAAACATGCTTTAACAATGATCAGGACTCAGTCAATAAACATGAGATGAAGCCTACTGAAAATATGATAACGGCAAATACTTCTCTATCATCCAAAGATAAACAAAATCCAACTGAACATAGTGACAGTAAACCAAATACTATTCCTAATAGAAGTAGTGACACATCAAATAGTTTGAGTGATCAAGCTCGAACTATAATAACATCATCAATTGTTAAGAAATGCAGTATGGAGCCTTCTTTTGAAACTGAAACTATGCCACAAGCAGTTTGCCCACCAAAATGTAATATAATGCAAACATCAATAAATTCACATAACACATTGAAAAATGAATCCAAGGATAAGACCTCCCTCCCTACTAAACTTATGGGACCTACACAACCTAAAAATTTGAGCTTTAATAAGGAAAGACAAAGTTCAAAATTTTTTACCTCATTGGTCAGTCAAAGAACAGAAGCAAAAAATGTACTTATAAAAGATAACCAATCAATGATTCCTTCGCTATCAATAAATGCTAAGCAGATGCCCTGCAGCAATACTAAAAATGAACCTCCCTGTGATGCATACATATATCAGCCCTATCATGATATGAGGTTGCCAAGATTTCAAAAAGATTGTAGCATTCTACCAACTAAAAGGACAGATTTTAATCAGACACAAATGGATGCAAACCAGTTTAATCAAAATTTTCCAATTCATAATGTTGATGGGGTTCAGCATAATAAGCGCAACATTACCTTTACTAAATCTCAGTTTCTTACAGTTGAAAGATTTGATTCAGATGATCACAATTACCAACTCAATTCTTCTTTTTTTGTTCCAAAATGCTCCTTTATTGAAAATAAAAGTTCAAAGTCTATCCTTTCAAAACTACCAAGTAGCTCCAAAGATACAGTTATGAGGGACCAAAGCAATAATACCTGGACCAAAAAAATCAATGCTCCAGACATAGTACCTGAGAAGAGGTTACACTATAAAACTGGCATCAAATCTGATGATAAATGCCATAAGCCTTCTTTCAACAATAATGGCACAAAATTCAAAAATTATTTGAAACCATATTACAATTTTGCTGATCACGAAACTGTTCAATCAAAAATCGCATATGAATCTACAATGGATTGTGCTAAAGGCAATCAAATAGTTACCCAGCATTGGAATAGAGATCAAGTAATGTTGTTGCATAACAACTCTGCAATAGAGAGAGAAGGTGTTCATAGTGAATTAGGGTCTAACTGGAAACAAACTGAATCTTCTGATTCTAGGTCAGGTTCACTATACAGCTCAGTTTCAGATAAAGTGAACGTCCCTATTCAATATCAACCAACAGTTAGAACATCCAATAACAGCCATATGAAAAATGATTTTTCTACTACTTCATATCTTGCTCCAAATCTGCAGAACTTCTCTGTTAATTATAACGAAAATCAAGAGTGGCAGAAGACAGAATCTTATTCCAACCATGAGTGTGCTATAAATGCAGGTCATAAAGATGAATCAGCTGCATGGTTAGAGCATCAGAAATTTTGTGAATTCTTGGACAATGATGAATCAGATCATAGTTCACCGTAGGGCAGTACTAGATTCAAGAACAAGTTGCAGTTAATAAGGTGGCTTGGGAGTCTCAGGTAGATTATTGGGTTTTTGTTGAACTTCTGATAGAGGAGAACGGCAGCTCCCATATCATTTTCACTTCTGGGGCCTAAATCAAAAATTCCCTCTTTCAGAAGTTTTGTTTTATGTCTTAGAACATAACTACGAAGTTTCGAGGGCTTCCTCAAAAACTTGAGTTGTTAAATTTTTTTTGGCAAATTGCATGAGAATTTCACATCTATACTGTAATTAATGCCAAATAAACAGTTTAAATTTCATATCTCTGACTAAAGCTTAAGAACAATATTCTTCATGGTGTGAAAACCTACTGGCAGTTAGTATTCTGCTCTATCAGAGTATCAGAAACAAAACAAAACAAAAAACGGAAATTGGCCTTGCACTCCCTGGCCCCTTATAAGTTTAAAGCTTTTCCTTGCAATATAGGTGGCAATGAATTTCCGTTCAAGATATTACTATATTATTTATGAAAATTTATGTTATCAGTGACAATGAAATAGAGAAATAGATTGCTTACCACTCCTGAAGATTAATAAGTACTCATGATGGGAAAAGGGTTTTTTTCTTTCTTTGATCAGGGCTTGTATGTACATACCTTCATTGTCATTGTCTGGAAAAATTCATTGAATGTCAGTCAAAGACAATACATAATCACATGATTTCCAAATGTTCCTGATTTAGAAACTTCTGGTATCATTTAAACATACTCCCTAAGAATATTGAATCTAAGCTCTGGACTTCAGCTTACATAGAATGCCTATGCCCTATACAGAATGGAGGTATGTTTCTAATTTCAAAGATTTCAACAAGCATATCCTGTAAAAAAATTTTATCAGAGTTTTATATTTTCATGAAATTGACCATCTGTTTTATATTATTTTCTATATCACAACTGTTATATTACAGTACTTGGTCCAGTATCCAAAGCCATAGAGTAAACCTATTTCCTGATCTGTCAATATAAATTCTATAATATTTGTTTCACTGAGAAATCAGATAATTATCTTGATTCACATTCTGGATTCGATTCTGTATATAATGGTATAACAATTAAAACCCAGAAGATATAAGGAGCTAGCTTTTGGTATGACATGAATAATCACTGAGTAGTACACAGTATAAGCAGGCATGGATCCACGGGGGCGTGCGCACGCCCCCATCAGAAATTTGGGGGCGTGCTTGGGGGCGTGCAATTTTTGAAAATCTAATGCTTGTGATGAATTCAAGATGCCAAAAATAAACTAAGTTGCAAAATTTCATTCATTTCTTACTTCTAAAAGCATATTTTAAATTTCAATACCCCTGATAATGATATCTTTGTCTAGTACAGAGTATAACCATATTTCTATAGTTAGCAAAAGGGAAAGGAAACAAAACAGAGGAAACAAAAACTCTACTGCCTTAGTGCCTTTGAAATATTACAACAACAAATATGTAGGTAGCAAATAACAGACACAATGCAGTTGATTTCCCAGACCTCTGACTTCTGGGGGCTGCTGCCCCCAGACCCCTGTTGTTCTTTTTATTTTCAATATATTTATTGAGATTGCATACATCGCAGCGATCGAGTTGGTTGAAAACAATGGCAAAACACTATTGAGTTGTCATTTCTTCGTACTCCAGACCTCTGGCTTCTGGGGGCTGCCGCCCCCAGACCCCTGCTACTCTTTTGATTTTATATTTATTGAGATTTTGTACGACAGCAACAACAGCGCTGTTAAATTGAAAAACAAATACAATGCCCACACAGAACACACTATTGAGGTGTCATTTCTTTATACTCCAAACCTCTGGCTTCTGGGGGCTGACGCCCCCAGACCCCTGCTGCTCTTTTGATTTTATATTTGCTGAGATTTTGAACAACAGCAACTTCAGCGCTGTTAAATTGAAAACAAAGCCCAAACACTATCGAGTTGTCATTTCTTTATACTCCAGACCTCTGGCTTCTGGGGGCTGCCGCCCCCAGACCCCTCATCATCAAAAGAGAGGCCGGACCCGAGGGTCCGCAAGAGGATAGTCCCGGAGTGGGACTGTGCCTACCTCTAGTCGCCGAGGCGACGGGGGGTGAGGGTGAAAGGTGATGGAGGAGGTGGAGGGTGAAATGAGGGTGTGGCTAGCGAGGGGAGGATACCTTTACCAATACAATACCAGATACTTCAGAGCTATCGGAGAGATGAGTAGATGCTATGTCACCCCTGTATTGTCCGCCTCCTCCTCTGTTCGCTGTAGTCTTTTGGTTTGGAGTGTGTAATTGATCAGTGCGTCCATACTGTTGTTGTCCATGATGTCGTTAATGGAGTCATAGTATGTCCCGAGTGTGTTGCCTCTGATTCTCATAAAAGCAGGGCATTGTCCAATGAAGTGTGCCACTGTCTCCTCAGTGTCAGTGCAGTAAGGGCAGTTTGGTGTGTCAGCGCGTGTTATTCTGTGCAAGTGTTTGTTCAGTCCTATGTGTCCTGTAATAATGGAGATAGCAGTTCGGTACCGGATACGGTTGCCAGTGTTGTTGTTAAGTGTGTGAAAAACCTTCTTCTGATGGTTACCTATGATCATGTCAGTGTGAGCATGTTTGTTGGTGATCCACCTGTCGTGGCTGAGGTTGGTTACCTTGGTATTGATTAAGTGTTTGATGAATGAAATGGGGACAAGGCTGGTGACGGGGTTACCATCTTTGGTGCCAGCCTTGGCAAGCTGGTCTGCTTTCTCGTTTCCCCAGTGTCCGATGTGGGCTTTTATCCATCTGAATTGGACTGTGTTGTCATGAGCTAGGGAGGTGAGTGACTTGTGACAGTCTGCAACTGATTTGTTCCTGTGGATTCTGTTGGAAAGAGCTTGGAGTGCCGATAGGCTGTCGCTCCAGAAGGTGATAAGCTTGTTGTTGTAGTGTTTAAGTCTGTCAGCAGCATGCATAAGTGCTGCTATTTCGGCCTGAAAGACCGTGCAGTGATCTTTCATCTTGAAGTGGTACTCGGTTGTGTTCTCGTTGTGGGGGTCCTTGATGACGTAGCCGCCGCCCACCCGTGGTCTGTTTTAGAGCCATCTGTGTAGCAGCAAATGTTGTTGACGCTGATAAGCTTGATATCTTTGTCCAGGTTGTTGGTGTAGTTGTCAGAGTGAGCGTCTTGAGGGTATGTGATGTTATAGTTGCGGTCAAGAATAAGATGGGGTTTAATAGTGTCCCATTGGTTGTGCCCTGGGACTTTGAGCTCAGAAATTAGGTTGTTCGATATGGTGCTATGAGCTTTGATGATTCCTTTGCCGGTGGGGGCTGTTTCTAGGGTCCAATCTCCGTACCCCATGAGCCTGACTGCTCCTTGGCAGCTTCACCTTTGAGGTAGTCGGTAATGTGAGGTATACTAGTGAGATAGTTAAGAGTGTTGTAAAGGTGTGGAAGGTAGGGCTCCAGTCATATACCTGAGTGAGAGTCCTTGAACTCTTTCGAGTTTCTTGGTATTGGATTTGTTGTCAGTTGCCTTGATCCAGACAACAGCGCTGTATGCCAGCGCCGGTCTAACAATGGAGGTGTAAATCCACTTGCATACTTTAGGAGTAAGTCCCCATGTGGGGCCTATGGCTCGCTTGCATTGGAAGATAGTCCCTATGCATTTTTTGGTAATGTTGTCGATGTGTGAGTTAAAGTTGAGTTTGTTGTCCAGTGTTACTCCAAGAAGCTTTGCTTCTTTACTGAGCTCAATAATTGAGCCCATTACTTTGATTGGGCGTAAGGTCCACTTTCTGTTCCATGTGAACATGACTAGTTTGGTTTGAGAGCACTGATGTTGAGTCCCTTCGACTCACACCATGTCTCTATAGTCTTGATGGTGGTCTGTGTTCTCTGCCAGATGACATCGAGGTCATCCCCTTCTGCTAGTGACATTAAGTCATCAGCAAAAAGCCTGCAGATATCCTGGAATGTGCTTTGCTGTGTACTGAAGGAGGTCATCCAGTACAAGATTCCAGAGGAAGGGTGAGAGAATGCCTCCTTGGGGCAGCCTCTTTTAATTCTGATCCTTCTTGAGGAGTTTTTGAGTGAAATTGTAACATTTCTGTTAGTGACCATTCCCTTGATCCAGCCGGCTGTGCTTGGGTCTAGGGGGGACTTGTCGATGGCTTCCGAGATAGCTTTGAAGGACACATTGTCAAAGGCCCCTTCGATGTCAAGGAATGTGCCTAGAACATATCCCTTGTTGGCTATTCTCTTCTCGATCTTGTGGATGACTTTGTGGAGAGCTGTTTCAGTTGAGGTGCCTTTCTTGAAGCCAAACTGCTTTTTGCTAAGTTTGTCCTCCATGCCGAGGTCATGCTGCATATGCCAAGGATTATCTTTTCCTGTAGCTTGAGGAGAGTGGGTGAGAGTGTAATAGTGCGGAAAGCGTTGGGTTTGTTATAGTCAGTCTTTCCAGGTTTGGGGATGAAGATGCCGTTGGATTCGGTCAAGGTTTGGGAACATGCTGCATTTCATGACTTTTGATCATGATTGCCTTCACAGCGATATTGATGTGCTTCCACGCTTGTTGAATTGTGATTGGCTGAAGTGTGTCTGGTCCAGCTGCTTTGAGGGGTCGAAGGACATTATTGCTTCCTTCATTCTTGTGTCACTGTAAATATTGTCTAGAAGATGTGTGTCTGGGATAGTATGGTCTGTATGAGGATTAGAGGTAGCATCATCTTTGAAATGACTTCTCTCCATAACCTCGAGTGTCTCTTCCGGTGGTCGTGAGGGTGCCATCTGATTTGCTGGTAGACAGATTCTAGCTTCTCTGTCTTGTCATTGCAATTTTGAGAATTTTGTTCATTCTGGCCAAACTCCTTGACTGTCTCAGTGTCGGCACAGAATTTTCCTCCATTCGTCCTGTTTGTTTTGGTGTGAAGTTTGTTGTAAGTTCTGTTGCTCTGTCTGAGGATTCCCAGTGTTCTTGGGTTTTACTGGAACGTGCAGTCATGAGTTTCCGCTTCATGTCGCGGTGTGCCTGTTCCACCTCAGCGGTCAGCCAGGGTGGTTTTTGATGGTGCTTTCGCGATGTGTATTGGGCATGCTTTATTGAAAGCCTTAATTAGATGCTCGTTGAGTTTGCTGCGGCAGTGTCCAAGTCTTTGTTTGAGTTAATGTCCTGGATGGGAGTGGGGTTATTTGTCAGAAGGTATCAAATGCATCCCCTAGTCTGTGTTTTTTGGTAAGCCGGACTTGCCGAGGCTTGTTGAGTCTCTTCGAGTTATGTTGAATGTAATGTAAAGTGATGATCGGAATTAGATAGCTAAGATCAACCTTCCAATTCTCGACCTGGTCGTTACCAGTGTTGTTAGTGATGGTGAGGTCAATAACAGATTCATGGCCTCTTGAGTTAAGAAAAGTAGGGGTAGTACTCTATTGACCCAGTTTAGGCCGAGGCTGCTGAGGGAGATCAACAAGGCTTTCTCCCGGTATTGCAGGTTTTGTTACCCCTAAAGGTGACACTGTTGCATTAGTGTCGGTTTCAATAATAGGAAGTTTGTTGTTATTTTGCGTAGTTAACCAGAGGTAAGGAAGTTGGTGGGGGGTATGTTGTGTTATGTCCATGGTGGTTTATCACAGAAGATGATTTCTTTTGTCCTCATGTTCAGAAGCACTGCTAAGTGAGGTCTGGGGTGGTAAACAGTCAGCTCTCGGCAATGGTTATCTAAATCTTTGTACTACTACAGCCGCTCGTGGTTTGTTAGACCTATCTTTTGCTGTAGTATGTTTTCAGGTGAGGATTGATTTTGGGGATGATGTTGTTGGAGTTCGAGTATGGCTCCGTGGGCAAGAATTATGGGGTTAATTTGTTCTTATTAAACGCGTTTAATGTCCCATGCATTTTTCTTTTTCTTGAGGTTGATTTGGGTAACTGATAGAAGATTTTGCTTACCTTTACTTGTAGCTCCTCTGTTGGTCGTGCAGGGGCCCCACCCCGCGTTGGGGAGTATTAAGGTTTGGTTTGGGGTCGGGGTTGTGGGGGCTTGTTGGTCAGCGGCGGAGAAAAGAGTCGGGGGGCCGCCCAGCCCCCTACAGGTCTTACACCTGCTCCTGGGGCCATGGCTACTGGCGGCCGGCCAGAGCCAATCAAGGAGGACACGGTCCTGAGTAGTATGTCATTAGCTCGAGATACTCCTCGCCTCTGGTGACACATCATTCAGGCCCGGTACCCTCGCTGGCTGGCCACTCCCTCCCCTCCCCTCCTCCATCACGTTGGCACACGAAGTGCGTTGTCAAAAGATGCCGGTTGGTCCATGGACCGCCCGCTGTTCTTTTGATTGATGCCTGAGATCAGGCAGTTCAAGTGGGAACAAATGGTACTCCCGCGGAACATGCAGGGTGTACCTGTTCCATGTGCGTGTGAGGTCACTGTCACCCCATTGGCCTCCAGGGCGCCCCTGGCGACTCTTATCAGTCGCCTCGCCAACTGAAGGCAACCAAGCCGGGCACCAGCGTGGGATGCCCACTGTGTACCTCTCCCCGAAATGAGCAGGGTGTCAGGATCGCCATCCTGGCCTCTCCCTCCTCGACCCCGGTAGGGTCGCCGTCAGGGTGAAGCCGCGAGCGCCCCACCCTCCATTAACCTCCCCAGGGGACCCGGTTAGGGCTCTCATGGGGGGCGGTGGTGCCGTTGGGCAGGTGGGTTGGGCAGGGGTTGTGGTTGTGGTTGAGGGGTGTTGTTGTTGTTTTGGGTTTGCTGCAAAGGGGGCGTTTGGCTCTCTCATGTGCTCTATTTTTTGGGGCATTTGGGGGTTCCCCCTTTCCTCCAGCCCGCCTTCTCCTGCTCTGCCTCTTCCTTCTTCCTCCTCCCCTTTCTCCCTCCTCGCCCCAGCCCTTTTGCCAAAGACGGGCCCCCTTTTTCCCGGGGCCCCCAGGAGCCCGTGCCCCTTACCGAGGCAAACCCACCCCGGTGGTGGGGGGGTGGGGTGGTGCCAGGGGATCCCGGCTGGGGGGAGGGGGGACCCGGGGCCCCCACTAGGGGCCGGGCAGGGGGCAGGGGGGAGGGGGGGGATGGGTGGCGGGGGGGCCCCGGCCTCTTCCCAGTCACCCGGGAGGGTGCCGGGGGGCCCCACCCCCCCCCTTCACCCCCCCTGTGTGTTTGTTAAAAAGGTTTCGATGAATAACAGGGAAGGTAGCGGGGCCCAATTCCAAAGCCGAGCAAGGTTTTACCGAAAAATGATTGGCTTTGTGACAGATTTGGTACAAAATCTGTGGCGCAAGAAGAACTATTAGTATTTAAATTACCCGCGTCCGCCATGGACACCTCTCCGAGGGAGGTGCTGAGGTCGTCCAGGGGGTTGTTGGTGTTGTTGTTGTTGTTGCTGCTGTTGGACATAGTGCTATCTGCAGGTAGATAATTGTGATTAGTAGGGTTAACTTGGAATCGATACTGCGTTTGGAACGCCACCCGTAGTCCTAGCAATGAAAGGGTAAAATGTGTAAAATTAAACGAAAAATCCATAAGATATTGGAAGAAATGCGGTAGTAATGATATACCGCCAGAAAGAAAAGATAAAAAGGCATGTAAGAACTGTCTTAGGGTGACAGCCTCGAGGACCATGCCTACCCTCACAAACCCAAAAGACCCTTTAGTCCCTTTTGAGCGGACGGTTGTGAGTGAATCGTACACAGGGGATGACAGGGTTACTACTGCCCCCGAAGCAGGTATGCCGCTGGCAAGCCATAAAGGGAGGGCAGTCAGCACACGTGCCTTGAGGGGTCAGGGTGACCCATTGTGCAAAAAAGGAAAGAAGCCGTATCGCCCCCGCCCACACCCCCTCCCCCCGACGGTTTGAGCCACCTCAAGGGCTGAAGCTCCTTGACGTAGACCCGAGCACCATCAAGTGGTCCCCAGTATCCAGTCGCAGGCAGACAACCCCCTCCCTTACACGAAGCGGCCCACTAACCATACGGCACGAGGATGTGCAGGCAGACACGCACCGGAACGTCCCCGCCCACACCCCCTCCCCCCAGACGGCTCGAGCCACCTCGCAGGGCTGAAGAAGCTCCCCTTGACGTAGACCCGAGCACCATCAAGTGGTCCCCAGTATCCAGTCGCAGGCAGACAACCCCCTCCCTTACACGAAGCGGCCCACTAACCATACGGCAGGAGGATGTGCAGGCGGACACGCACCGGAAAAGAAGAAAAAGAAAGAAAGGGAAAACAAGGGGCGGCTCCCCGCCCCCTGCGCCCCGCCCGCCAAGCAGCCAGAGCCCCGCGATGGGTTGGGGCAACCCCCCCGACATGGACCCTTGGTCCAACGAGTGGATCTCGGTACCCAGCCGTATGCCCCCTTCCACGGAGACCCCCTACGCCACGTGGACGGACGGTTTACGAGAAGGCCGGAATCCGCCTAAGGCAGGGGAGGTCCCGATCTTTATGCACCCCCAGGAGACGCCTGCCCTATGGCCGACCCAGGGCTGAATCGTTTGGCGTAACAGCGACAAATCCCAGCAGGTTGTCTCCCTACCTACTGTCGGCCCTGTCCGAGACAGCCCCCACCGTCCACTAGGCTTATGCTGTCTGAGGGGGCGCACTCCAGACCGAGACCTAAGATGAAGTCGAGGACACCCCCTCCCCGCGGAACTGCCCAGCTGTTACCGCAGGAAGAGGGGCCTTCCTGGGGTGTCACAGGCTAGAACTGTGTTTAGCCAGCCTCAGAGCGGGTGAGTGGCTGTATCCGGCGCTTCCCGCGAGGAGGATCCCCGGCCTTCACGGGATCGGCCTCTCCCCTGGGCTGTGGAGTTAAGGGGTGACCCAGGGGGGTGGAGGGCGCGCTAGGGCCGGGGATTCCGGAGCTTGTGCACGCCATGTCCAGACTAGGCACTCCGGAGACACAGTATCCCCCGCATTCAGCGCCCAGGGCGCTAAGCCGGCGGGCCCGCCCGACCCCGCCGACCGCACCACGCCTGTGAAGTGTGTTTTGCTGGTGAATAGGCCTTGGACAAAACACAAGCGCCCCCCAGACCCCTGCTGCTCTTTTGATTTTATATTTATTGAGATTATGTTCGACAGCAACAACTGCACTGTTAAGTTGAAAACAATGCCCAAAACACCATTGAGTTGCTATTTCTTTATACTCTAGACCTCTATTTAGGGGCTGCCGCCCCCAGACCCCCCTGCTGCCCCTTTTTATTCTTAATATGATGATATTTATTGGGATTTTGTACGACAGCAACAACAGTGCTGTTAAATTGAAAACAATGCCCAAAACACTATTGAGTTGCCATTTCGTTATACTCCAGACCTTTGGCTCTTGGGGTTGCCGCCCCCAGACCCTGCTTATAAAACTTTAATTATCCTTCAAATATTCAAAACGTCCTATGTGCGAACGAGGTGTCTTAAAGCAGCGCCGCGAGTTTTATATAAATTTGCACGCCCAAAAATTCTGGGCTGGATCCATGCCTGTCTTATATAAGGTGTTAGCTTAGCAGGTATGGCATGTTCACGATTCATTAATTCTTTGAATATTCTTCACATCTCCTAAGTGAATTAGTGGCCATTCACAGGCCCTGTAGCTAGATTTTTCTGGGTTTGTATTGGGCTCTCTGCACAGTGAGCAAGTTATGGCAAGGGGTTTGAGTCGCAGCATGTAGGGGTGCACGCCTGGTGGGGGGATTTGGGACAAAAATGTAAAAATATCATAATGTCATAATCATAGTATCATATATTCGTATATATTCGTCAAAATTAGAGCCAAAGTTTGGGAGGTTCCCCATTTCTCCAAGGGGCTGCAACCCCCAAGAGCCCTTCCTGTATGGACCTGGTCATTCAATATATTCAATTTCTTTCAGGAAAAAGATGCTAAACACTTAGAACTTGAAGCAGTCAAGCTTGCTGAGCAGAATGATTTTGATGAATCCTTGAAGCTTTTCAATAAAGCTATTGAAAAGGCTCCAAACATCGCATCTTTGTATAATAACCGTGCCCAGGTCAGTGAAGCTACTTAGCTCGTGCTCTGGTTGGCATGAGCTGTATTTGCAGAATTTAACTTCAAGTTCAATGTACATTTTCATTTGTGATTTGGTTTTAATAAATAAAAATTTCATTTGCGATAGGATACAGTGAAAAATACTGTCTATAGTGAACACATTCATCACGTTTTGATTAGGTTTTTAGATACAATTATACAAGCTGGTATCTTGAAACACTAACACAACATCATAAGACAAAATTTCTTCAATCCTTCAGCTGCTCCGTTTGAAAAGGGGACAATGTGCTAGCCCTTGATGACATTAACAGAGCTATTCAGCTGGGTGGTCGGGGAAGAAGTGCCACTCAGGCTTACACTCAGCGGGCTATGTTACACATGTTAAACGGGGATGAGGAGGCAGCTAGACTTGACTTTGAGAGAGCAAGTGAACTTGGAGGAAAGTTTGCTAGATGTCAAGCAGCAAAACTCAACCCTTACGCCAAAATGTGCAATCAGATGCTAAACAAAGCCATGGAGTCCCTTCAGTGATTACTAAAACAGCTGCAGATTACAAATTCAGAAGTGGGATTTTCAGAAGTCGCAAATTATCTTCTACACTGTTAATAATCTAATGATATAATGAGATTATCATTTCTGTAGATATAGAGACATAGAGTGTAGACGTTGTAGCTTACATCTAGGCATAGTTATTATTATGGCTTGAGGGTATGCTGCTTGAATATCATTGCTTCATTTGTATCTCTTATCAGAGAAGGAATATTCTTTATTTAGGAAACTGCTAATCTTATATATAATTTGGAGATGGCACGTGAATTATGTTTGTCTGTGCGGGCGCACAGTTTAAATTTGAGCTTGCCAAGAAGATATCAACTTATCAAGAGAAACGAACGGGGGAAATGTGCTTATTGGTGCCGTTGCCATGGGGACTGGAAACTGCACGTGCAGGTTATGATCAGTTGTATGCGAGTGCTTTCTGATACGTTGCTAACTGCTCCGTCGTGGTTTTTGTTAATTTTACGTCATCTACATTTAGAATTAAAGATCTGAAGATAGAGAATGGGTATGGCTGGCATTGGGGAGGCTATAGGGATAGAATTCCTTTGAATCAGTGGCAATGGTCGGTCAATTTATAAAATCGATGATTAAATTGGTTTCAACTAAAAAATAATGTAAAATCGAGCAATTATTGAAAGAAATTTTAGATTAACCAAGGCAAAATCAAATTGAGCAAGACGGGCATGGCATATTATATTATTGCGAATTTAAAATCTTTTAAAAATGCAATTCAAGTTCAGTAGTGGTTCTCAGTTTATTTAAAATTTTTCCATACTTTAATTAGAAAAACCGGCATTACTAAAGGCAAACTTTTTGTAAATTTTCTCCCATAAACTTTTTCATATTTCAAAATTTGTATTAATTTAATTGTTTTAATTTTTAAAAGAATAAAAAATTCTGAAAACTTTGAATTTTTGATTCTGCGAGGGAGGCGGGCCCCCCGGGTAAAATTTGTTTTAAAATTTAGTTTTTTTTGAAAAACTTAAATTTTTTTCATTCATTAAAATTTTATAAAATGATTTTTTTTAACAAATGGTTGTATGTGTATTTTTTTTTTAAAACTTTAAAGTTTTGTTAACTTATTTTTGTCTGTCAAATGAAATTTGAATAAAATAGAAAATTTTTGAAAATATATTTTTTGTTTAACATTAATACATAAAATTGGTTTAAAGGGAAAAACTACAAACATTTGATGGTTTATATTTTTTTGCATAAAAAATGTCTAATTTTTCCAATCAGGTGGAAAGTCCCAAAAAAACTTTTTAGCTGAAACCGACATATGTAAAAAGTATCTCGGTGGGAAGGTCGTGGGGCTTTCGGGGCGGAAAAATCGCAATGAGCTGTTTTTTAAAAATTTAAAAAAAACCTAAATTAAAGAACGGGTTGGGCAAAAAAACAATTTTTGGGCACCGCCCTGGGCTTTTGTATCTCATGGGAAAGGTCGAGAGATTTTTTTGGGGGAAAAATGCCGGGGCCTTTTAAACAATTGTTGCAAAATTGCCAAATGCTAAAAACGGAAAAGGGGTGAAAACTTTTTTTTTGGGAAAAGGGAAGATGTTTTGGGGCGAATTTTTACCGTCCAGGAAGGTCGTGAGACTTCATTTTGGGGCGGAAAAATGTAAAATGTTTTTCAATCCAAAAAATGCCCTAAATGCTCGGGGAAGATTGGGGGAAAAAATTTTTGGCGGTGCAAGACTCTTCAAATTTTTGTTTTCATTTAGGAAGGTCAGAAATTTATTGGGAAATTCCCAATGGTTTTTTTTACAATTGTTGAAAAAAATTTCCCCAAAATCCGGGAAAGGGTAAGGGGAAAACTTTTTTTTGGCATAACGGGTGAATAAAATTTTTTCTTTTTGGGGTCCAGACATTTATTACCCTTTTGGTCTTATCTTAAAAAAAGGGTCGGTTTTAAAGGGGCCGGTGGCCCATCTGAGCATGGGACTTTTAAACCCCAGGTGGGGTGTAAACCCCTAGGTGGTTTTTTAGGCCCCCTCTGCCGGGGGGATTGCAAGGGAGGGGGGTTCCCGGACCCCTGGAGGGGGGTGCCCCCGCCCGTGGGAACAATCGACTGCAAAACAAAAAATTTTCCCAGATTAATAAGACTGCCAAAGGCTATAAAACCCTTTTCAGATGATTCCTGGGGTCAAGGGGACTTTTTAAAATTTTTTCCACCATTGGGATTTAATTTCAATGGGCAAAATGTTTATGGTGGTTAATCTTTCCCCGTTTTTGAACATTTCTGTACCCCTTTTTTGGTTGCCCTTATATTATCTTTCTTGGGTTAAAATTTTTTTAGGGAATTTTCTCCCCTTTCCCGACCAAACCCATCCACCCAATCTAACCACCCTATAACCCTTTAAATTTAACAGACTTACCCTTTTTTGGGGTTGAAAATTTAAAAAATAAAAATTTTAGAAGGATGAAATGTCCTTTAGATAAATTCCTTACCCTTTTCTGGGGTGATTTTGAAAAAGTTTTAAACATCCAAATTTTTTTCCCTTATAACTTTTTTCCAAACAGGGAAAAGTTTATCCTTTACCCTTTTTTCCCCCAAAGTCGAAGAATAAACATGCCTTGCCCTTTCCCTTTAAAATGAACCCCAAATTCCCGGACCAGAACTTGGCCCAAATCAGGTCTTGTGTTAAAAAACAGTTTTTTCCCCACTGTTCCCTTTGCATTTAAGGATTTTTGTAAAATTGTATTAAAAATGCCCTTGCCACATTTTCCCCAAGTGAAATCTCCCCATTTTTTGGGTGAGATACAAATTTTTCCTTTCTTAAAAAAACAGTTTTCCCCGTTATCGTTCCTTTCATTTTAGGGGATTTTTTGTCAACAATTGTATATAAACATATTATTTTTTTTAAGATGAAGTCTACCTTCCCGGGTGAGATCAAAAATCCCTTAATCTTTTGTTTCCCCCAAAAAATTTTTCGCCAACTGTTCCCAAAAATTTTTTGGGGTATTTTTTTGGGAAATTTTTATAAAATCTTTGCCATTTTCCCCCAAAAAAAAATTCAAACCCCCCGGCCGAGATAAGATTTTTTTAAACGTCGGTTCCTCACAAAATATTTTATTTTTACACCGGAGGGTTGGGTTGTTAGATCATTTTTTTAAAAAAAAAAGAATATCAAAAAACCTTGGGTAGAATTTGTCACACCCTTTGGGGGATTTTACTGTATTAAGCAACATAAAGTACTTTGTATTGGGGATTTAACCCCTATATTATTCATATAAAGAAGGTGAATTTTTCCTGACTTTAGGGAAAAAATTGCCCAAAATTTGGGGCTTCCTGTGGACTAGATGGCTTTTTTTTTCTTTTTTCCTGTGGGTACCTCCTTGATTACTCATCTCCAAAAGGGAAGAAAATTTACCCAAGCCCCTTTTTTTCTGGGCAAAAGGGTTTTGGGGACTTAAAGGCAAAGGAACATGGGGGATTATTCCTTTAAAAAAGGGAACCACTGAGTTATCCCCCAGGTCAACAGTTTTAAAAATTATTTTTTTTAATAATTTAAATTTTCTTTTACTTTATTTGGTTCAAAATTTTAAAGTTTGAATCCTTTATAAAAATTTTTTTTAAGTGTTTGAGTTTGATAAAGGTTTAAAAAATTTAAGTCTAGTAGTGGGGGTGGGCCAAAATTTGAGTTTGATTGTTGTCCCTCCCCTAAATTACCTTCCCACATTCCTTTGGAGAAAAAAGGTAGAAAGTTTTTCAAAGTTTCAATGGAGTTCTGTGTTACTTATTATGCAGGGTTAATTGAGACCCAATTCAAGTTCAAAGATAGGTACAGTCTCTATAACTATATAAGAAACCGAGCAATAGAATTAAAAAAACCATATCCAGGGGCATTTCTGACATCCTCACTCCTTTGCAGTTGAGCGCTAACATCTGGACTAAGATGACGATTGACAAGTTTGACAGTGAGTACCTGGAACACAGGAAGATAGGTCTTGAGAAGTTCTTGCACCGGGTGGGGTCCCATCCCATTCTGCATAGTGATGATATCTTCAAGGCTTTCCTTATGAAGGGAGAGGAGTGGAAAGAGGTATCGTTCGTTAATAAAGTTCATAACTGCGGTACCATCCATTGGGCATATTTTGTTGTGTGTAAATATAGAAATATTTTATTCTCATCTGAAGTGAAGAAAATTTGACCCCTTCGATCATGACATAATGGACGCATCAAGTTCATGTCTACCTTCCTTGATAGTTGATAAGGGCATAACATCCTCCCTTCAGATGGCCGACTCAACTGAGTTCCGAACTAAGAACGAGGGTTACATCAAGGGAATAACAGCCAGTTACCAACTGAAACACTGCGACCCTCGCTTCTCAGAGCTGAGAACCTACGCTGATGAGCTGGAAGCGAGGATCAATGCTCTGCTCAAGGTCACACAGAGCATTGCTGCGAAGAATAGGCAGAGTTACAACTATTACAAGGACTTCGGGAAATCGTTCAGGTACGTACATGTTACAGTATTGTTATAATATGATGATTTCATTACTCTTTTAATTTGATCTTGATATTTTGATTCTCCGTTCTTATTAACTTTCGGTTCATCATAGAAGAGATATCCATAGCTTTTTAGTTGGATGAATGTAGTACGATGTGATTGATTGATTGATTTTGATTCAATCAATCAATCACATCGTACTACATGTGTAAAGAAGTCATATGTAATCAGGGATTAGCTAGCTTGGCTTATCTATTAGTCTATTGAATAACTGATCTTTTATCTCTATGTCACACATTATGATATTTATGGAGAGTAATTTATTTGCTGTGATGTTCAACAGTGTCATCTTAGAATCATTAGTGTACGGTGATGAACTGTTTTTAAATTATTCCACAGGTAAATTGAGCGATCCGTCGAGGCCAGTATCACGCCAGTATCGCGCCAGTATCAGGCCAGTACCACGCCAGTATCACGCCAGTATCGCGCCAGTATCAGGCCTACCTCACGCCGTTATCGCGCCAGTATCACGCCAGTATCGCGCCAGTATCACGCCAGTAGCACGCCAGTAGCGCGCCAGTAGCGCGCCAGTAGCGCGCCAGTATCGCGCCAGTATTGCGCCAGTAGCGCGCCAGTAGCACGCCAGTATCACGCCAGTATCGCGCCAGTCGACACTTACTTAAAGCCAGGACGCCAGTAGCACGCCAGTATCAGATCATATACTGGCGTGTTACTGGCGTCCTGGCTTAAAGTTAGGTTCGACTGGCGCGATACTGGCGTGATAATGGCGTACTACTGGCGCGCTACTGGCGTGATACTGGCGCGATACTGGCGTGCTACTGGCGTGCTAGTGGCGCGCTACTGACATGCTACTGGCGCGCTACTGGCGTGATACTGGCGCGATACCGGCGTGATACTGGCGCGATAACGGCGTGAGGTAGGCCTGATACTGGCGCGATACTGGCGTGGTACAGGCGCGCTACTGGCGTGATACTGGCGCGATACTGGCCTCGACGGATCGCTCAATTTACCTTTTATTATTATTATTATTAAAGCTGTAAGCAGTATGAACGCATATTTCATTTTTACAGCGACTGGAGTGCCATTGAGACCACTCTGGCAATACCTTTGCAGAAGATCGGACATCATTTGGATAAGTAAGTGATTAATTTTTAGAGATAATTGAATAATTATCATCAATTATTCATCACCCGTTAATTTGAATTCTCACGAAACTTTTGTTTGCTTATATATGTTAATATCAATATGATGTTTTTGCAATCATACCCAATAAAACAATAAAGGAATGCTAGATCCCACCATTGCCACACAATGGTAGCCTCCCCCCTTTTTCTGGGGGAGTAGGTGTATAAAGACAGTAACCCCTCTCCCCAGTCTGGAAGGTGCGGGGAACGTGCTGCTCTTGGAGGAAGATGTAAAGTTCTGCGAGAACATGAGGGAGTTCGCTAACTACTCCTACAGTCTCCGAGACTTCATCAGGAAGTACGAGCTGCTGCAGTACAAGATAGAGGTCCTCCAGGCTACCATTGAGACCAAGAAGGCAGGACTTGACGCCCTCGGGAATCCTGAGGTCGGTTCTAATTCTTTCTATAGATACAGCTAGATTCTAGAATCTAGATGTGCTATATTCTTGTCATGATGGATATAAATGCAAAAATTAATGTCTTGAGACTTTGAGGTAAGTGAAAATAAAACTAATTTTATTATTTCAATCATAAATAGGTACTTTGTGTGTTACCTAAATGACACCATTTCGTCAAATTTCTATTGAATTGTACACTGTAGTACAGTAAACATTAAGACAGGCTAAAGCAGGATGAAGGTAACAGAAAACTCTGCATCTCTAGGCAGTTGAAGACGATGCTGCAGGTGAAGTTGACCGTAGGCCTAACATAGGCAACCTGTTCAAACAATCAGCTCAGCAGAAGGAAACCAGACGTAACAAGCTTCTGGTGGAGTTATCCGAGGCAGAGGAACAGCTGGGGCCTGCACTCTCCGAACTAGAACAGTTCCTGGCGGAGGCTGAGGTCGAGGTGAGTAGGGATTGCTTAGTGAGATAGCGGTGAGATGGGAGTTATTTAGTGAGTTAGTGGTGAGATGAGAGTTATTTAGTGAGTTAGTGGTGAGATGAGAGTTATTTAGTGAGTTGACAGAGGTCGAGGTGAGGGGGTATTTCTTGAGTGGACTCTTGACTGATGAGCGAGTGGTTTAGAGTGTTTGGAGCGCAGATGTATTACATACCAATAGAATGTTATCTAGATTATATATCAGTGTGACTCTCTAAAGAGTAATCTGCTTCATCTTTATACCCCAGATTGAGTTGTGGAAGAAAGAGAAGTTCGCTAGTCTGACCCACACACTCCGGATATACGCTAAGCTCCAACTCCAGCACGCTCAACAAGGCCTCCAGTGCTGGCAGGCCGTCAAATCTGCCATCTCACCGGCAGGGAAGTAGGCTGGCGAGGGGGTACGGCATCAGGTGGGGGTACGGACTGTGTGAGGGCTTAAGAAAGGGAGGGGTCGGTGAAATGTGCGCGGGTGCTTATTTTTGGGGTACAAACTGAGTGAGGGCATCATTAGTTAGGGGGACTGTTAATTATGCAACTATGTACTTGTTGGGCGGACGGGGCGGGTTTTATTATTCGTTTTTATGTTTTTATAAAGTGATGATCAGAAAAGTTTAACGAAGTAATGACTTAATGAGTGTTTTGTGAATTATTATATGTTATTTCCTTTATGTTTCAGTAGATTTAAGTACTATTATTAAAAATATAGAATAGTAGCTAATTTTCGTAAATTATTGCTTAAATCGGTGTTCGCTAACTTTTGTGATTTTTCATTAAGTCGTGAGTAATACTATAATAATTATTGATGTTAGTTGAGAATCTGTCAACTTATATAAGTATCAATACCGAACTCTGGTTGTGAGTTACGTCCTCTATAGCTATATATTGATGTCCGTTTCATCTCACATCATTTAAATTGCCTTTCGAACTGGTATTCGTATGTATAACATTGCATAGTTTCTTCTTCAACATTTTCAGTTGACTGCATCAATAACTTATATTTGATTCACATAATATTATTATTTAATCAAAATGATATTTTAGCTCACAAGCAAATGATTCATTAATTTTTCGGGCTTACTTGCATTTATTTTGGTAATTTCAGTGTCTATGGTTCGTGTAATATAATGATTTTTAATTTTTTAATTTTGACTGTAATGGTTCACGATTTCACGGTACTTGATCGCAACGACTGCGACTAAAATGATTTTATTATGGGATCGTTCACATATTAACTACGTAATCACCTAGGGGGAGGTGCTTTCGAATGATTTAAACATAACATGTAATTGTAACAAATACAACTACTGTATTTATGAATTTGAATGCATTGCAGTGATGACGTAATAATTTAATGAGTTAATGATTCCCTCATGACAGATATTTACTATGTAAGTTAGTGGTTGAACAATGTTTCATATTGTTTTGATTTTTGATTAATTGAGCCTCTGAGAGGGAGATCTAAAATTTATATAATTTATGTGTGATTCGTCCATTTAATCTACTTGTTTACGATAGTGACCTCTTGTCTTCAATGAATAGTTAATTAGTTATATTCTACTCAGATACTAGAATACTAGAATCGACTTGGTCATAACTCTGTAATTAAATTTGGAATTTTCTCGAACGGTATGGCAATGCCTCAACCCGTTCAAACAATTGTAATATTCAGCTTCACTAGCACCCAAACTGTCCCAATTCAAATATGGAATGCGGATGACTATGAAATTATAAATTCTAGTCATCTGGTATCAAAGCTACCGTCGGTAATTGAAGATTTATTAAAAATCCTTAATGATCCACTCTCGTATCCTCGTAACTTTATAAATTCCTCAGTTCCCTGTTTTTCAGATGGCTTCTAAAGCAAAGGTATGTCGTTGTGACAGCAAGCCCTGTGCAAGTGGCTGCCCCTGCTTCAAAGCAAAGACTCTCTGCACTGCTGACTGTCACTCCAAAGCCCCATGGGAAAGTGTGCCGTGTCTCAACACTGAGGCGGGGCTCAGAGTTAAGGAGATGAAGCCAGCTGAAATTAGGAAAGGTCTTTGCGATGCAGGTCTCTCTCCCATCGGGGATAGGAACGAGATTCAGAAACGTCTTGCAGTTCACTTCACCACCTTAGCTAAGAAAAGCAGGCCTATTGATGGACCTGGCAATCAGAGTTCCGGTGATTCGGATCAAGTGAATGACTTGATGGAAGCTATCAATGCCAACGAAGGTGATTTTGTATTCATTCTGTCCCTGAGTGGTAAAATGGTGAAAGCTACATCCAGCAAAGCTGAGTTGAGAAAAGCATACTTCATTCTCAGTTCCAAGGTTCACCCTGACAAAAATGCCAACTCTGCGGCCTCCAAGCAAGCGTTCCAGGCTGTTCTCGAGTCATTCGAAAGACTCGCCAATCCCGAGAAATTTGAGGATAAAGATGACGATGACGACGATGGCAAACCTGCCAAAAAACGAAAGAAAACGGAGCGTTTTACTCGAGGAAATGGTGGATGTTTTCAGACCGTATTGCGGTGTCCAAGGTGCAAGGATGTTTGGAAGACCAAAGATTTGGGCCTGGAGGATGCAGCTTACAACTTCATGATGCAAGGTATCAAACAGTACCTCTGTGGGGGATGTTTTTTGAAATTTGGTTGCATGACAGCAATTCACAGGTGTCCGCATTGCCGGAAACCCTTTGAGTACGATCCTGATGACTACCATCGTAAGATAACGTGCGGTAATGACAAGTGTGACAGGGAGTTTGGGTTCTGGATGTTCAATGTAGCTGCTAGACGAGAGCAGGAAGTCAGGAGGGAGGTGAAGCTTGAAAACGAGGCTTTGGCAAAGACTCGTGCTCAGCAGAGGAGAAGAGGTGCCAGGGCAGAGAAGAGAGTGGGAACTCAGACAAACGAACAACGAGTTCAGGAGCAGCTCTTTGTTCTGAAGTTGGTGGACAACTGTCCACGGTGTGGGTGGGAGTTGGAACGGGACATGAACAGAGACGACGCTAAAGAGCACCTCAAGACCTGCAATGATGAGAAAGCGATCAAGGCCTACCAACAGAAGCTAGCTCGGAGGAAAGAGCTGGAAGATAGCAGGAAGAAGGGACAGGAAATTCAAGAAGAAGTGCTAGCTTACAAAACTTGGGAACTCAATGGCAGACAAGTTGGTCAGTTGTGGATGTTGAGCGAGAACATTTTGATTCGCGAGTGCAAGAAATACAACCTTGAAGCAGATGGCCCTAAGCACGTGCTGATATCTAAATTAGGGACAGAAATCAGGATAAGGGAAAAGAGAATGATCACTTTGGGCGGGGAAGATGCTAAGTATGAGCATGATACGACGCCCATCCACAAGGTAGATGAAGAGGACCTGCCTCAAAACATGAACAGCATGGAGACAGATGAACTCAGATGTGTTGCTGCCAGCTATGGACTTGAGTTCGATGATAAGAATGATGTTAAGATGGACATTTTGAAAAAGTTAGAATCAGCCCGATTGAAGGGTTCAGGCTTGCTTATGATTCTCGATGATCAGTCTGATAGCAAATCTAAAAGGAAGAGGAGAGATAGTGATGCTGATTTCAGCATTGGGGAGGTTCACAAAGGGGAGGAATCAGATTGATGAAGTGGAATTGTGTTTGTAGAAACCATGATACAAAATTCATTGGTTCAAATTATGAAGCTATGACAAAACGAATATGAAAACTCAAAACATTATATCTCTGCATTTAATTTTATTTTGCATATTTACAGAAGATAAAAGTTTTAACAGAGGTATACATATTATAAGAGAAAATGATATTCAAACAAATCGTGTGATTTTAAGGCTACACTGGTACTGTGTGTTTTGAAGTAAAAAAGTGCACAGATTGTTTCATTGAAAGCATGGATGACATTCTATACCTAGTAACTGTTCTGGAAATTAATTTCTAATTCCTTACATTTCCTCATTTCATACAATATTTATGTATTTTTATGTATTTACTTATTTACCTTTTTGAGTACAATTATTATCTTATCATGTAGCATAATACAGTATTGCATTTGTGTATTTATGCTATCTGTTTCATTATCATATGACATTTCGTTGACTGCTGCGTTTTACTATTATAATAGCATGATGATGAAGCATTTTAATCATCGCTTCATCGTTGATTTCCGTATTTCACCACTGTTATAATTAGATAATCAATGCTCTAGGTCAGCTGCAGGACACAGGCCATAAGTCTTTAGTTCTTAATATTTAGGCACCTAGCCCGACCTAACTTGTAGATACTATGTGTACATGTGTACATGTGTCAATCATATATCTTTCAAATTATAACTTTGTATTGATAGTTGTTTTAAAATTAGATAACTGTAACTAACTGTGCATAAATTTCTTTCTATTTTCATTCTGCTTTATTTCAGCTTTATAATAACTCTTACTACTGCATCGGCAATTACTAACAGTGGTTAACTAACTGAGGTATGAGTACAGAGGCAGTTAGACGGCGAAATGGCAAAGAAAAACCAGCCGCGCCTAAAATAGCAAAACCTAAGAAAGAGAAGGAGAAAACAGGATCAGTCAACACCTTCATAGCTGTTTCGTGTGCTGTCATCCTCACTGCTGGTTTGGTTCGGACCCTCATCATGAAGCCAGACACCCTGACCTCCCCCTCCTACCTACCCCTCGTAGACCCTGACTGCTGCACGGGATCAGAGGACCATCTCATGAGGTTATGGGGCAGTTACAGACCTCAGGTGTACTTTGGAATGCGACCTAGGATCCCACAATCTGCGATATTTGGTCTGATGTGGATGCCTATCAGCCCTGGTACAAAAAGAAGTGAATTCAGACACACCTCCGAACAGAATGAGTTGCAATCCTTCATATGGACTGCTCATGATGGAAACAAGTTCGGAATACAGCACCTCCAGGACAGAGGATACTTTCTGGAAACCAGCTTTGTGAAGACCAACTTCCTGCTGCAGGATTGGTCGGCTAGAATCAAGGTTGAAGCCAACGGAAATGGGAGATCCCCAACTGCCATCAGCTTGTTCTGGTATCTGGGCATAGAACACAACCAGTCGAAGGTACGCATATCAACCCTCCCTAATGGATTCTCTGTCTATGGAGAAACCCCTGAATTGGGGAAGTTCCACATGAAATACAAAACAGTTTCTCCAGGGGCAAAGTTAATGCACTCTGCCATGATTTGTGGTAACGAAGTTCCTCTTCATCTTCTGTCAGATTACGTAAAGGAGAGTTTGAAAACTTTCCGCAATGGAAATGTTAAATTTGCTGGTCTCCAGACCCCAGATGTCCCATGTGGCGAGGATAGTAATGCTGTGGTGTTACAACTCAGTCTTCCTCTTGGGGCTGAAGTGGAGGTTGTCTACGAGAATTTGAATATAGATCGAACTGCAAGTGTGACTCTTGAAGGTGCTGAGTATGATAAGTTATTAAAAAGTTATAAAGATGAGTTTGATAAGAAGTTTGAAAATAAATTCAATCTCAAATCTAAAGGATTCGACGAAGACCACATCAATTTTGCCAAAAGTACGTTTAGTAATTTGATTGGTGGTATTGGATATTTCTATGGGAAGTCTATAGTCACATCATCAGAAGTAGAAGAGCCCATGTATTATTGGCCAGCTGCGCTTTATTCGGCCGTTCCATCAAGATCCTTCTTTCCGCGAGGTTTTCTTTGGGATGAAGGGTTTCACCAGCTCCTCATCAGTAAGTGGGACACCACGATAAGCATGGAAGTCATTGGCCACTGGTTGAACCTCATGAATGCTGACGGCTGGATTCCCAGAGAGCAGATCTTAGGGAACGAAGCACGGATGAAAGTACCGAATGAGTTTGTGATACAAAATGCAGACTATGCTAACCCTCCAACACTTTTCTTAGCCCTTGATTCGATGTACAACTCCATGCAGCCCTCCGAGATCCTTGACCACCACTCCAGCTTGAAAAAGATATTTCACAGGTTGACCCTCTGGTACAACTGGTACAATACCACTCAAGTAGGTCCACTTCCCACTACCTACCGGTGGCGAGGTAGAAATGAAACAACTGACAGGGAACTTAACCCTAAAACCTTAACCAGCGGTCTCGATGACTACCCTAGGGCAACCCATCCTTCTGCCGATGAGTATCATGTGGACTTGCGATGTTGGATTGCATTTGCTTCACGATCTCTGGCTAGCCTGGGTGATCTTATCGGTATGAATGTTGACAAGTACAGAGAAACTGCCGATATTTTGTCTGACAACAAGAAGTTGAAGGAACTCCACTGGACTGGGGAATACTTTGCTGATTATGGATTACATTCTGATAAGGTTGGTCTCGTTGACAAACATATTGCTAATGGATTACCACTACAAAAACGAAGGGTTGTCAGGAAACTCCCTCAGCCCCAGTTTGTGAAAGTACAGGGATACATAAATTTGTTTCCGTTTATCTTGAACATTCTCGAGCCATCATCCCCCGAGCTAGGTCACATTCTGAACAATCTCAAGTCTCCCAGTGGATTGTGGAGTAAGTATGGCCTGTGCTCTGTCAGTAAATCAGATTTCTACTATCTCAAGTATAACACAGCCCATGATGGCCCATACTGGCGTGGTCCAGTCTGGATTAACATCAATTTCCTCACCATCCGAGCTTTGGACCACTACTCCAAAGTCCCTGGACCATACCAGGGCCTGTGCTCGGAGTTGTACTCCGAATTGAGGACTAACATAGTGGAGAACATGTTCAAGGAGTACAAGAGAACAGGGTATATCTGGGAGCAGTACAACTGTCAGACAGGGAAGGGGCAGAGTGTCCATCCCTTCACGGGATGGAGCAGCCTGGTCGTCCTTATGATGGGCGAGCAGTACTGAGTGGTAGACGGTGTTATAACTATCTGTTGAGTTTAGATCATTGAGTTTAGGTGGCATATTTGATTGTTATTTATTGCTGATGTGATGCGTTCTGTTCAATGATATTCTCTTGAAACTTAGAAGTATCAGTATGAAAGATACCTTTATTCCAGGTAAGTAATTAATAAGAGATAAAATAGGCTGTAAAATGTTGAGAATAGGTTGCAAGATTGAGAAATACTCGAACTTCTTCGATCAATGATCAAAACAGCTCAGTACAATCAATTTATTCATTTTCCTATTAATTATGTATCGCTATCCAGCTATCCGTAGGTTGTTTATACACTTGTATATTGTGTCCTTTAGTACTTTAGAAGCAAAAAATAGATGTAGGGCATGGCCTATAATTGTCAAAGGCTGTTAGAAATCGATGTTTCAGAATAATAGCTTAATAGGTATGTGCAGAGTCTAAATACTTGAACAGCCTAACATCTCAAATGATGATTTGTTGAATTTTCAGATTTTTATCAATCAGATACATTCAAAGAATTCATTTAAATAATTTATTTCATGTTTGCTTTATCATTGTTATAAGAACTTATTTGATATTTTATTGGTTCATGTTTAATTCATATAGCTGTATTACGTATTTCAGAAATTGCATAATGATTAAAAACTCATAATTCGGTTATTGATAAATTTTTCTTCGATATCCCAGTACCCCAATATTTCTTGAATAATGTATTTACTCATTACGACTGGATAATTTATTTCGGTAGTCACTGAACGAACATTTTCTTGATTGAAGGTAGTAAGTTTAAACTTTTAAAGTGTTCATTGCTTAAATTTTACTATCAGAGTATCAGATTGGAATCTAAATCCTAATAAGCAAGTTCTGTTGTAACATGTTGATTACTGACTAGGCGGGCATGTCTACAGACAAGGGGAAAGGGTGTGATAAAACACCGCAATCTAGTCAAGGGAAGAACGAGTCCTGTTTGCTCGACCTTCCTTCCTTCAACCTCAGGAACTTCTCACTCTACGACAGGAGCAAAACTCTGGTAATTACTCAGTTAGGTTATAAGTTGGTAACTTATCAAAGATCTTATTCTGTTGTTAAGCTGTGAAATAATTTCTTTTCATTTCCAGCAAATCGTGAAATATTGATAGGTGATATACATTATACACGTATACCAAACTGAAAAGTTTTAGGAACAAAATATATTCCTAGAACAAACGTCCGATACAGTACATATCAGTGAAGAAGGAATCAGACCCACAGCCCCAGGTCATAGTAGCGGACAAGAGGAATCTCCTTGTCAAATACTACAGCAAGAAGTGGCACTATGTTAAGGTAGGTAACTCCTTGTCAAATACTACAGCAAGAAGTGGCACTATGTTAAGGTAGGTAACTCCTGGTCAAATACTACAGCAAGAAGTGGCACTATGTAAAGGTAGGTAACTCCTTGTCAAATACTACAGCAAGAAGTGGCACTATGTTAAGGTAGGTAACTCCTGGTCAAATACTACAGCAAGAAGTGGCACTATGTTAACTGTTAAGGTAGGTAACTCCTTGTCAAATACTACAGCAAGAAGTGGCACTATGTTAAGGTAGGTAACTCCTTGTCAAATACTACAGCAAGAAGTGGCACTATGTTAGGGTAGGTAACTCCTTGTCAAATACTGCAGCAAGAAGTGGCACTATGTTAGGGTAGGTAACTCCTTGTCAAATACTACAGCAAGAAGTGGCACTATGTTAAGGTAGGTAACTCCTTGTCAAATACTACAGCAAGAAGTGGCACTATGTTAAGGTAGGTAACTCCTGGTCAAATACTACAGCAAGAAGTGGCACTATGTTAAGGTAGGTAACTCCTGGTCAAATACTACAGCAAGAAGTGGCACTATGTTAAGGTAGGTAACTCCTTGTCAAATACTACAGCAAGAAGTGGCACTATGTAAAGGTAGGTAACTCCTTGTCAAATACTACAGCAAGAAGTGGCACTATGTTAAGGTAGGTAACTCCTTGTCAAATACTACAGCAAGAAGTGGCACTATGTTAGGGTAGGTAACTCCTTGTCAAATACTACAGCAAGAAGTGGCACTATGTTAAGGTAGGTAACTCCTTGTCAAATACTACAGCAAGAAGTGGCACTATGTTAAGGTAGGTAACTCCTTGTCAAATACTACAGCTACAGCAAAGAAGTGGCACTATGTTAAGGTAGGTAACTCCTTGTCAAATACTACAGCAAGAAGTGGCACTATGTTAAGGTAGGTAACTCCTGGTCAAATACTACAGCAAGAAGTGGCACTATGTTAAGGTAGGTAACTCCTTGTCAAATACTACAGCAAGAAGTGGCACTATGTAAAGGTAGGTAACTCCTTGTCAAATACTACAGCAAGAAGTGGCACTATGTGAAGGTAGGTAACTCCTTGTCAAATACTACAGCAAGAAGTGGCACTATGTTAAGGTAGGTAACTCCTGGTCAAATACTACAGCAAGAAGTGGCACTATGTAAAGGTAGGTAACTCCTTGTCAAATACTACAGCAAGAAGTGGCACTATGTAAAGGTAGGTAACTCCTTGTCAAATACTACAGCAAGAAGTGGCACTATGTGAAGGTAGGTAACTCCTTGTCAAATACTACAGCAAGAAGTGGCACTATGTTAAGGTAAGTGCCATCAGAGGCATACATTTCTTAGCTTTTGTGATATTTATTGAAATTTTCAACTCTTCAATTTAAGAATTTAAACTTGATCAATTTCTTTTGTTTTGATTGTCTGAATTGGTTGGATGCAACATCCAATCTCATTCCTTCATGAACTCTGACTTTGCATCCGTGTAACTCTGTGTAATTTTAAATTCTTTACATCCAATAGGCCCACTGTATTGTAACCGCTCATTAATTGAATAATTAAATGAGTGTAAACATCAGTTAAACTGTTTAACGCCGTTTTTCACCACTCCAGGGTCAAGGAGCTCAAGGGAGCACGGGAATCACCAGTAACTCGAGTAAGAAGAGGGATGTCAGTGACATAGAGAATAGTGAGGAGCCAGGACCATCCAATAAACAACTGAGAACCAGTTGATTTTATAAACGGTCTGCGATTCCAGATATAGTCCAGATCTAGAGTCAGGTGATTCTCTGGAATTTATGATTTGTCTGACTCAAAGCTAAGCCGGAAGCCTCTCACCGCTAAGGTATTAAGGTATGTAGGTAATAGGTATACCAGAGCTTGTGTACGAGTCATTGAGACTGATATCTCAGTGGATACCACTAAGCCATTATACCAGTGCGGGACTCATCATTTCACAACAACTCGTGACTCAATTCTTACTCGGACTGCAGTGTCTGAAATCCAATCCAGACATTCTGATTGATCTATAATCAGGGTGGCGTATTATTTTTATCGTTTGGTCTTTCATTAACACAGTACTGTCAGTTTTTTCTTGAAAATATGTTTTAGAAGTTTTTTATGAAACAATTTGACTGTGTTGTATTAATATAAGTTAATGAAAGTGTTCATGGCATGGTTTTACACTCTTTGGCATCATTGATAATGTTATGATGCTCAGATGCTAACAAACTGAACATTTTAACGTACCATCATAATTCATTGTCATAATATTATGAAATTATGAAATATCAAGTTCAGGTTTCGAATACATTATACATTGAAATTGTACATGTTCAAAATGCGGAGTAAATTGGATAACTGGGGGTGACTTCGATAAGTTACTCATATTTAGGATTCATAAACTTATAACGTAACATTTTAACATGAGTGTTGTTGCATTTTACTTAGTTAAAGTACCTTGAAACTTTCTTCTTTAGTTATTGTACGATAACTTTGAAATGAATTGTCTATCTGAATTCTGATCATAATTATGGGGGTTTGGGTGTATGCTATTTTTGAATACAAATAAGAAATGTCTCAATAATATTTTAATCTTTTAATGTAATATTCAAACTGTAGTGATTGTGGTTGGTCTTTGAATACATGTTACGATTATATTATGTTCGAATTATTAAAGATATTATTTATAGTTTTTATTGACCAATAGAACGAATGAATATATAATTACCTCAACTCTGAACAATAAACTCACGTTTTTCCTCTTCCCCGCTCATTATGCACATTACAACAACAGTATTCTAATATTGAGAAATGAGAAGTATTGTCATTGAACGGAATCTATTATCCCCCATTTTATGTAGTATATATTTACACAAGTTATTCCCTCCGACCCTAAACCACATACCACCATGTAGGTATGAACACTATAGATTCCCTCCAGCCCTAAACACACATACCACCATGTAGGTATGAACACCATAGATTCCCTCCAACCCTAAACCACATACCACCATGTAGGTATGAACACCATAGATTCCCTCCAGCCCTAAACACACATACCACCATGTAGGTATGAACACCATAGATTCCCTCCAACCCTAAACCACATACCACCATGTAGGTATGAACACCATAGATTCTCTCCAACACTAAACCCACATACCACCATGTAGGTATGAACACCATAGATTCCCTCCGACCCTAAAACCACATACCACCATGTAGGTATGAACACTATAGATCCCTCCCTCCCTAAACCACATACCACCATGTAGGTATGAACACTATAGATCCCACCCTAAACCCACATACCACCATGTAGGTATGAACACTATAGATCCCTCCAACCCTAAACACTAAACCACATACCACCATATCATGTAGGTATGAACACTATAGACGAGTATGAGCGCTTAGAGAAGATCGGAGAAGGCACGTACGGAGTGGTTTACAAGGCCAGGAACATCAGAACCAATCAGATCGTAGCACTGAAGAGGATCAGACTGGACAGTGATAGTGAGGGGGTGCCGAGTACAGCTATCAGAGAGATATCCTTCTTGAAGGAGCTATCCGAGGACTTCAACATCGTCAAGTATGTGTGTAACTAAATTAATTAAAGGGGTATTAATGGAGAGGATATTAGGGCTTTGGGCTTTCCAGTCTAATGAAGGAAACCGACTATTGTCATTAGAATGACCTGTTTATAAGAGTACGAGAAAACCCGTTGGGTTTTATCTTGGACGTATAGTCAGTTGGACGTACAATAAATTGAACGAAGTCATTGAGGCAATTTTTTGTTGCTGGGGGTAGGGGTGCAACGTAACGAAATTACGAAATATTTACATAGGATTTGATTATGAATCAAAAATATTGCAGATTTTGCGATTGTAAATTAATCTTTAGGACAGTAAGTAAGAAGAACTCAAGAACATTGGTTTTCTCATCCAAACTTCAGATTCGCAGAAAAGATGGGCAACAAATTTGAATCCAAGCTCATTGAATCAAAATTGACCGCATTTTTATCTGTAACTATTTACTATTTAGAACCCACTTCTAACTTGAGCAATTATAAATATCTCCTTCTGTCGCATCCCCGCAAAAAACCATCGAAACTACGAATATCTTCACATGGAAGAATTATCGCTGATTTTCACAATGAAACAAAATGCTCAAGTCTTACCTTTTCTCCTACAATATTGATTAGAGTTGATAGTCTTCTGTCGTAATCTTTTTACCAAACTCGAAAATTCCATTGAGAACGTAAATTATGACTTAAAACAGTTGAAACGTTTCCAAAGTACACAGTAACGAAATGGCAGATTCTTCGTTAAAATGCACGTGCAGTTTTTGCGCGCAATCACCAATCACCATAACGACGCGCGCAACTGGTGAATTAAACCTTCAACTCAATCTTGTTTTTCGCGATTCTTTTTCCAACTTTGAGCATTAATTACGGAAAATCTAAAGCCTAAATTCAAATAAAAATAATGCTTCTAGAGGGAATTTATTTGTCTACTACCCTGCAAAAATCGCGGGATTTCAACTCCGTTTTTAGCCGGCGTTTGGGTTGCGCTAAGCACGGTGCTTCAACTGCCTTAATCCTTTAATGACGAGAAAACCCGTTGGGTTTTCTCTTTAATTGGACGTATATATTCAGTTGGACGTACAATAAATTGAACGAAGTCATTAATGCAATTTTTGTTACTGGGGTAGGGGTGCAACGTAACGAAATTACGAAATATTTACATAGGATTTGAATATGAATCAAAATATATTGCAGATTTTGCGATTTAATGTCAATTGTCAAGGACACATAACAGTAAATAAGAAGAACTCAAGAACAATGGTTTTATAATCCAAAGTTCTGATTCGGAGAAAAGATGGGCAACAAATTTGAATCCAATCTCATTGAAATCAAAATTGTACGCATTTTCATCTGTTTTTAACCCACTCTAACTTTAATCGGACGTATAGTCAGTTGGACGTACAACAAATTAAACGAAGTCATTGATGCATTTCTTTGTTACTGGGGTGGGGGTGCAGCGTAACGAAATTGCGAAATATTAACTTACATAGGATTTGAATATAAATGAAAAATATTGCAGATTTTGCGATCGTAAATTAACGTCGAGGACACAACATTAAATAAGAAGAAATCAAGAACATAACAATGACCGTTTTCTAATCCAAAGTTCAGATTCGGAGAAAAGATGGGCAACAAATTTGAATCCAAGCTCACTGAAATCAAAATTGTCCGCATTTTCATCTGTTTAGAACTCACTTCTCACTTGAGTAAATATGAATTACCTTCTGTCGAATCCTCATAGCCAACCATCGAAACTACAAATATCTTGATATGAAACAATTATCGCTGATTTTCACAATGGAACAAATTGTTCAACTCTTACCTTTTCTCCTACAATAGTGATTAGAGTTGATATGCTTCTGTCGTAAATTTTTACCAAACTCGAAAATTCCATTGAGACCGTAAATTATGACTTAAAACAGTTAAAACGTTTCCAAATGACACAGCAACGAAATGGCAGATGCTTCGTTAAAATGCACGTGCAGTTTTGCGCGCGCAATCACCAATCACCATAGCAACGCGCGCAACTGGTGAATTTAACCTAGAACGCGATCTTGTTTTAGGGTGAATTTTCGGACTTTCGAAGTTATTTACGAAAAATCTAAAGCCTAAATCCTATTTTTGGCCATGCTATCTTTTAAGTTTATCCATTTTCTACCGCCTTGCAAAAAATTGCGGCTTTTTAGCTTCATTTGTGTCAGTTATTCAAGAACAAACGTAGAAGTGCCTCTTTCCTTTATATTAAAGACTAGAAGGCCCGTTGGGCCTTCTGGGTCACAGGACACCCGACCCTTTCACTGCTGGCTACAGGGCACCACCATGCCAGCATATAATTGCCCTAGTCAGGACCCTGGTTTCTTAGACTTGAAAAGTTGAAAAAATGGACATTAAAGTACGCAGTATTTTCAAAATTCATGAGCCACAACGCAAGTTTCATAAATAATAATATTGGATTATGAAAATTAATGACAAAAACAATTGAAACGTATGAAATTGGAATAAAATAAACAATTGCGGTTTTTTTAAGTTTGGAAGTGTCAAATGTGATATCTTACACTAAGTTAGTCATTGATGCAATTTTTGTTACTGGGGGTGGGGTGCAACGTAACGAAATTACGAAATATTCACATAAGGGCTTTGAAAATAAATGAAAATATAGACCAAATTTTACGATTGCATATTAACCTCGAAAAAACAGCTGTTAAATAAGAAGAACTCAAAAATAATGTTTTTAATCTTAAGTTCAGATTAGGAGAATAGATGGGCAACAAATTTGAATCCGAGCTCATTAAAATCAAAATTGTTTGCATTTTTATCTTTTCATAACCCACTTCTAGCTTCAGTAAATAATTGAATTCCTCATTCCGTCGAATTCTCGCAGCAAACCATCGAATTGTTTTCTTGAAAGAATTACCGTTTCTCTCCTACGACGGTGATAAGTTAGTCTTCGGTCAAAAACTTTTTACCGAACTCGAAAATTCTATTGGGAACGTATAAATTATGAATTTCAACAGTGGAAACGTTTCCAAAATACACAATAACGAAATGGTAGATTTTTCGTTGAAATGCACGTGCAGTTTTGCGCGCTAGCGCTTGTATCCATAGCAACGCGCTCAACTGGTGAATCAAATCTAAAACTCGATCATGTTTTTCGCGACCCTTTTTCCAGTTTTGAGCATTAATTACGGAAAATCTAAAGCCTTTACGCAAAAAAGAAGAATGTAGCAATACGAAGACACCTTTTTTCTACCACTCTGCAAAAAATGGCGGTTTTTCAACTCCAAGTTTGTCAGATTTTCTGGGAGAGCGGAGGCTCCTACCTTGAACTACCTCTCTCGATTATAATAATAGATAAGCAGACATGAAATTAAAATTTCGGAATTGCTTCCTCTTATAATTAGTTTTTTTTTCGGCTTTTTTGTAAGTATTCGAATATTATAATCGCTGATTACCCATTCCAGGTTGATAGATGTGTTACACAGCAATGGCGAGAAGAAGCTCCACTTGGTATTCGAGTACCTCGACCAAGATCTAAAGAAGTACATTGATTCGTACGGTGGTAAACCAATGCCGCAGTACATCATTAAGGTATGCAGCTGTTGGAAGGCGTGTTGTCTGTGATTCAAGTATCAAACTTGCTGTATCACACTTACATTTCCAAAACTCGAATCCGACATAATAACATAATGTACCATGTCAACTGTCAAGTATGGAAGTATGTGATTATAGAGTTTGGCCAAAAGCACGCGATATAATGTACATTTCACTTCCTGGACCCCTCAAGATTTTACATAAGTACATGAGACTTTTGGAATTAGAACCCGATCGTTTTACTTAGTATATTTTACTTTTCGTGTTTCAGAGTTTCCTCTATCAACTGATATCCGGCGTCGCATTCTGCCATCAGAAACGAATTCTGCACAGGGACTTGAAACCACAGAACCTTCTCATCAATGCTCAGGTGATAAAGCATAATATTCAAATTTAAATTTATTACTAATTCGAAAATTGAAAGTTTCAACACATTGGCTGATGGAACCTCCGTTCGATTCTTTCATTTGAACTTCGAAGGGATGGATCATTGAGTTATGATTACAAGGAATATGTCACGCCAAAAAACATGTAATTCACATCTCCACATTTCTGATCCATTTGCAGGGTGCACTGAAGTTGGCAGATTTCGGGCTGGCCCGTTCCATCAGTATCCCTGTTCGGACGTACACGCACGAAGTAGTCACTCTCTGGTACCGTGCCCCTGAAATCCTGCTGGGGTGTCAGAATTACTCCTTCGGGGTAGACGTGTGGAGTATTGGGTGTATCCTGGCTGAAATGGTGACGGGCCGGTCGTTGTTCCAAGGAGACTCGGAGATTGACCAGCTCTTCCGGATTTTCAGGTGAGCTTTTCCTTCGTGTTATCTTTGGCAAAGTGGCACATTTGTCCACAATTTGAGTGGAATTACGCGCACACGCGGAATTATAAATGAGACAAATACCGCGCAAAAATTCCTAGCACGTGTGTTTTTATTGATGGAGTTGTAGTTTTCAACACTGCCGTACGTTGCATTTCATTGCACAAAGGATAGAGACAGCAAAATCGGTGTCATACTGTCATTGGAAAATTGTGTCTTGTGAACGTCATGAAAAATTCACTGCCACAATTCTGTGACGGAAACAGCTGCAGTTCTCTGACAAAACCTGCAGCAGTTCTGTGATAGAACCCACCGTAGTTCTGTGACTGAACCAGCTGCAGTTCTGTGACGAAAACCACAGCAGTGCAATTTGTTACAGAACGAACGGCAGTTCTATCAGTTGACTTCATGACTGACTGACTGACTCTTTGTCTCTTTGTGTTTAGATACCAGATTATCACTATATTTGCCTCGCTTCAGGATATGATAATCTTCCCATCAATATGATAATCTTCCCATCAATTTGTAAATTTCAGAATGATTTTCTGTTATCGATGTGGTACATCGCGACAGCAGCTGTCTTTCAAACAAACCCTTTCCTCAGGACGTTGGGAACACCCGATGATACGATATGGCCCGGTTTCTCACAACTACCCGATTACAAGGACAAATTCCCAAAATGGGATAAACAGGACATAGTGAACGTTATCGGCGATCTTGAAGTGGAGGGTCAGAATCTCCTACGGGTTAGTTGTCACTCTTTCAGTCTTAACTTGTTGTTGATCGGTATGATAGGAACTCATGGGGAATTGGTAAATTGTTATTTGGAAATAAAAAGGAGTGCACACCGCGTGGTCTGCATTACGCACAGCACTTTTCAAATGTGGATACAATCTATTTTGTCTTTCCTAATAATAACCATCTTGCCATTAATACTAAACAGTGCAATATACATCGTACTCTAAAACTATCTCTGTACTGTACTTTACCTCTATCCCCATCTGTCTTACCTTTCAGAAAATGCTGATTTACTGTCCAGACCGACGAATAGAGTGCCCCATGGCACTGAAACACAATTACTTCAGAGACTTCATTCCTCCCCCGAAACTCCGCTACCATTGAAACTCCCCTCCCCAAACTCCCGCAAACGCCACTTCTCAGAAAAGAGACTTGATAGGAACCATATAACATCAAGGAGTTTAGTGCTTTTCACCTTTTTAAGGATGTTGATAGTATTTTGTTATAAGTCAAAAGCTCGGGAAGCTTAAATTCATTACAATTTCGCATTTTGGTCAGGCATATTTAACACTCTTTTTCTGATCTCGTTATCGAACTTGGCTTCGAAATCTACCCTGTCAGCAACACCAGTTTAATGTTTAACTTTAAATTTTTTACAGTGCAGGTCTGCAGGATTTTTGCAGTATTAAGTTTGTTTTCAAATAGGAATATTTTGTAATTTTCATTCTAACTTTATAGATTTGAACCTGCTTATATGGTTGAGCTGACAGCAAATGATGTAGCTAAATTTGCTGTATGTATGAATTCTGTTACATGAGTGCCACTGCATCGTTTGTAACTTTACTCACGAACGAACAAATGGTGCGCTGGTAGAGATTTCAGAAATCAGAATTCTCATCTCTCCCCAGATGTGACCGGCTGTGTTATTTGTCATGACGATAAGGCATTCATGTCTTGGTGCATAGGTTTTAGCCTAAAAGCCTAAAGATGAAGACTTAATGGATGTTCAAGAGTGAGACCTAGTCGCGGAATGGTTAAATTCGTGAATGAATCTTTCGACTGTCAGTTTAATTCGGAAAAGCTTCGTCACTTCTTTAAGTTGCGATATTTTCAATGATATAATTTGTTATTTATTTTTTAATACCCTCTTCGTCAATTACTTTTTTACTCTAACTGGTATCGTATAGAATTACACACTTTTGACTTGTGGTTTTTGCCTTTATCTTTTGACTGATTTTCAATTGTTACTGATCCGAATGGTTTTGTGTCATTTACTTTTGCATGCGATATATTTTAACATGGAATGGCACTTGAGGGTTATTCCAATATTCCAGGATCATGAAAAGGGACGAAAGCGAGGACTCTTCTTCTCAAGATGATCATCCCACTAAGAAACAGAGAACTATCTCCCCTCGGGCTCGATATCTTGGTCTTACCGAATTCATCAACCATGGCTTCTCACCCATAGTCGGACAGCTTAAATCACGGATGGAGGACTTCTTGGTTACAGAAATAGGCGAGGATGGAAAACTCTGTAGATTGGAATCTTTTGACATTCCGGCACGAGTAAAGGTGGAGCGTAACCAGGGCATAGAACTTGTTGACTTGTCGGACGATGTGCAGGCTGGTCTAACTCAAGTGATTGACGGCAGTTTGGCAGTGTTCAGTGTCTCCGCACCGAGTGACAAAGGGGAGCGGACTGCTCTCCACAAGTCAATTGGCGCATTCAATGACAAACTCTCTACTGAAACAGTGAAGGAGGGGGAGCAGTCGATGATCAGGGTTTCTCTCAAAAAGAAGGGTTTTCTCGGTAACCGGGACAGAGAGAGAAATAAGAACGAGCAATACCTTCACTTTACCCTCCTCAAATGGAATATCACAACGGCTGATGCCGTTCTTAGGATGTCGAAACTCTTGCAAGTTAAGCCAGGTAACTTCTCCTACTTGGGTCAGAAAGATAAACGAGGAATAACCTCCCAGCGGATGTGTTGCCGGTTTGGTGAACCGAAACGATTTGCTGGAATGAACCGAGCGTTCTTTGAGGCAAACAAAGATAAATCTGAAGATCTAGTGTATCGGAGTAATTACCTCGCGGGTGAGTTTGCGTTTGGGAAGGACGAGCTAAAGCTAGGTGAACTGTCTGGTAACTCCTTTATCATAGTTCTGAGGGACTGCGATCCTACCACCCAGCACAACCTGGATCAGATGAAGCACATGTTAGAGGAGAATGGATTTATCAACTACTTCGGTCTCCAGAGGTTCGGTACTGACGGTAATACTCATGAAATAGGGCATTTCATACTCAATAAGGACTACCGTAGTGCTGTTATGAACATATTAACCCCTAACAATTACCATAAACCGGAAGTTTGGCGGGCTCTGAGTTACTACAAAGAGTCGGATGATGCTAAGGCTGCCTTTGAAATGCTGAAATACAAGAACTGCGTGGAGGGTATCTTGTTAAGATCCCTCTCAGGACAGCCCTCAGACTTTAAAAGAGCCCTCAAGTCACTCCACTACAAGCAACAAACCCTGTACACACACGCCTACCAGAGTTACGTGTGGAACAGACTAGTTTCCAAGAGGATCCAGTGCCATGGCACCCAGGTACTGGAGGGGGATCTGGTGCAGGGGGAGGGGAGTTCAGTCCGCCGAGTGGTTGCTCAAGACATCCCTCACACGGACTTCTCCTCCGTCCTCCTTCCCATGCCTGGATACGACATTGAGATGCCAGACAACTCCTGCAGAGATTACCTGCTAGACATTCTCTCAGAGGATAATATGACTCTGGAGGCCTTCCAAGGGCCCACGGGTAAAGAGTTCAATGTCAGTGGTTGCTATCGGAATGTCATCTTCAAACCTAGCTCATTCTCAGCTGGAGTGATGAACTACAGTGACGAGAATGACAAACTTGTTTCTACAGATGTCGATGTTGTTGCGAATAAGAGTTTCGAACGGCAAAATGTGGGGAATAAGATCGCTATTTGTTTGAAATTTGAACTAGCCCGATCTTGCTATGCAACCATGCTGCTGCGAGAAATAAGTCGTGGTGAATCTGAATAGTGCGTGTTATTCAGTTTCTTTTATTCTGACTGATGAATATGATTTGTGATTGACAGGATATGGGAGTTTGAAAGTTTGAAGTTTGATGTAATTTTATTATTTTATCAGTTTATGTGACTTGAGGGCTCTTTTAAAGTCTGAGGGCTGTCCTGAGAGGGATCTTAACAAGATACCCTCCACGCAGTTCTTGTATTTCAGCATTTCAAAGGCAGCCTTAGCATCATCCGACTCTTTGTAGTAACTCAGAGCCCGCCAAACTTCCGGTTTATGGTAATTGTTAGGGGTTAATATGTTCATAACAGCACTACGGTAGTCCTTATTGAGTATGAAATGCCCTATTTCATGAGTATTACCGTCAGTACCGAACCTCTGGAGACCGAAGTAGTTGATAAATCCATTCTCCTCTAACATGTGCTTCATCTGATCCAGGTTGTGCTGGGTGGTAGGATCGCAGTCCCTCAGAACTATGATAAAGGAGTTACCAGACAGTTCACCTAGCTTTAGCTCGTCCTTCCCAAACGCAAACTCACCCGCGAGGTAATTACTCCGATACACTAGATCTTCAGATTTATCTTTGTTTGCCTCAAAGAACGCTCGGTTCATTCCAGCAAATCGTTTCGGTTCACCAAACCGGCAACACATCCGCTGGGAGGTTATTCCTCGTTTATCTTTCTGACCCAAGTAGGAGAAGTTACCTGGCTTAACTTGCAAGAGTTTCGACATCCTAAGAACGGCATCAGCCGTTGTGATATTCCATTTGAGGAGGGTAAAGTGAAGGTATTGCTCGTTCTTATTTCTCTCTCTGTCCCGGTTACCGAGAAAACCCTTCTTTTTGAGAGAAACCCTGATCATCGACTGCTCCCCCTCCTTCACTGTTTCAGTAGAGAGTTTGTCATTGAATGCGCCAATTGACTTGTGGAGAGCAGTCCGCTCCCCTTTGTCACTCGGTGCGGAGACACTGAACACTGCCAAACTGCCGTCAATCACTTGAGTTAGACCAGCCTGCACATCGTCCGACAAGTCAACAAGTTCTATGCCCTGGTTACGCTCCACCTTTACTCGTGCCGGAATGTCAAAAGATTCCAATCTACAGAGTTTTCCATCCTCGCCTATTTCTGTAACCAAGAAGTCCTCCATCCGTGATTTAAGCTGTCCGACTATGGGTGAGAAGCCATGGTTGATGAATTCGGTAAGACCAAGATATCGAGCCCGAGGGGAGATAGTTCTCTGTTTCTTAGTGGGATGATCATCTTGAGAAGAAGAGTCCTCGCTTTCGTCCCTTTTCATGATCCTCAATTAGTTAATGAGCCTAAAGTGCCAAGCCGTGTTAAAAACAATCGTAATATATCACATGCAAAAGTAAATGTCACAAAACCATTCGTATTTCGGATCAGTAACAATTGAAAATCAGTGAAAATATAAAGGCAGAACCAAAAGCCAAAAGTGTGTAATTCTATATGATTCCAGTTAGAGTAAATAAGTAATTGACGAAGAGGGTATTAAAAATAAATAACAAATTATATCATTGAAAATATCGCAACTTAAAGAAGTGACGAAGCTTTTCCGAATTAAACTGACAGTCGAAAGATTCATTCACGAATTTAACCATTCCGCGACTAGGTCTCACTCTTGAACATCCATTAAGTCTTCATCTTTAGGCTTTTAGGCTAAAACCTATGCACCAAGACATGAATGCCTTATCGTCATGACAAATAACACATCTGGTCACATCTGGGGAGAGAGGAGAATTCTGAAATCTCTACCAGCGCACCATTTGTTCGTTCGTGAGTAAAGTTACAAACGATGCAGTGGCACTCATGTAACAGAATTCATACATACAGCAAATTTAGCTACATCATTTGCTGTCAGCTCAACCATATAAGCAGGTTCAAATCTATAAAGTTAGAATGAAAATTACAAAATATTCCTATTTGAAAACAAACTTAATACTGCAAAAATCCTGCAGACCTGCACTGTAAAAAATTTAAAGTTAAACATTAAACTGGTGTTGCTGACAGGGTAGATTTCGAAGCCAAGTTCGATAACGAGATCAGAAAAAGAGTGTTAAATATGCCTGACCAAAATGCGAAATTGTAATGAATTTAAGCTTCCCGAGCTTTTGACTTATAACAAAATACTATCAACATCCTTAAAAAGGTGAAAAGCACTAAACTCCTTGATGTTATATGGTTCCTATCAAGTCTCTTTTCTGAGAAGTGGCGTTTGCGGGAGTTTGGGGAGGGGAGTTTCAATGGTAGCGGAGTTTCGGGGGAGGAATGAAGTCTCTGAAGTAATTGTGTTTCAGTGCCATGGGGCACTCTATTCGTCGGTCTGGACAGTAAATCAGCATTTTCTGAAAGGTAAGACAGATGGGATAGAGGTAAAGTACAGTACAGAGATAGTTTTAGAGTACGATGTATATTGCACTGTTTAGTATTAATGGCAAGATGGTTATTATTAGGAAAGACAAAATAGATTGTATCCACATTTGAAAAGTGCTGTGCGCAATGCAGACCACGCGGTGTGCACTCCTTTTTATTTCCAAATAACAATTTACCAATTCCCAATGAGTTCCTATCATACCGATCAACAACAAGTTAAGACTGAAAGAGTGACAACTAACCCGTAGGAGATTCTGACCCTCCACTTCAAGATCGCCGATAACGTTCACTATGTCCTGTTTATCCCATTTTGGGAATTTGTCCTTGTAATCGGGTAGTTGTGAGAAACCGGGCCATATCGTGTCATCGGGTGTTCCCAACGTCCTGAGGAAAGGGTTTGTTTGAAAGACAGCTGCTGTCGCGATGTACCACATCGATAACAGAAAATCATTCTGAAATTTACAAATTGATGGGAAGATTATCATATTGATGGGAAGATTATCATATCCTGAAGCGAGGCAACTATAGTGACAATCTGGTATCTAAACACAAAGAGTCAGTCAGTCAGTCATGAAGTCAACTGATAGAACTGCCGTTCGTTCTGTAACAAATTGCACTGCTGTGGTTTTCGTGATTGCCGCACTATATAGTGACTCCGCACTATATAGTGACAAGCTGTTTTGGTGCCAAATCCCCAAGTCACTAAATAGTGCGTAAAAACACTTTATAGTGTCAACGCACTATATAGTGACAAATTCATTGTGACATGCATATAAAAGGTAGAAACATAAATTTGATCAAAATATTGTAATATCATGAATCCATAACATAAATCTATAATATCTTACTTAACTCAGAATATGTAATAGAAATATATGATAAACATTCAATCAAATTAGCCAGCAATCAAACAACCAATAACAGTCAAGAAGCGTAGCGGCTCGTAGTCATCGTAGTGGTCGATGATTTCCTGCAGGCGTTCGTCGAGCTTCACCCACTTCTTCTGTCTGGGAGGGGGAGGATTCCGCATGAGGTGGTTGCAGTACTTCCCGTCTGTGACCGCCTGCTCCAGCTTCAGCGCCTCCAGGAACTTCCAGATGGTCGGATGGGTGCAGTTGACCAGACTCCTGAAGCCGTTGTGCCAACCCTCAGCGATGTTAGAACTCCTGGGTAGTCCACAAAGGGTAGCGTCCCACTGGTTCCAGGTGTAGTGGCTGAAGAGAGGAGCTCGAGCAGAAGTCCCCAACCAAGTGTAGTCCATGTAGGCAGCGAAGTCTGACATCTCTGCGGGGAGGGTTGGACGGAGGAGCCTCCACACCATGTCGATGTCTCCGATGGGAAGGAAGGGTAGGGCTCCGATCATCTGGAAGGCCTTCCTGACAGCAGATCCGTTGACCTTGTACTCTGGAACCAGGTCTGACTGGGAGAGCTTCCGCCAGAGGGCCTGCTTGTAGTGGAAGTAGCATCCTCTGAGGGTGGTGCCGGGCCAGACGTTGAGGACAGCGTTCTGCAGGGCCTTCTCGTAGTCCACCAGCACGGAGTCAGGATGGAAGGGTCCCCGGGTGTCCAGTTCCTCCAGGAGGTTGGTGTAGAGGATCTCCGTCTTCCCAGGGAGAAGTCCGTAGGAGCAGGGAATCCTCCAGCCATCATCAAGGAGCCCATGGACTGTCAGGAGCTGGGTGAACAGGGAAGGAGCCACCTTGAAGGTTCCGTCGATCACCAGGTGAGGAGCTTCAGCAAGGGCAGAAAGGTTGTCCTGGGTGCCGAAGAGGAAGGATCTCCGGAGGTGTGGGGTGTACTCGGAGTCCCAGAGGAGCATGTCATCACCGCTGGCAGTCTACAGGTAGGAGGGAGGAAGCACCAGGGTCTCCAGGGAGGTAGGGTTGATAGGGTGGTGGTTGGACTTCTGACGGGAGAGGCGGGCCATCTTCACCAGGGCGTTCTCTTGGCATCCAAGGTGGGATTTGGCTTCGAAGTCCAGCTCAGCTTGGCAGGCAGCAGCAAGGTGTTTGGAGGGGAGGTCGGTGTCAGCAGCCTTCCTCTTCAGGGTCTTCTTGGCAAGATGGACAGCGATGTGGCTGGGTCTTTCTTCATGATTGTGGGAAGGAGGGGGGCAGGAGGGTGAGGAGTCTTGAAGGGTGAGCCGAGCAGGACATCCCCGAGAGTGTTCTGTGCACTTCCAGTAGGACCGGTCCCCACGCTGCCTCTCCTTACAGTACCGGAAGCCGAGCCAGATGATGTTGGTTCCTCCTCTCTTGCCAGTGGTGTAAAAAAAAAATTTTTTGGTCCTCGGACCAAAAATCCCCGGGGATTTTTGGTCCTCGGACCAAAAATTTTTTTTGGGGGCCTAACTCAAAATTTCGATCAATAACATAAGTGCGAAATTAAGTTTCAAAGCGATTCTGAAAATTTCGTGCAAAAATATTAAAAAATGGCGGAGGAGTAGCGAAAAATGTAAAGTCGATTTTCGCAAAACCGCAAACCGAGAAAATGGCGATTTTGTGGTTTTTTGGACCTCAAATGGCCATTTTAGTAGCAATCAACCCCATACTTGCAGAGAATACATAAACCAATGCTATCTATCGAATAAAGTTGGTTTCATTCAAAAATATTGATATTTGGGCAAGTTATGGGCCAAAATAAGCTTGCGCAACGCGCGTATGCCCATATATGGGCATACGTTTTTCGGCCATAACTCGGCCATTTTTTGAGATATCGACTTCAAATTTTTTATGGTAACTCAGGGGACCATTATCTATCGATTGCACACCTCAGATCTCGTCCAAGTCGCTTTTGAAAAAATATGCCCATTTAAGGCCCATATTTGGGCATGGCGCCACAACGGCGCCAGTGGGTCTGGGGTACCAAACCCGGCCAAAAAGTTGGCCCACGTGGTGTACCTTTGGGTCAACCATTATCTCAGAAACGTGTTTTCCAAAAATTTGGGTTGAACCCCCCCTTAATGAGGCCATGTCACCGTATAGTGCGCTTTCCTTTCAAGATGATTCGGGACAGTCAATAACATATTATGGTCTACTTTTTGTCACTATATAGTGCGTAAAAACACTTTATAGTGTCAGCGCACTATACAGTGACATGGTGTCACCATATAGTGCGGTGTCACTATATAGTGCGATTACCGGTTTTCGTCACAGAACTGCAGCTGGTTCAGTCACAGAACTACGGTGGGTTCTATCACAGAACTGCTGCAGGTTTTGTCAGAGAACTGCAGCTGTTTCCGTCACAGAATTGTGGCAGTGAATTTTTCATGACGTTCACAAGACACAGTTTTCCAATGACACCGATTTTGCTGTCTCTATCCTTTGTGCAATGAAATGCAACGTACGGCAGTGTTGAAAACTACAACTCCATCAATAAAAACACACGTGCTAGGAATTTTTGCGCGGTATTGGTCTCATTTATAATTCCGCGTGTGCGCGTAATTCCACTCAAATTGTGGACAAATGTGCCACTTTACCAAAGATAAGACGAAGGAAAAGCACACCTGAAAATCCGGAAGAGCTGGTCAATCTCTGAGTCTCCTTGGAACAGCGACCTGCCCGTCACCATTTCCGCTAGGATACACCCAATACTCCACACGTCTACCCCGAAGGAGTAATTCTGACACCCCAGCAGGATTTCAGGGGCACGGTACCAGAGAGTGACTACTTCGTGTGTGTACGTTCTGACAGGGATACTGATGGAACGGGCCAGCCCGAAATCTGCCAACTTCAGTGCACCCTGCGAATAGGTCAGATATTTGGCGATGTGAATTAGAATTAGATGGTCGACGGTTGTTTAAATGGTGTCACATATCATTTCATGCTGTCATAATTCCATCCCTTCGAATCCGATGTCTTATCTATAAAAGTTCGAATGAAAGAATCGAACGGAAATTTCATCTGTCTGAGCGTCGAATTGTAGAATAAGTAAGAATCATTAAATTTTGAATCTTACCTGAGCGAAGTTACCTGAGCATTGATAAGAAGGTTCTGTGGCTTCAAGTCCCTGTGCAGAATTCGTTTCTGATGGCAAAATGCGACGCCGGATATCAGTTGATAGAGGAAACTCTGAAATACGGGAAGTAAAATATTCTAATGCTAATGTTATGCAAAGTAAAACGATCGGGTTCCAACTTTAACTTTCATGCACTTTTGTACAATCTTTAGGAATTCAGGAAATAAAGTGTACAGGCTTATACACTCCTGTACTCCCATAGACTCAATCATTTGTGATAACATACACTATACATTGTACATGCAATTTTGATAAATTGCGTGCTCAAAGTTCTTGGCCAATCTCCATACTTCCATACATCACATGGTACATCATGTTGGAAATGTTAGGTGATGCACCACTAGTACTACTTAATAAATCACTTCGAACTTTTCACTGACAGACAACACGCCTTCCAACAGCCGCATACCTTAATGATGTACTGAGGCATTGGTTTACCACCGTACGAATCAATGTACTTCTTTAGATCTTGGTCGAGGTACTCGAATACCAAGTGGAGCTTCTTCTCACCATTACTGTGTAATACATCAATCAACCTGGAATAGGGTAATCAGCGACAATATCAAAAGATGCTAAAAAAGAAAATAAGAAAGGAAATTATACTAAGTGGTTCAAGAAAATAATACTAAGTCGAAGTAATTCCTTCCGGCTCTCTCGTAGATGCCGTAAGTACTACCGATAACTATCGGATTCGTTAACCAGACTGGAAAGCCTAATAACTTAATAAGGCCCTAATATCCTGTCCATACTTCACATGTTCTGTAGACTGTAACACACATACTTGACGATGTTGAAGTCCTCGGATAGCTCCTTCAAGAAGGATATTCTGATGGCTGTACTCGGTACCCCCCTCACTATCACTGTCCAGTCTGATCCTCTCGGGTGCTACGATCTGATTGGTTCTGATGTTCCTGGCCTTGTAAACCACCTGTACGTGCCTTCTCCGATCTTCTCAAGCGCTCATACTCATTCTATAGTGTTCATACCATGGTGGTATGGGTTTAGGGGTTGGAGGGAATCTATAGTGTTCATACCTACATGGTGGTATGGGTTTAGGTGGGATCTATAGTGTTCATACCTACATGGTGGTATGGGGTTTAGGGTTGGAGGGAATCTATAGTGTTCATACCTACATGGTGGTATGTGTGTTTAGGGTTGAGGAATCTATAGTGTTCATACCTACATGGTGGTATGTGGGTTTAGGGTTGAGGAATCTATAGTGTTCATACTCTACATGGTGGTATGTGGGTTTAGGTGGATCTATAGTGTTCATACTACATGGTGGCATGGGTTTAGGTTGGAGGGAATCTATAGTGTTCATACCTACATGGTGGTATGTGGTTTAGGGTTGAGGAATTTATAGTGTTCATACCTACATGGTGGTATGGGGTTTAGGTGGGATCTATAGTGTTCATACCTACATGGTGGTATGGTTTAGGCTGGAGGGAATCTATAGTGTCTATGCCTCTACATGGTGGTATGTGTGTTTAGGGTTGGAGGGAATTATAGTGCCTATACCTGCTATGGTGGTATGTGGTTTAGGTTGGAGGGAATCTATAGTGTTCATACCTCATGGTGGTATATGTGGGTTTAGGGTCGGAGGGAATCTATAGTGTCTACTCTACATGGTGGTATGTGGGTTTAGGGTGGGAGGGAATCTAGTGTTCATACCTACATGGTGGTATGTGGGCTTAGTGGAGGGAATCTATAGTGTTATAATTTTGGGGTGGTTTTTATACAATCTGAGTAATATTACAGAAGAAACTTCATCAAACCATGATTTCAGAAAGGCACTCACAAAGTCAGTCAAGGCAGCAGCACCAAAGAGAGCCAAAGCAACTGTATGATGAGATTCTATCACAGCATATGCCACCATAGGAGCCATCACTATTCGTGACAAACTCAGAGCATTGGGTATTGTGTAGATGTTATCTGCCTTCTGAGAAAATAGTGTGATAATGCAAATATTACGATTTTGTAATACACTGCTGGTATTTATAATAATAGTAATTTGAACTTTATATTATAGTGGCACATCAACTTAATATAATTGCACAGCTTGTGCCATGAAAACAATATAACATTTTAATTATAAAATGTTAACAGTTGTGAAGCAATGGAGCATGGTACCTACCTATGTGCACAATTAACATCAAAAACTAAGTATTTATAACTCAAAGCATGCCAATGTTCGAACATTATTGTGTGACATCAAAATGTGTCATATTCATGTAAATTAATCTCACATTTTCAGTTGGTTTTGAAGATAAGCATCTGCAACATCTTTCAATTCTCACAACATTAAAATTATTTTCTCACACTTGTAATCCACCCACCAATATTAAGCCGGATTTAGCCACTGAATAAGTACCTGCCTCCTGAGTTTAGTATTTCATGATCATCCAGCTAGCAAGATTAATCACAACATTCTTCATTGTGGTGAAAACATGTTTACCTCACAACATAAACTGCTCCAGCATTGACAAGAGATTTGAATCTTCTATTACGTCTGACAATGCCTCTGTAAGCATGTGGTATGAACATTCTTAGTAGTCTTCTAGGTCCAATTCAATTTTAAAAACCTATCAGTCAAGAAAACATTCTGGAATTGGTTCAACTCAAGGACAATAAGATAAGGCTATAAAGTGACTTCCCCCATTTCACATGTAAGAGACATGGATCCTTCAATAAAATGTGATGAAACACTAAATATGGAAATGAATAAAGTTTTATATAAATATAATCTTATATGATTGATGATGTTTTGGGGCATTGCAGATTCAGTTCATCATATGAAGCAAGCTTTAATAAGCAAGGAGTTAACAGAAATAAAAAGAACTATATCAAGGGCCTGACAAAGCACAGCCATTTGGCTATTCACAAGAAATTGCAGATTGATTTCTTGAAGAAAGTTTTCTTTGTGATTTTGATATCTTATTAATTAATTGTATAGTATATTTTTAAGCATAATTAATGGTGTTGAGCCATCACAAATCTTTGACACATGTATAGTAAATGGGTTGATTGAATGGAATTGGTTTATCAATCAACTTCATTTGATCGACTGTGGTGTTTTATTTTACACAGAAAATCTTTGAGCTAGCAGGGGAACAACTACAATCAGTGGTGCAAATCCGTATTTTTCATTGGAGGGGATGATTCGACTTTTAAGGCTAATTTTTGGCATTTTTGAAAATTGGAGGGGATGATCAAAATTGTCGCTAATTACTTAATTAGATTACTAAATTGAAGAAAAAAAAATCGTTCATGTCTGCGACCATTTCATCAAATTTTTTCAAATGTACTTATGAATTATCATCAAAGTCACCAAAAAGCAAACGGTACAGTTGCAAATCACACTGTCCCAAATTGAAATTCAACAATCATACGATAATTGATCTTAAGAAATTTTGGGGAAAGTTATGAATCGGCTATCATGTCAGGTCCCTATTTTCAGATTCTAATGTGTCAAGGATGATTACTTCAATTAACTCAGAGCAAAGGTAAAACAATTGGAAGAATGGGGCTAAGTATTATGTAATCACTAACCACAAAAGATAGGCAGTTGACATTGCTACATTGATGATGTGAATCGATGCCTAATTATTGCTTTATTGGCAGTCACAAATGACAGTGTACACAATTAAATGTCTAATTTCTCATTGAGTCGCTACCTAGGTTACCCTTGGGCACAATATTATTTGGTAGAGTAATGTCGAGTACCTAATTAGTTAAAATCAGCATTCAGTGGGCATGACTATGAAATTTAAGAAAGCAGTGCAGACCCCATGGCCCATGGGCCATGGGCCACAGAATTTACTGTCAAACAAGAACTTACAATACACAATGACAAACGGTAGCAAAATCTAAAAACGTTGTAGTAGGTAATTAACATCAAAATGTCACAAATGACAAACGGTAGCAAAATTTAAAAACGTTGTAGTAGGTAATTAACATCAAAATGTCACAAATAATAAAACACTGTAATTGCCAAGTTCCACAACACGAATAACCACAACGAGCTGACTTTTTAATGCAAAGTACTTTCAAATCATCATCATCAGTGCAAAAGTCATTGAGTTACCTCAAATTTGATTGTATAAAGTAGTGTGGAAAAGTTTAAATGTCACAAAGATGTTATTCTGTTTCAAGTAAAGATGTTCAGCAAAACAGTATTTTTATCTACAAAGTACTGTACAGAATTGCTGTAGTCTGAGTGAATTTGATTGTTTATTCAAGCCACTTTCACCCGACACCTAGCACTTATACACTCTTCTACTGTAGATAATAAGGCATCTAGCAACTTGAGACGACATGTTAATTTGATGACTTAACAAGATGGGATCGTCACTCAATATACCTTAGTGGTAGAAATTAAGAAGTGTACTATTTAAGGTAGTAAGCAATTTTACTGCCTTAAATAGTACACTCCTAAAATTCTACAAATCTTAATTTCTACCTACGGTAATTTGTACAATACCAAAATTTTAGAAAATTTTGTTTAAATAAAGATTTGTACATCTATACCTATCTTTTCGTTCACTAGTACAATATTAAGGCATTCTATTTTCTCTCAATACAGGTTCAGAATCTTTCAGCTAAAGAAAGCATCAGTGCACACAAAATCAAATTTTATATGATAAACAATTATCACTCGATAAAAATTATAGGCATTTCTTCAGCTTCTTTGTCTTCCTGCACATCTTCCATATCTTCCACCTAAAGCCCAATAGAACCATCTTCGATATGTTCTTCGATGTTTTCATCAGAAAACAAGGTCTTCAAAATTTCAGGAATCATCGGCCAATCTTTCATCAAACGGAGGCAGTGAAACATTGCAAAGAACATGGAGTTGACTCTAGGATGCTCATTGACCCGTTTGCTAATCTGTTTCTCTAGAACGCCTAGCTTTACCTTTGTCTATATTTCATAGATCCCAAATAAATTGAATTCAATGGAAAATAAATTGAATTCAATGGAAAAATGTGGCAGTATCCAAGTTGCCCGACACACTTAGTGGAATTCCACTATCGAGTTAGTGGAATTCCACTATCGACTTAGTAGACTTCCATTAACTGATAGTGGACTTCCATTATGAGATAGTAGACTTCCATTAGAGATGGTGGAATTCCACTACGAGTTAATAGACGTCCACTATCTCTGATAGAGTCTAATCAGCTGAATTAGGGGACACCTTATTACCACGAAATCGTATGCAGAGGAAAGTATAAATAGGAGTGATTCCCTGCTCTCTTCATCGCATTCACCATGATTCCCTCTCTACGAAAGTGCGACATTTGACCCCCCGACACTTGACCCCCCGACATAACATCCCCCGACACTACATCCCCCGACACTACATCCCCCGACACTTCACCCCCCGTAGTTGTTAAAAATGTGATATTAACAGGATTTGGATATTGCAATGTAGACATGTAGTTGTAAGCAATTCCAGTCAGGAAGGTGTCAGCAGAAGGTCTGGAGTAGTTCCTGAGAAGGTTCTGGATCCTGTCGTTCCTCCTTCTCTCCAGGGCAGATGACTTGAACACGTCTCCTCTGGTTACACGGTACATCTTGGCTCTGGAGAGGTTCTGCTGCGTCTGGAGTGTCTTGAGGTTCTTGTTTTCACATCGGTATTTTTGGTTGAAAATTGGTGAAACGACGTGAAATTTAGTCCTAGAAAGGCCTGATTTTTGTAGAAATTTTACTGCCTTAATTAGTACACTTCTTAATTAGTACGTCCTTAATAAATACACATCTTAATTTCTACCACTAAGGTATCTGATTGCCAGCAATTCTATGACCAATAAACACCGCCATACATAAACAATATCAAGGAACATTGAGGGCTAATGATCTGCGATGGTTGCCTTTTATCACTGATGTGGGTTTGTATTTTGTAACGGAGGTTGTGTGAGCTCAATTAGAACAGAATATCATGAAGAACTTACATAAACACCCGAGAAATTGCGTTAAAGACCGCAGTGTAGTGGGAATTACATCCAATAAATTTAACTTTCTGATCTTGAAAATAACATGATGAGGGATTTCGGCTATTTACAATATTTTGTGAAATTTTGGAGGGGATGAAATTTGAAATTTTTGGGGGGGATGGGCTTCAATTTTTGGGGGGGATAAATCCCCCCCATCCCCCCCGGGATTTGCACCACTGACTACAATATTGCCTATTCAACCACTAGTATAACACATCAGTTGTTCAAATGGAGTTGAACAATCAACCAATTCCATTCAATCAACCAATGAACTATACTATATTTGCCCCTTAAAGAAATACAATCCATTGTTTTACACTTTGAGCACACTAGCACAGGTGTCCGTTTATCAATCATAAATAATGATATAATAATATAAACATAATGGTATTGAACCATCACACTTCACTTCATTGATAAACATAAATTGGCTTCAATTTAAGACCTTTCATACTTCTTACATAGAAATTGTATTAAAAATAGAAATATATAAATAGAAATAAAATATAAAGTGATGCAATGAAAATTGTCGTACGATGTAAGACCCGCTGACGCCTACCCTCGCGCGCGCGGCGCAACGTTCCACATTTGCCATTTGGACGTCATTTTGCAACCTCGTCGACGGACGTTGCCCCATTTATTTCTTCTGACTGGATCGACGGGCGATGTCCGTCCCTTTCTTCTGACTTGTTGGTTGACAAGGGACGGAGGAAATACGACAATTCCCGCGCAAAACTTTTCTGCGCGTCATCGTACGTGTCAACATGGTACTTTGTCAGCGCATTTAGTTCAGCGTCGTACTGAAAGTACGACGTAGTATGGTACAGCCCCATGCCAGAGTCCGAAATAGACGGGCAACGTCCGTCGAAGTGTCGACTAATGGCCAGAACAACCGGGTCTTGCTTGCATAGAGATCAATAAGAATGTGAAATATATTTTAAAAACCTGAGAAGAATAGTACACATGTGCAATCTGACAATTTAACGCTTTGAACTGTACTAATCAAACATGAACAAGATTGACAATTTAAAGCTGATAACCTACGTGATTAAAATTTTAAAGAAAAATTTCATAATTCAATGATTGAAATAGTATAAGTCTATTTTGCACTGTAGAACTAATATACCTACAATCCTACTCAAAAACATGAATATTTCACTCAATATGTTTTGGAATGGGCAGTTCCTTTAGTGCTGCCCGTAGAGGAGGGATGCTCTCCATTCGTGGAACTCTTCCAAACCTCTACCTACAGTGCCTCTCAGTCTCTGTACGTAAGGTTTGCTGCTCTGTGCTTGATCAGACGTTTGGATGCATTTCTTTCCCTAGAGCTGAGGTTAGAGCAGGTCTTGGCGTACGATCGCAGCTCCATTTTCCAGAAATCAATGTTTTTGATGAAGGTGTATGAAGCTGCAGTTCTCTGTGAAGCGTCTGTTGCAACATAAAGGGCCTCCCTAGTCCTTCCCAGGCTTGATCGATTCTCTGACACCCGCAGGAAGATTCCAGATGAAGAGGGTACATCACGAAGTCTTGAGATGTTTAGATTGCGAAGGTATATACTGCGGAGTGCTGGTGTGATCGTCCAAGTTGTGAGAAGCCAAGTGTTGAGGGTCTGGAAGGTGAAGAGGTATTTCAAGTGAAGGTCGGGATTCATCAGGAGCTTCAACAATCCTCTGTAGTGAAGTGTGGACTCTGATCTGGCACTTTGGTTCTGTCGTCTTTGGAGGCAGATTCAGCAAGGACTCTGATCCGGATGGTCCAGGGTTCTGTGGCATCGACGGGGAGAAGGGGAGGGACTCTGATCTAGATCTTGGGTTCTGTTCACTGTATACTCCGGCTCATCATTACAAACTTCCCGAACTCCCGAAGAAACGCAGCAGCTGTGTCCCAATCTTGGGTGTGCCTGAGGAATACGATAATCAGAAACATATAATTACACCAAGAGGTGTATAGGATATAGTTGTAGGTCACATGTCGAAGACAACGTCTGAAAGGATATATATGTGAGTATATATTGATATATAGATATTATGCAGAAAAACATGCGGAAAATGCATCACCATGTATTTTTTAGCACACCAATCACCAATCAAATCCACCGATCAAAACAAATTGATCAGAATTTGAGTAGCTGAAGATAATGATTTGTACTGCATCATGACTGGCACACCATGAATCCTAATTAACCAGGTCTTCTCATCAGTATACACAGTATTGAGTATACACAAAGTATACATCAAGCATAGCATACACTCATTGATACAATTTGATTACATGCGCTGCACTGCTAAATGCTCACACTTAATAAGTTAATACTCTCTATTACTTTTTGTCCCAAATTTGCTAGTAGTAAGGTGTTGTTGCAGTTCTGTCCCATTTCAATGATATTGACAGGCAAAACTTAACCAGAGGATCAGCCTTGACAACAAAATTGGATGACAGCTACACTGCGCTGGTTTGTGCTTGTTCTGAACATAATATGCTCACGACAGGTTTTGACTTTAACGACGGGTTATTATACAGGTTTTAAACGGGTTCTCGTGACAAGCCTTATTTATTAAGATATTATTGTAAAAAGGTACCACTTATCAGGTTCCGTCATCATTTCTGGTGAGTTTGAGCCACTTGTAAGTAGTTAATACTAATAGTAGGTATAGTCGAAAAGTTTATACACAAGATCTTAATGTACTCCTGTACACAACAATTCAACAAGCACACACTTATATATGGCAATAAACAAAATGCTTGCATACTCATTATAATAACGCGTATAACTCCGCTGTTTTTCTTTAGCAATCTTGATCAAACTTTCAGAATATTACGGGCAACATGACTAACACATTTTTAGGTACGAAACTGTATGACGGCGACTTATAGTACTGTAACTTCTCCGGCTACTCGTACGAAAATTGACTGAAAAACGAATGCAAGTTGGGAAATTTTTTTTGAAGGGCAACATTTTAGAGCCAAAAAAATTTTTGATTTTAAGAGACTAATTGTCATCAGAAGATGCAGATGTTTTCACTTTTGTGAAGCCTCTCCTGTAGGGGAAAACCTTGGAATATTATTTGATGAACATTGACTTTTTAAAAAATCAAATAAAACAATGATCCAAGCATGAACAATCTTGGGAATTTAAGAAATTTGGGAAAAAACGAGTTTTGAAAAACAACTTATTCATTGTTTTTTTTTTCTCAAAGGGGACTACTTTTGCATTTGTTTGGACTTCCGAAATGTATTATTTTGCTTCAGAAAGTGCAAAATGCTTCAGTAAGATTTTTTTGGCAAGAAAATTAATGGAACATGTTAACCCTTCAAAGGCCCACCCCCTTCCAGTGATTTTTTGAAATACAAGATAGCCTTTTCATTGGGTAAAACAATGCACCCAAAATTCAGTTTACTGTGTATTAAAGGTAAACCCAGGTTTACTTTTGACTGAAAGCTATTTCCTCTGGATTTTCCCAAGGTTCCAACTCAATAGGACTGAAAGAGCTTTTAGTTTTTCTCCCTTGGGGGAATAGATTACCAAAAGTCTCAGAACATTAAAAATGTAGAGATTTTTAAAAAAAAAGCTTAAGACACATTATTTTGATATTGTTTTTGGATCCCTTTAATAGATTAAGACATAATTGACTATAACTTTTAAAGGGTCGTTTAGATGACTGGGTTCTGCTTAAAGCAGTGCTTTTTAAAATTTGGATCTTTTTTGTTTAAAAATAAAAAATTTTGATTTTTTTTTATTTATTTATATTGAAAGGTTTTATTTTTTTTGAGGAATTTGTGTTAAATTGGTTTTTTGGGGTTTTTGAGCAAAAATTTTTTGGCGGGAACTGCTTGGAAAATTTTTGTCCATAGGGCCGGTTAAAAAAACGTTAAAAACCGGGTAAAAAAAGAAGGGGTAGTTGGTGAACTAACTTTTAACATAAATATAAATTATGGGGGCGCCATCAACCATTTTTCCCTTTTAACTTTACAAAATTGATCGCAAATACTTTTTTAAATTTTTAAAGTACTTAATTAAAACATAATATTAACTAACTTATTTGCTGCCTTCCACAGACAAATGGTTGCAGAGACACGACAAAATTGTGGCCTCCAGCCCAGCCTCCATGGAGGTCGGGGAGGCCTGGGTGGAGCTGAGTGGGCTAATTTCAAAAATTAGCTCTTTGGAGGCACTGAGTGGGCATGGGGCTGGTGCAGCAACCTCACTGGAGGCCTGCTAATTAACTGGCCTCCACTGGGCTCACTAACCTCACTCAACCTCACTCAGCCTCATGGAGCTAATTTTTGGTTTGTACTCCATAGCACTCAATTTAGCCTCATTGGCCTCCACGGAGAATTTAAGGTCATTTTTAGATTCTATGACTATTTTGACGGTACTAAATGGGCTATAACACTCAGTGGAGGCTAAATCCTTGAAAACACACAGATAATATGCTAGCCTCTACCTGAAATTAAAATTTATGTTTTATTTGTAACAGACCAAAACAATATTAGAACTTGTGACTCATAGATACTTTCAGCGCCACTGAGCTCACACTGCACTCCACTGGGCTCACTGGCTCACTAGAGAGCTCCCACTCTGTACTCTACTGACCATTCAGCTCACTAGCCTCCATGCTCACACTGGCCTCCTCAGCCTCCCTTCTAGGCTCCGCCTACATCACTGGGCTGGTGGGACTAAACAGTGGAAGGCTGGTGGTGTGGAGGCTGAGTAAAACCTGAGGCACAGATCAGACCAGCATGTTGATGAGCTGGTGGAGGCTAAGTGGAAAACCCTGAGTGGAGAGGCTGAGATGGAGCCTAGTGGGCCTAGTGGGTGTGGAGCTAGTGGAGACTGGCCAGTGGAGGAGGCAGGTGAGGCCTGAGCTGGAGGCTGGTGGGTGCAGGTGGAGGCCTGGTGGAGGCTGGTGGGCCGTGGAGGCTGGCAGTGGGGAGGCTGGCATTAGAGGCTGGTGACCTCCCACAGCCTCCACTCCCAACCTCAATAACCTCCCACTAAACTAGTCAGACTAAAATTAAGACTGGCATGGAGGCTGAGTGGAGCCTGGTGGAGGCTGGTCAGGCAGGAGGCTGGATAGACTGGTTCGAGGCTAATTGGAGGATTTAAAGTGGAGCCTGACTAAAGTGGGAAGCTGGGTGTTGTGGAGGCTGAGTGATTATTTAAGGATCTACCAGTGGAGGCTGATGGAGGCCTAAGTGGTGGCCAGTGGAACTAAATTGGGCTGGTGGAGCCTGTGGAGCTGGTGAGACTGGTGGAGGCCCTGTTGGAGGCTGGTGGAGCCTGATGGAGGCTAGAGTGGGCTATGGAGCTAAGTGGGCTGGTGGGCCTGAAGTGAATGGATCTGGTGAGGCTGGTGAGCCTATTGGATCTATTGAGGCTGAGTGGGGCTGGTGAGTAGCCAGTGGAGCCTAGTAGGCTGAGTGGTATGGGTTCAGTGGAGGCTTCGTGGAGGCTGGTGGAGCCAGGTGCATGAGCTAAGTGGAGGCTAGGTGGAGCACAGTGGAGGCTGGTGAACCTGATAGGCTAGAGTGGGCCTAGTGGGCTGGAGCCTAATGGTACAGTGTAGGACAGTTGACTTCTGAAGTTTGTCTGTTTTGACAGTACAAATCACCACCACTTTCAGCAGAAATTGTGTTTGAAACCTGACTTGATTTAGGCTCATAGCCTCATGGCACTCCTCCATCAGCCTCATATGGGCTTTAGCCTCTCACAAAATGACTTTAAATTTCTAGGCTAATGAATGATTCTTCCAGGTGGAGGCTAAACAAGTTGTCCATGGAATGAGTGGAGGCTAGTGGGCTAATGGGCTGTTTAATATAATATCTAGTGGAAACTATTTTCAGAGGTGTACTCATGCCTCCACCAGCACTCAAACAGATTCAATTCTTCAGTCGCCCAAAACTCCTCAGACTCCCTCAATATTGGAGGCTAATGGAGGCTAATAGAGCCCTAATTTTATCGTGTTTATGTAGAACATTTCTATGATTCAATCTGAGTTTTGCTGTTTCATGAAAACTCTTGCCATTTAGAATCTGTTGTTACTGTGCAAAATGTTATAGTCCATGCAGCATTTGAAACATCTGTATGAAGAATTCAACTTACATTTGAATGACGTTTAATAAATTCAGAGGCAGTTGATGCAACGCTATAGGACAGATCTGCAGATGACTGTCTATCTATAGATAAACAGTGAAAGGATAACTCTTAAATTCAGACAAGAGTGGAAAACTACGATATTAGGGAGATGAGTGTGAAGTTGGGGAATCAATATTATGTTATAAATCAAAACAATTACTACCTATTAGTTCATTGACTGATATATTGTTACGTGATTCAATCTGAGTCTTGGCACCATTTAGAACTAGGAGCAATGAAAACAGTTTTGTTAACATAATGTTACTCAGTCAATAACTTGAAAAATTTTACTCACGTTTGAAACAGGCGTTTATAAATCTGATTCAGGGAGAGGTTTGTTGTGGCGTCAGATATGAATGCTTCTCTATCTCTGGTGCTGTTCAGATGAAAAGGATGCTCGATTACACTTCTGAGTTTGGAGCAAATCTGCAAATTGACAATTGATCAGACTGAGATTAGTATGCAGATATCAACTAATCTATGTATAATTGGTTGGTCAATTCATTGAGAAAAATAAGTTTACAACTTTAGGAAATGTTGGAGTAATATTGTCATTTGCAAAAAAAGTTTCGCGTAGTTTTGACAGTTCTTTAGTATTTAGATATTATAAACCATTTTATATAGGTAGCATAAATGGATTGGTGAGACATATGGCCTGAGGATGTTTGAACCCATAGACCTGAGTTTTAGGATGCTGGCGTTCATTTTATGTTGAGATTGCTCTTCTTTGAGGCAATGTTGGGGTTCTAAATGTTGATTCATGGAAACAATATAGTTTGTTATAGTTCTGATTTTCTCTATTTCTGAAATTGTTTATGTTTATTATTTTTAAATGTTATTTGTTTGTGTTAATTGCATTTGATTCCCCAAATTAGGTTTTTATTAACATGACATTTAACCTTAGGATTGGTTTAACGTTACAACTGGCTATGTTTTTAAGACATATTTATAGGCTTGGATGAATGTTTTAACCTTTCTTTGTGATGAAACTTATTAAATGTTTTAGTTTTGGATCATGATATGACTAAGGCGTTAATTAAATATTGTTGTATTATGTGTATGTGTGTTATGTGGATAGTAAATTGTCTGAAGACGAGTCGACCAGAACACAGCAGACAAATTAATCTCATTTGCTTGTTTCTTGGACCTCAAAAGAGCATCAATGTTTTATTGATCCCAATTTATTAAATTTCATAAAATTGTTGGCAATTCACTTAAATGTGTTAGTTCAACAATGGGCCCCAACTGATCTTTTTGACATATCTTTGTGCACAGTGTGGATATTCCTGTTGTTTATATCTATGATCGTTTTCTCTATGCCATTTATTCCCCGATTTCTTGATAAAAAGTGACTGTACAACAAACGAGGTCAATGATCAAATAATCTGCTGATCTTTATGTCAGAGTCAATGAACTTGTGCAGGGTCAAACTCATTTCTAGGTCAAAATAAACAGAATTAAAGACAGCAGGAGGTCAGGCGGCAGTCTGACTTGAGGCAGCCAGGTCAATAATAGTGTCAACAACGGATCACCTTTATCAAAAGAAATGATGCAGATTAGATGGATTGTTGACCTGTTTAGTCTCGTCTGCATGACCCATACAACATGCGAGATTGGACAGATTGGACTGTCTGGTAGGGCTGATTGGTCTGGTTTCGCTCTGCCACTTCTTGAGCCCCTGCCGTCCAGGACCAACAGGTCCCAACAGTGGCACCTCTGTAGACATCATTTCTGATGCTTTTGTACGTCCATTGTTGCTTTGACATGGTTTTCTCGAAATTAGACTCAGGTTTATGACCCTGTGACTCAGTTTGTGATTCTGGAAGATCGGGTTTGACTGGGGTGGCTTTGAAGTCTGACTCTTGATGCAAGAAATATCTAGTGGTTGCTAAATTCTGACTGACCTTGTTTATTCTTATATGGCTTCTCTTTATCTTAAAATTGGGATGTATTCTGCCGGGGAACATCAGTACAATGGTGCATTTTATCAAGCCTGGATTGGACATGATATATCTGGAAACTGTTCATTCTCAAACTTGATCTGGTGTGTGTAGATCTGACCTGGGCTCTTTATTATTCCCATTGGATGGAAATAGGTTCCCAAATTATTGGGCTTGATAAAAAGTGTGGCCTCACGCTAATGGAGTCTTAAAATAATGCCATGTAATAGTTAAACTGATAGCCGGGGAGAAAACAAAGTTCCCATCTGGTTGGACTGATCTAGAATGTGATATTCAGATAATTTTTCCATCCCTCTAATAACAAAGCCTTAAACTGAAAAGACCTTATATAATAAATCATAGTGACACATTAACTTGACTAATTGCACAGCTGTACCACGAAACATTGGAATCAATAAATGTTTGACAGTGCAATTTAACATAGCATAAAAAACTTTAAACTGGAGAAATAATTTCAACATTTTAAGTTTTTTTTATTATCGCAAAGTGCTAAAGAATCATGGTATCAGTAATCAGTATTGATGATCATTATCTTATCATAGCAATTATTATTATAATATACTCTGATATTTTTTTATTTTCTGGTTACAGTACGAACAATTGAACGACAAATGTTTCAAAAATTTAAAAGTGTAATTTGTTTTGTTTATGTTTTCTATTTTTTGTAATCAAACAATGGAACAGAAGTTTTATTGCTCAGTAGAATCAATCAACTCGATATAATTAATCATTTTCTTAATATCCAACCCATAAGCACATAGTTTTAATGAATTAAAGATAACAAACTACAACATAACACTCACGTTATAATTAATGGTTATATCGGTGTCAATGCTTTGATGTTTCCTGCGTGAAATCCCGACGAAGGGTAACTTCATTTTTTAAAAATGAGTCGTCAGCAATCTATGGGCCCATGCCTGTAATGATATGTTTTAAAAGTTGCGGTATGCCTTATTTAGGAAAAAACTATTTTGCTAAAATGGTAAATTTATATCTGCAATGTGAAATATATGAATAATTGGGCTTAATAAAAATATTTACCAATACTGCTATCTATATTATAGCCCAGAAGAGTGGGCCATGAAATCGACACATCAATTGGCATCAGGAAACGAGGTGATATGCATAAAAGACTGGCAACAAATGGAAGCAAAGTTTCAGATATTATTGGTAATATCGCTAAGCGCCATTGTCAACAATGAAAAGGATCATCAATAGCGGCAATAATAACATTAATTATTAACATTCATTGGTGGCACTTGCCACTCATTGTCTACAATAGATCATGATCTCCCAGCGCCCTTGACTATCGCCAGACACCAGTCGGTAATGGTGATTGAAGTTATGATTATGACCAATTTCGACAATGATTCATTTATTTACCTAATATTCTTCAATCCCCAAATCTGCACACAGATTTGTACAGATCGTTCGATTGACATAGGGCTCAATAAAAATCTATTTAGAAAGTTGACACGTGAACAGGAAATCCATGCGTCTTTTTGGGCTCTCCGGTAATTGAGTGATCTGCACAACGCATATGCATTTGGCTCTTATTAGAATTTTAAATTCCTTGGTGCCTAAAGGGTACTCCTCGGTCCCCTAAATAGAATGAAATCAATGGAATGGTGATAGTCTGGAGTAAAACGTGGACAACAGTTTTTATGAAATAGACATCAGTACAACAGTTTTATGAAATAGACATCAGTAAAGAGTCACAAGAGTTGTAAAATTTTGTCCAATTGATCCATTGGATCCATCATGTCCAATGGACGTCCATACGATATCAATGGACATCCATTGACCATGATGTCTATCGGTAAAATGTCAATGCTCTTCAATAGATCCAATGGATCCATCTGAGTAGATCCAATGGACACAATCACTAAACATGGTTTGGTAGATGGACAGTGGACACCAATGTGGTATTTTTGTTCAATGGATCCATTGGATCCATTGTGTTCATTGAACACCATTGGACATGTCCATTGGATCCATTGCACATTTTCCATTGGATCTAATGGATCCAGTTTGTCCATTGGACACAATGGATCTATTGGACACTGCACAATAGATCCATTGGACACAATGGTTGCAATGGACTCAATGTGCAATGTATCTAATGGTGTTCATCAGAAACAATGGATCCAATAGACACAATGGATCCATTGAACAAAAATACCAGACTGATTTCCATCTACCAAAACATGGTGATTGTGTCCATTGGATCCACTAAGATGGATCCAATGAACATCCATTGGATCCATTGAACACTGCATTGGACAATTTTTAAATTTTACTGATGGACATCATGTTAACAGATGTCCATTGGATGTCAAATTGACTGTATGTCCATTGGACATGTCCATTAAACATGATGGATCCAAAGGATCCATTGGACAAATTCACAACTCTTGTGACCCTTTAACGATATATCAATTGGAACCAAAAACTATTGGTCTGGAGTCAAAAAGTTGATTAAATTATATTTTTGCCTCAAAATTCAAATAGACACATCAATTGGCACCAGAAACTAAGTGACATTGTCAAAGAAAGCTTACAATGAAATGAATTAAATATTACATAAATCCAGGTTCATATTAATAGCCAGGAAAGTGGACCATCTTGCCTCAAATAGGCATGCCAAGTGGCACCAAAAACTAAGTAAACTATTCAGTGAAAATTTACAGTAGACCAGATTGAATATGACATGAAATTAATGTTTATATTGGGCAAAAAAGTTGGTCAATGCTTTGGCACCTCGAATAGACATATGAAGTGCCACCAAAAACTAGGTAAAATAGGTAAAATAGATTGACAATGACATATTATGTAATTATGTAAATACATGTTTATAATTGTGGAGTATAAAGTGGGCAACATTTTGCCTCAAATAGACAGCAAAAAACTAGATAAAAGTTCTAGCAAAGCTTATGATAAAACAACAAAAAACTTGATAGGAAAATACATCGAAGAAACAAGCTTATATTGTGAAGAATGAAGTGAGCTATATTTTGACTCAGACAGACAAATCAAGTGGCATCAAAAACTAGATGAAATTGCCAGTGAAAGTTTACAATAATGTAGTTTGAAATAGCAAAAATGTATGTCCATATTGTGGGGTATAAGTTAGGCGATTTTTTGTCTCAACAATGAACAACTACTAGATGAAATTTGCATTAAAACTTGTCAGTGAAAACATCCAATAAATAAGATCAAAACTAACATAAAGTGCATGTCCATATTGGTCAGGTTTTTGCCTCAAATAGGCATGACAAGTGGCATCAAAACTAAGAAAAATTTTCAGTGAAAATTTTCAATAAACTAGATTGAAATTGGCATATATAATACATGTTCATGCTAAAAAAAATTGGGCAATGCTTGGCAAGCATTGCTTGCCTCAAATAGACATATCAACTGGCACCAAAAACTAGGTAAACTAGGTAAAGGGAAAATCACATAAAACTAGTCTTCTTTGTAGAACAAATAAAATAAATAAATAAATGTTAAATACTTATAATACGCTTTATAGTTCTCTAGAATTCAAAGTTTAAAGAGAGTATCTTAAAACCTAACTCCACTATCTAAAGCGTCTCTTACAAACATGTCATAAATTATCAAAGTCAAACATTACATCCAGGACGTTCAGTTACAAAATGCAATAGAAAATAGGTGAGTTTTCAAGTTCTTCTTGAATAAAGAAATTTCATTTGAACATCTGATATCATATGGGATTGAGTTCCAAATTGATGGGGCAGCATGAGAGAAAGATCGAAGTGTCTGTTTCAGGCGAGGAAGAGGAGGGTGATCTAGAAGGAAGAAGTCTTTATCATGTCGTAGAGAGTGACTGAGTTGACCTTTAGCACAAATGTAGCCTTTAAGGTATTCAGGTGCGATGTTATTCAAGCTTTTATAAACCATCAAGGCAATCTTAAAATCAATTCTTTGTTTGACTGGAAGAAAATGAGCTTTCTTTAAAAATGGTGTGACCCGGTCAAATTTCTTGATTTGTTTTCCAAAAAGGAATCTGATGCAAGAGTTCTGTACCTTCTGAAGGCGTTGGAGTTGGTAATCAGGAAGATGGCAATACAATCCATTACAATAGTCTAGTTTTGATAACAATAGACAGTGAATAAGCTGTTTCTTCAGGTCAAAATTGAGTTTTGATGCAATAACCCAGAGGTTTCTAAGAGTGATATAGCATGACTGGACAACCTTGTCTATCTGGTGACTGAGGGTTAGATGTTCATCTAGATACACTCCCAAGCTCTTAACAACATCAGTACATGTAATTGTTTGTGATTGACTAAGTCTTACTTCAGTAATAACATCAGATACAGAGGCAAAGTTATTTCTTGAACTCACAACCAGGCATTCTGTTTTTGATGGGTTTATTTTCAACTTATTGTTGTACATCCAATTCTGAATATCATTAAAGCAGTTTGTGATTCTTGTTTCAGTGTCACAGAAATTTTCAGATATTGGGCTGAATTCTATGTATATTTGGGTGTCATCAGCATAGAAATGAACATTGAATCCATGTTGTTTGGCCACTACTTCGAGTTCTTTTGTATATAGAATGAAAAGAATAGGACCTAAGATCGATCCTTGTGGGACACCAATCCTCAGAAAGCATCTGCTTGATTTATCCTTGTTTATTTGAACAGTAAATGAGCGGTTGTTAAGGTAGTCTTCCATCCACTTCAATGCTGTTCCAGATATGCCAAATTGATTGTTGAGCTTTTTCAATTTAAATGTTTCATGGCATACTGTATCAAAAGCTGAGCTCAAATCTAAAAGTAGTAGAATAACTTTTGTTTTTGCATCAGAGAAGCAGAGAGGCATAACAGATCATTATAAAGTGATAATGTTGCTGTCTCACAACTATGAAATGTTCTATATCCACTTTGGTATTCAGCATGTAGATCATTTTGATTGAGGTGAGCACAAAGCTGCTTCTGAACACATTTCTCAATGATTTTTGATATGAATGAGAGATTACTGATGGGTCTATAATTTTTCAAGTCATCCAAATCACCATGCAAGTCCTTCAGAGTTGGTCTAACAAGTGCTTCTTTAAGGACATTTGGAAAAGTGCCTGTGCTAAGGGAGTCATTAACAATAAACAGGATGATATTAAGAAGCTGTGGAATGCATTCTTGAAATATTTTAACAGGGATAGGATCCAGTTCACATTCCTTAGAATTGAGTTCAGATATGATATCTATTAATTGGTCTTTAGTGATAGGACTGAATTGAGATAGTAATTCTCCCTCAAAATCAGGGGATTGCAAAGGATTGTTCAGGAAGGGGGTTTCAGATTCAATTTCCTGATGAATACTAGTAACCTTATCACTGAAATAGTTTTTCATAGTTTCAGCTGCTTCAGAGTCTTTCAGATTCCTTGGATTATAGTTGGGACGAACATTCTTATCCATGAGATGGTTAACAATTGAGTATGTTTTCTTTTTATCCTTCTCGCAGAGGGACAACTTTTCCTGATAGTACTTATGTCTAGCAGAACTCAGTGTCACAGCAGCTTCCTTACATGCAACATTGTAATCAATAGTGGCCTTCTCAGTCTTCCTCTTCTTCTTGACACGTTCAAGCTTCCTTCTTTTTTGTTTGGCTGCTTTACATTCACTATTTATCCATTTAGGTTGATGTTCGTCAGTGGTAAATTCAAAAGGAGGAGCATGTTTTTCAAGTAAGTGAGACAGTTCTCTGTTATAGATGTCAATTGCTTGGGAAGAATTTACATATTTAGTTGAGTCATTGAGATCAGAATTTAGTATGTCATCTTTAAATGCATCCAAGTCAATCTTACTGATATTCCTACCACTGACAACAGTTTTCCTCGTCAGACGAGAATGCTGAAACTGACTTGTGAATGACAAAAGATAATGGTCAGAGGTGGTGCTTGTTTTTATTACTTGAATGTCCTTTATATCCAGTCTTTCATCCAGCATATCTCGTGTCAGCACTAAATACAGACTATGGATGGAGCTTCCGGAGAGTTTTGTGGCTTGACTTCTTCTTTGTGAAAGTCAAGCCACAAAACTCTCCAACAACTCCATCCATAATCTTTGATAGTATCCATGAAAGAGTGCCTTCATCAAAGATCTAGGCAGATCCAGATAAAGCATAGACACCAAAAATGATATGGTGTAATGAAAGCTAACACTGAGCCACATGGACTTTGCAAAAAGTGAAAACATGTACATGGTGGAAATTAACATGAAATACACATTAATATTCTCATACTGGGCATGAAAATTATGCAAATGATTTACCTCAAATAGGCATATCAAGTGGCACCATAAACTGTGTAAATTGTTCACTGAAAACTTGCATTAAAATGAATTACAAATATCATAAATATATGTCCACATTGCGAAGTATAAAGTGGGAAATATTTTGCCTCAAATAGACACCAAAAACTAGGTGAAATTTTCAGCATAAATTAGCCTACAAATTGAAAACGACAGAAAATACATTTTGTGGAGACAGAAAATGCATTTTGTAGAGAATGAAGTCGGCAATGAAATGAAAGCTCAAAATAATAAGGCATTAAGAGGTATATATAGCTTGGAAAGAAAAATCACATTCATGGACACTATTTGCCCTCAAAACAGTGCCTTAAATGAGTTTAAAAAAACTTACTTCCTATAGAGGTATTATGAAAACTATACATATATCATGACCTCATAAAGTACAACTTATTAATAAATAAATAAATAAACAAAATGAATAAAAGGGATCCTAGGATTAAAACATAGAAAGGAAAACCTGTGAATGATAACAGATTATAAGCAGCTATCTTACAGGACCAGAGCTAACCGAAAAAAAATGTTCTTTCAATGGTAAAATAGGCTGATGTAGACGAAACTCAAACAAGCAATAAAGTCTTTCACTAATATAATTTAAAAAGATAGAAACGATTGGTATTCCTCACCCAGATGCTTGGATAGGTACATTTAAAGGGAATAAGTGGAAGAAGACTTGGTTAGATAAACTTGGAAGCAAGAAGGAAATGTGTATGAAGTGATTTGTTGGTACTTCATATGAAGTCAGCTATCCAATGCTGACATAATTGGTCAGTTTTTGGATGAAAACTGAGAAACTACTATGAACGTACGGCGCGGCGCCATTTTTTCTGGATGGTCGTTTTGACGTGTCAAATCGACACGTCAAAACGACCAACTGTTAGTGAGAAATAGGGCCCTGGTTTAGCGGCTTGCTAGGGCAAAATGACACCTATGTTGCCATTGGCATCATTGTTGAATGTTACTATTGGCGCCATTAAAATGGTGCCAATGGCAACAATGATGCCGACAGCACCAATGGTTCCAATGACGTCATTTAAATGGTACCAAATTGAAATATTCCAATTCCATATGTACCCTCCGCCGCGCGCCATTTTATTCCGCGGGGAGTCTGCAAGTGCAACACGACCAGGGCCCTGGTTACGCGCACGGAGTGCGCGGCGCGACACCCCTGGTTAGGGGAAAACACGACCCTCCAAATTTCCGAGTGTTGCGCGCTAGGGATGGATGAAATCCATCTAGCCAATGGCACCATTATTGCTATTTAAAATTAAATGGTCGACGGACGTTGCCCCGTCTATTTCTTCTGATTGGATGGCGAGGTTGCAAAGTGACGTCCAAATGTGGAACGTTGCGCCGCGCGCGAGGGTAGGGTAACATCCTACGATTAAATGGTGATTGGCTTCGATGAAGCCAATGGCACCATTTAAATGGAGCCTTTGCTCATGGTGCCACTCCCCTCTAAAGGCGATCTCTACTGTAGTATCGCTTTCCCCTAACCAGGGCCAGGGGTGTCGATACGCTTGCCGCGCCGCGCATTCTGTGCGCGTAACCAGGGCCCTGGTTATGGCAAGGTTAGGTGTTAGCCTAGCGGAAAACTTTGTCAGACGTCGTCTTACCCTTGCTAAACACGTATACTCCTGTTATCGTCGCCGCGCGGCGTAGGGAAGCGCCGCGCGGCGCGTACACACACCTATGCGGGCTTAGGAAGTTTTACCCCTTCGCCTTCGGCTATCGGCGGGCGCGCGCGTCTGAACATTATTTCACTTTCACATTTCAGAAGCGGACGCGCGCCCGTCGATGGTCGACGGATGTACTTACCCTACCCTCGCGCGTGGCGCAACGTTCCACATCTGGACGTCACTTTGCGCTCTCCTCGACGGGCGATGTCCGTCCCTTTCTTCTGACTTGTTGTTGTTCGCGGAAGGCGCAAAGTGACGTCCAAATGTGGAACGTTGCGCCGCGCGCGCGAGGGTAGGGTAACATCCTACGAGCGCTCTCCCCATCCAGTCAGAAAAAATAAAATTAAACGGGCAACGTCCGTCGAGCCGATAGTCGTAGGATGTTACCGGTACCGGCCTACCCTCGCACGCGGCGCAACGTTCCACATTTGGACGTCGCTTTGCGCTCCAGCCAGAAGAAATAGACGAGCATGGTCTGTCGAGCCGATAGCCGAAGGTGAAGGGGTTAGACGACGTCTGACAACACCATTTTTGTGAGTGTTGAAATCCATGTCCATCTACATTCAGCCCCGTTCACATTGCATTTGCATGGGACTCGGAGAGCGTACGCTACGCACTCAAAGTCAAAGCGCGACGTCACTTTTAGTTTTCCCGTTAGGGAGACCTGCTTCGTTAGTAGGAATAGGATGTTACCCTACGTCTGATATTGATAAGCTCGGATTTGGAAGGGTCCATCTGCATCATAGAAAAGATTTTCGGTTCGACTTCGAGCACGCCAATAGATGGATTTCAGCCATCCTGCTGCACGCAACACTGATGACTTTAGAGCTTGTCAGACGTTGTCTGACCCCTTCGCCTGAAATAATGGTCAGACAACGTCTGACAATTTAGAGCTGGTCCGGCCCGGGTTCCTACAACTACATCGAAATCAGGACACTTCTTCAATGGTAATATAACTCAAAACAAATTCCATAAAATTCAACAATCAAATTCAATCCATTTTCATATTGACTTTGAAATTAAATATGACTTGAACTTGAAGTTACTTTAACATAGTTCTGAAATAAGTGAAAGTTAAAGCTTTAAATAAGAGTTTACTCATTTATCATCGTGATGACTGAACCTCATTAATGTCACTCATTTTTTTCTTGAAAATAAATATTAATAATCATACATCAAAACTTGGATGCCAAAATCTTAAATCATTTTACATAATTTATTCACATAATTCATCAACAATAGATGTAGAAGTTAGAACTGTTAAATATGATATAGATGGCAAGAATTCTATGTCATTACTTGATTAGTAATTTAGGAATTGAAATTTGAAAGGTACTATATGCAGATAATGATATGATAACCAAAAAGAATGAAGTCCGAGCACCTATATTGTGTCAAATGTTCTAATACACAACAAAAGAGAGGCCGGACCCGAGGGTCCGCAAGAGGATAGTCCCGGAGTGGGACTGTGCCTACCTCTAGTCGCCGAGGCGACGGGGGGTGAGGGTGAAAGGTGATGGAGGTGGTGGAGGGTGAAATGAGGGTGTGGCTAGCGAGGGGAGGATACCTTTACCAATACAATACCAGATACTTCAGAGCTATCGGAGAGATGAGTAGATGCTATGTCACCCCTGTATTGTCCGCCTCCTCCTCTGTTCGCTGTAGTCTTTTGGTTTGGAGTGTGTAATTGATCAGTGCGTCCATACTGTTGTTGTCCATGATGTCGTTAATGGAGTCATAGTATGTCCCGAGTGTGTTGCCTCTGATTCTCATAAAAGCAGGGCATTGTCCAATGAAGTGTGCCACTGTCTCCTCAGTGTCAGTGCAGTAAGGGCAGTTTGGTGTCAGCGCGTGTTATTCTGTGCAAGTGTTTGTTCAGTCCTATGTGTCCTGTAATAATGGAGATAGCAGTTCGGTACCGGATACGGTTGCCAGTGTTGTTGTTAAGTGTGTGAAAAACCTTCTTCTGATGGTTACCTATGATCATGTCAGTGTGAGCATGTTTGTTGGTGATCCACCTGTCGTGGCTGAGGTTGGTTACCTTGGTATTGATTAAGTGTTTGATGAATGAAATGGGGACAAGGCTGGTGACGGGGTTACCATCTTTGGTGCCAGCCTTGGCAAGCTGGTCTGCTTTCTCGTTTCCCCAGTGTCCGATGTGGGCTTTTATCCATCTGACTTGGACTGTGTTGTCATGAGCTAGGAGGTGAGTGACTTGTGACAGTCTGCAACTGATTTGTTCCTGTGGATTCTGTTGGAAAGAGCTTGGAGTGCCGATAGGCTGTCGCTCCAGAAGGTGATAAGCTTGTTGTTGTAGTGTTTAAGTCTGTCAGCAGCATGCATAAGTGCTGCTATTTCGGCCTGAAAGACCGTGCAGTGATCTTTCATCTTGAAGTGGTACTCGGTTGTGTTCTCGTTGTGGGGTCCTTGATGACGTAGCCGCCGCCCACCCCGTGGTCTGTTTTAGAGCCATCTGTGTAGCAGCAAATGTTGTTGACGCTGATAAGCTTGATATCTTTGTCCAGGTTGTTGGTGTAGTTGTCAGAGTGAGCGTCTTGAGGGTATGTGATGTAAATGTTCTAATGTTGGTATATACAAAGTGTGTTTCTCAACACAACCCCAGATTGCATTATTTTGAAAATAAAACGCCAGCACTCAGTAGTAGCTTGAGCGAGCTGATATAGTTTATAAGAAAATCGCTATTGAACTAAAAATAGGTAAAAGCACATGTGCTGCACGGGCATGCAATCAAATAATCTCCCTGGTGATTAAAAAACTTATTTTATTATTCGTCAAAAGTTTGAATACACTATATTGAATGTTATTAAAATAATATACATTTTTAAGAGATTCGGTAAGTATGAGAGCAAAATAAAAGATTAAAAGGCCGCTCAAAATTAAAGAAAATGATAACTGATAAAATTTTTGAATGTTCAGACTTGAATTTAAAATTAATGATAATCGCGATACGGATAAAACTCAACTTAAGATTCTAGATATGATGTTCTTCCTCCTTGATTTCTACCAGTGTCCTCAGGCTGTTGTTGGGGGCGAGGGGTTCGAATGAGAGACTCCGGGGCATGTGGAGGACGCCGTTCTCAGAAATAGAGTGCCGCAACCTTCTGGGGCTGAGTCTGGGGGACAGGTCGAATGACAGGGTCTTGGGTTCGAAGTCCAGCTGCGGCGTAGGGCAGCTCATCTGACGCGGCGTGGACCGGTACGCCGCTCTCACAGCGTCTATGTCGCTCGACTCACGGCGCGTTTTCTTACGCTCCCCGCCGTTGATGACTGACACGTCCTCCGCGATGTTGGAGACAGCGTTCATTATGTCAGAGCCCACTGTGGCGAGGAGCGCGGCTGCCTCTCTCTTTAGCATCTTGCCGCGCAACATGTAGATGATGGGGTTAGCAGCACTGTTAACGTATATTATACAGGTCATGTAGGCGGCTATTATCCCCTTCAGCTCGCAACTCAGACACTTATTGTTCGCTATGACCGGGTAGAGGTGCCGCACTGTGTAGCAGATGAGGAAGAGCAGGGAAACGTACAGCGTCGTCACCGTCGCCTGTCGGAAGTTCTTCTCCCGACCTTTCAGCGTCGTCTTGATGACGAAGAGGCGGTAGGAGAGGAAGGCGCTTAGTCCGAACACAAGAACCAGAGTCACGGCAAAGGTGGGGATGAAGACGTAGTAACCGTACTTGGGGGCGGTCCACTGACACGTGGGCATCCTGCGGAGGGGTAGGGGTTATACTGGGGATACCTGGTACCTCTGGGGTTGGTGAGGGTAATACTGGGGATACCTGGTACCCCTGGGGTGGGGTAGGGGTAATACTGGGGATACCTGGTACCCCTGGGGTGGGGTAGGGGTAATACTGGGGATACCTGGTACCCCTGGGGTGGGGTAGGGGTAATACTGGGGATACCTGGTACCCCTGGGGTGGGGTGAGGGTAATACTGGGGATACCTGGTACCTCTGGGGTTGGTGAGGGTAACACTGGGGATACCTGGTACCCCTGGGGTGGGGTGAGGGTAATACTGGGGATACCTGGTACCCCTGGGGTGGGGTGAGGGTAATACTGGGGATACCTGGTACCCCTGGGGTGGGGTGAGGGTAATACTGGGGATACCTGATACAGTGGTACCCCTGGGGTGGGGTGAGGGTAATACTGGGGATACCTGGTACTCCTGAGGTGTGGTGAGGGTAATACTGGGGATACCTGGTACCCCTGAGGTGGGGTGAGGGTAATACTGGGGATACCTGGTACCCCTGGGGTGGGGTGAGGGTAATACTGGGGATACCTGGTACCTCTGGGGTGGGGTGAGGGTAATACTGGGGATACCTGGTACCCCTGGGGTGGGGTGAGGGTAATACTGGGGATACCTTGTACCCCTGGGGTGGGGTGAGGGTAATACTGGGGATACCTGGTACCCCTGGGGTGGGGTGAGGGTAATACTGGGGATACCTGGTACCCCTGGGGTGGGGTAGGGGTAATACTGGGGATACCTGGTACCCCTGGGGTGGGGTGAGGGTAATACTGGGGATACCTGGTACCCCTGGGGTGGGGTGAGGGTAATACTGGGGATACCTGGTACCCCTGGGGTGGGGTAGGGGTAATACTGGGGATACCTGGTACCCCTGGGGTGGGGTGAGGGTAATACTGGGGATACCTGGTACCCCTGGGGTGGGGTGAGGGTAATACTGGGGATACCTGGTACCCCTGGGGTGGGGTGAGGGTAATACTGGGGATACCTGGTACCCCTGGGGTGGGGTGAGGGTAACAGTGCAGGGATATCGCGAAGTGCCCATATTCAGACATAAACACATAACACAATCACACACCCTGATTATACAGCAGCTACTCATTTCCTGAATCTTTAAAACCTGCGCCAACAGACTACAGAGCAATAGGGGTCACACTATCACAGCAGTTTACCATCAAAGCTTCCAAAAAATGAAACATATTAACTTACCATGAGGCGTAGATGAAGAGGCCTTGTTCAATGAAGTCGTAAGGAAGCAGGCTTTTCAGATTTTCGGGATCGTTTTTGACACTGAAATACCAAAATTATGAATGAAAGTGCGTTGTGAAGTAGGTAAGTGGTAGGTACAATGAATCGTTCTTACAATTCTCATCGCAAGGGAAGTTCACAAAGGCATGGTTGTAACTTGTAATTCTCATCTCACACTTCAAAGTAAGACTAAGAACTGAGCTTTGTGACTCACCAGGGGTCAAGTCTCTCGAACCAGGGCCACACTGATATCAGGACAGCTAGGACCCACACTATGACACAGCACAGGGCAGCCAGTCTCCACGTCACCAGCTGGGAAAACACCCGGGGTGAGGAAGCTATGAAATGATCACATTTTCCTTATTATTAGTTCTTATAGTGTAGAAATTCGGAAGGATGGCATTTTTCTTTGGCTGGAAAGAAAGCGTTCCACAAAAATGGGAGAAGAGTAACAGGAAAATACTATCTTAATCTAGGGGATGGTTGTATGTGTGACAGTAAAAGAGGAGACGGGGATTTAAATGGGTTTCCACTTACCCGCTTATATCTGAAGGGGTTCCTGATAGCAATGAATCTGTCCAGCACAATCAGACACATCGTACCCAAACTAGCTTGTCTTCCGATAAAGTGGGAGAATCCCTGTAACGATAGTTTGCATAATATTATACCAGGCAATTTAACAGGTCGAGGAATTAGGAGTCTGTCAGCCTGACGCCTCACTTTAATTATATTGGGTTCATTGGAATATATCATTCTGTGTCGGTATTAGGCTAATTTATGCTAATTAAATTCCGAAGTTTGCACTTCAATTCAATCAGTTTGAGGTCTGGTCTACATAGTATGTTGGAATATTTTATGCAATTGACGTTTGGACTCGAAGGATTCATTGAATTTGAATATTAAATTCCCAAGCACGAGCCCTACTAGAATTAGCACTAGCTCGTACCTGGGTCCTGGAGGTATTTGTTGAAAGCACTAGTTCTTACCTAGAGGTATTTGTTGAAAGCAGCTCTTACCTGGAGGTATTTGTTGAAAGCACTAGCTCTTACCTGGAGGTATTTGTTGAAAGCACTAGCTCTTACCTGGAGGTATTTGTTGAAAGCACTAGCTCTTACCTGGAGGTATTTGTTGAAAGCAGCCCTTACCTGGAGGTATTTGTTGAAAGCACTAGCTCTTACCTGGAGGTATTTGTTGAAAGCACTAGCTCTTACCTGGAGGTATTTGTTGAAAGCACTAGCTCTTACCTGGAGGTATTTGTTGAAAGCACTAGCTCTTACCTGGAGGTATTTGTTGAAAGCACTAGCTCTTACCTGGAGGTATTTGTTGAAAGCACTAGCTCTTACCTGGAGGTATTTGTTGAAAGCACTAGCTCTTACCTGGAGGTATTTGTTGAAAGCACTAGCTCTTACCTGGAGGTATTTGTTGAAAGCACTAGCTCTTACCTAGAGGTATTTGTTGAAAGCAGCTCTTACCTGGAGGTATTTGTTGAAAGCACTAGCTCTTACCTGGAGGTATTTGTTGAAAGCACTAGCTCTTACCTGGAGGTATTTGTTGAAAGCATAATTAGCTCTTACCTGGAGGTATTTGTTGAAGGTGGGGTCTGGGACTGTGGGCATGCTGCGGTTGTGGAAGAGGATGGAGACTGCGTAGGGCATGCTGAAGAGGGACACCAGCAGGTCGCTCAGCACCAGGCTCGCCATGAATAGGTGGGAGGAGACCTCCCTTGAGCGGAGTCTGTACAGCGTAGTGAGGAATATGCAGCTGAGAGGGGTTAAATGGAGGGGTTATAAGCTGCAAGGAGAGGGGTTAAATAGAGGGGTTATAAGCTGCAAGGAGAGGGGTTAAATAGAGGAGTTATAAGCTACACGGAGAGGGGTTAAATAGAGGGGTTATAAGCTGCAAGGAGGTGTTAAATGGAGGGGTTATAAGCTGCAAGGAGAGGGGTTAAATAGAGGAGTTATAAGCTACACGGAGAGGGGTTAAATAGAGGGGTTATAAGCTGCAAGGAGAGGTGTTAAATGGAGGGGTTATAAGCTGCAAGGAGAGGGGTTAAATAGAGGAGTTATAAGCTACACGGAGAGGGGTTAAATAGAGGGGTTATGAGCCATGAGGAGAGGTGTTAAATAGAGGGGTTATAAGCTGCAAGGAGAGGGGTTAAATAGAGGGGTTATAATTTAAGCTGCAAGGAGAGGGTTTAAATAGAGGGGTTATAAGCTACAAGGAGAGGGGTTAAATAGAGGGGTTATAAGCTACAAGGAGAGGGGTTAAATAGAGGGTTATAAGCTACAAGGAGAGGGGTTAAATAGAGGGGTTATAAGCTACAAGGAGAGGGGTTAAATAGAGGGGTTATAAGCTACAAGGAGAGGGGTTAAATAGAGGGGTTATAAGCTACAAGGAGAGGGGTTAAATAGAGGGTTATAAGCTACAAGGAGAGGGGTTAAATAGAGGGGTTATAAGCTAAAAGGGGAGGGGTTAAATAGAGGGGTTATAAGCTACAAGGAGAGAGGTTACATAGAGAGGTCATAAGCTACAAGGAGAGGGGTTAAATAGAGGGGCTATAAGCTACAAGGAGAGGGGTTAAATAGAGGGGTTATAAGCTAAAAGGGGAGGGGTTAAATAGAGGAGTTATAAGCTACAAGGAGAGAGGTTACATAGAGAGGTCATAAGCTACAAGGAGAAGGGTTAAATAGAGAGGTTAAAAGCTACAAGGAGAGGGATTAAATAGAGGGGTTATAAGCTACAAGGAGAGGGGTTAAATAGAGGGGTTATAAGCTACAAGGAGAGGGGTTAAATAGAGGGGTTATAAGCTACAAGGATAGGGGTTAAATAGAGGGGTTATAAGCTACAAGGGGAGGGGTTAAATAGAGGTGTTATAAGCTACAAGGAGAGGGGTTAAATAGAGGGGTTATAAGCTGCAAGGAGAGGGGTTAAATAGAGGGGTTATAAGATGCAAGGAGAGGGGTTAAATAGAGGGGTTATAACTTTATAAGTTACAAGGAGAGGGGTTAAATAGAGGGGTTATAAGCTACAAGGAGAGGGGTTAAATAGAGGGGTTATAACTTTATAAGTTACAAGGAGAGGGGTTAAATAGAGGGGTTATAAGCCATGCGGAGAGCTGGGGTTTAAGCAAAGGAGTTGTAAGGAGAAGGGTATGAGAAAAGGGGTTAAATTAAATGCATAAATCTTTGGTTATCTCAATCCAGTCAATCCAGTAACCAAGAGATAAGGAGAATAACAAACCTGCCAAGGAAGGAAGTTAGAGCAATGAAAATGATGAGAACAGCACACGCTACGTCGGCAGGACGTGTAATGATAACATCCACGGTATAACACATCTCTGTACACTCTACCACATCACTCTCATCAACCATGCGTATCTATGGAATATCAGAGTGTAATCTATGTGGGATGGGGAATGCATGTGGGATGGCAATGGGGGTTTATGTGGGATAGGGAATCTATGTGGGGTGGGGATCTATAATACATGGCAGTATCTATGAATCCCGACAGAGATTACTGGGGCGACTGTCCCACAAAGCGCAACAAAAACTGAAATGACACCGGAAATTTGGTATTTCGATATCTACCATTGCACTGCTAAAAAACGAGAAAATAGTTAAAGAAAAGAGTTCAAATAACACGTACAAGGGCAGATAAGAAACCGTACGTTTCATACAAAACATAGACAGTTTATACACACTTCACTGAGAGTCTCTGTCAAGTCTGCTGAAAGGTAGGGGTATGCAATTACGGGAATTTAGTAGATTATCGAGGACCTCAGAAACAATTCCGTGCTGGTATTACAGCGGTATAACACTTGCATTCCGGTCTAACGTTGATTTGTTTTGACGGTGTAGCGCTCAAAGTCAAGAGTACCAGGCATGACCTTTACCTCTTTATAAGTTTATAATACAGTACAAGTGCAGTTGTTCAGGAAAGTCAGGATGTTAGGAGTGAAATGATTGCTGTGAAGCACAAGTCCAATACAAATGTCAATTGATGGTATCAGACTCCTAGGAGATGTTAGCCAGGGGTGCAGCTAATATTTCATACTAAATCTAAGCAGCATAACGTCGAATATCTGAATTTATTAAGTTTTTTAAAATATGAGATACGATGGCTCCCATGGTTAGGATCTAAGCATCCATTTTAGCATTTTTCATACAATGAAGCGTAGCAATTTAAGTGGGCATTTATTGTGCACAGTTCTTGTTTAGTTGTTTGAGCATGTCTTCCATTTTCACATAAGAAGTTGAACTGAGGTTAGGGCACTTAAAATTCAGTTATCTGTCACATGAAGGTCTACTGTCTATCATAGGAAGAACTCCTGTTCTTAATCAGATCAACGTCTCAATCAGATGAACAAGCTGGTTAGAAGGGCGTGCCTCTGCAGGCGAACAATCACTGAAATGCGTCAAAAATCCTCATAAACGGTTGCAGTTCATCACGAATTAAATACTTCAATGCGAATTGGTTAAGAAATCTAAAGTCTTAAAAGCTGATTAATGATTTGAGAGCCCTGAAAGGCACTAACTGACCTTCCTCAGCTCTTAGTCTACGCTTTTAAACTACCAGATCCCACTAAACACTGGACGACGTGGTGGTCCTAAAGACAGCAGAACTCTCCTGCAGAAAGTCACTGCAGCGCTCATCCAACTTCCCAACAAGTAGACTTACCTTATCGGACATAATTATCAAGGACATTATTCACGCTGGGTGCTGAACGTGAAAGTAATCACGGACAGTAATGTCCGTGATGATTATGTCCGATAGGGTAGCTGCTAATAGCATACTCTATAATATGTAGAAACATCCAGGATTCTCACAACTTCACAGCAGCTAGAGGGATACCAGTAAGTACTGGAAAGTACTACGGAAAAAGAAGAGAATTAGGCCCGTCGTGACGGCGTGAGCTACGAGAGATTTGATGGAATTTACTGATTTAACAAAGACAGCGAGCGTGTCTCATTGAATCTGTGCTAATGGACACTACATCGAGCAATCTACCAAGGGTAAAGTAATCCCCGCAAATGTCTAAATATGTAAGAACATCATTCCTTACTTCCTAACACCCTTGTTCCATATTGATATATTGATAGAATATTCCGAATAGACCTGAAAAAATCCCAGAGACGCTCTGAACTTTTTGGCACGCAGGGTGAATTTAGAAATTTTTGGGCGCAGGGTGAATCGTAAACACGGCTATACTCGATGGGCAAGCACATCATAATCTAAGGGTACATTTGGGATGCATCGAACTACCAAGTCACGAACATCTGACTCGATCTTCCGTCCCTAGCACAAATTATACCTTAACAAAAACAAATAGTGGAGAAAAAGGGAAAAGTAGCTCCTTCTCAAGTTCAGATAGCTTCGAACTCAAAACTTCGCGGCACTGCAGAATATACATGCTGAAGAAGCACATAATACGTCATGAACGATTGTTCGATTAGGTTCAAATTCATAAAGACAACGCACCAATTAATGTTCAGACATTAGAAGAACTCTTGAATATCTACCCTTCAGAAGCATATTGGGGGGCTGTAAATAGCTCAGTGAATGTGATTTAAGAGAGAACGGCTTATTTTAAACCTACGTCAAGAAACTGGGATGGAATGTGCAGTAAAAGCAGTGCATCCTAGTGTGTGATATCGAGCGTGGCGGGACACTACTCCGTACTGGGGTTATTGATACTTCTATACTTGCTTCTCGAAACAATTGAAATCATTGTTATTCGAATATCTTCTTCCCTAAGAAGATAAGTACTGGAGTAGAAGAAGACAAGTAGTACTGGAGTATTCAGCGATTCACAAGCGATTTATCCATATCACCAGAAACACAGTTATACAGTAGTAAAATGAAGTAAAATGAAATCTTTAGTTTCTTCAGCCATAATTCGAGGCAAATTCTCTGAATTCTCTTACGAAGAAACGACGAAGCATCCTTACGGCAAAGTTTCCCACTGATCGTGGCACTGAATAAGAAACACGACATTGCTGTGAGCTGTGAGAATGGTGCAAAGCATCCACAGAATTTCTAGTTACTACTGAGAACTGTAAATCTCAAATCGCAAATATTAGAGATTTCGTGAAGCAAAACATGCAGCTTATGAAATGAGATTATTATTAATTCCATGACTCCCACCTCACTTGCGATGGAGGTATATCTTGCAATATGTCGAATTGCCGGTCAACATACAGTTACTTAGAAAATACAGTAACATTAGAAAATTCATAGGATTTTCAATTAATAAAATAGCTAAGGTGTTTTATTAAATAGAATTGTGGATGGCACAGTATGATATGAACAAGAATATAGAAACGTTTAAAAAAGCTTAATTCATTCATCAAAATTTTAATACAAAAGACATCATCAAAATCAATCATTTAGTGGATATTTCCAAGTAAAGAGCCATACATAAATTACGTGACTGCTTATGGACCGTGTAGTTGTCGACTCATTTTCTGAAACACAGCTTTACAATTATCCAACTATCGACAAAGTATTCGCACAATAGTAGGTAGCATCGAGAGGTAGGATAAATTGGATTAGAAGCTATGTGGGAACTGGGAACACAAAATTAATCGAAAATAGATAATATGAGCGATATGGACGAGGATTATACACACAAAAATGATTTAAAATCACAACTAAAAATTGAAAAAATGATAAAATTACTTGAGATGATCATGAATTAAAAAGTAAAGAACAAAAACTGGCAATTAATTCATTAATGAGTATTTAATGACGGATGTTTTAACTTCTGATAACATCAAAGTCAAACGATCAAAAGTAAAATGAAAAATCTCAGAAATTAGAGCAAAAATAAGGAAATGAAATAATTCTCAAAATAAAATGAAATCATCACACAACTATCAATCTATATTATCGCATATGTTATTAGCACAGATATTTATTTACGTACACTTCGATTTAATGCAATCAATTTGGAATATGAAATTTGCGCTTTTCAATAAATGGGTAATACTATTTGTCTATAATAATTTAAATAAATGGTGATAATTAATAATGACAATCTCAATTTAGAATATCTTAGAAAAACTACCGTTTTTAGACAACAGACAAAAATCAAATTTCCCTCAAACAGGAAAATATGGAAAGGTAGGTATTTCATGGCTCATTCAATCCTTGACTTACGGTATCTTTTTGAAACAAGAAAATTTTAATGTGAAATTTTTAGGACAGGAACTTCCCCGCCATACATCAAATTCAATCTAGAATAAGCGTTGAAAGGTTGAACAATTGAACATAGAAAAAGTTGCTACATTACGAATTGGTCACCGAAGCGAATGGACGAGTGCATTAAGTACACTTAAGAACGGCGTCACTTAATTAGTGCGGTTTGGAAAAAACCGCACTAATTAAGTGTATAGTATTTAAGTGCGCATAAAATTAAGTGTATGCTAATTAAGTGAACAATTTTGTGAATTTTGCGTTTTTTCGATTTTGTTTTTTTGGGACATGAATTAATGAATAAATATACTACCGGATTTGAATCTATAGGTCCTTGATAAGTTTGTAGTGGCCAAAAAAAATAAGTGTAATTAAACGAGCTGTATATCGTGACCCTTAGCTAAAACTTAAATAGTTTAAAGAAAGAAATTGTAAAGGATACTATAACCTATTACTGTAGAAAATTTGATCTATTTTCAAAATTGCTAAATTTTCGATTGTTGGTCCTATGAATATGCAATCAGGAGGAACATTTCAAATTCATTCAAATTTCCACATCGTTTTCTATCTCGTAAAAAACCGCACTAATAAAGTGCTTCGATCTTAAAGTGCGCGCAAATTACGTGATGCTGTTCTTAAGTGTACTAAGGTATACTATTATAATCATTATATGGAAGGTTACGATGACAAAAAACTGAGATTCCGGAACCAGATTACAACTGGACCAAACAACAGTAATTCTCCCCACTCAGGTCTGATGACCCTCGTCTGTATTGAACGCTTTTATAGATATTGAAGCATTGAGCTCTCTTATGCTCCTATGGTTGCTGAAAGAGCATATAGGCAGTAAAATAAACGTTAAGGGTGAAATTCGGAGCAGCACAATTTGAGGCAATTAACTCAATGCAGCGAGTAACTACATGGTAGTTTAGCATCACCTAATGTAATTGCATTTAATATTCCGTAGCAATTTATATGCGTGGAAATTCAACGATATATTCGTTGAGTTCAATGTTAGAATATGCAATTATACCCATTATCGACATTAGAAATATTTTTCCACTTTACAAATTTACCCAACTATTTGTAGGAAACGCTTGTTGACGTAGCAGTCGTTACTGAATTACTTAAACTAGTTCCTCCCAGATCACATACAGAAGAAGAAGAATTGCAATCGTTTCTCTGGAGAAACAGCGTTTAAATTTCCTCTCCTGTAAATCAGTAACAGATTCAGAGAGTGTGGCAACTCTCCAGGTGAGTGGTTCTCCTTTCTGGCATTGCTCCACAGTTCTAGAGTTCAAGACTTTGGGCACAAAGACGCAAAAAAGGGGATCAATTATGGCCGACACTTACTTATTGTGGGATTACTGATAGTTGATAAGTGTACTGGGCGCTATAACGTTTGCTGAATTGTAATACTATTGCACTAAAACCCGCGCTTAAAAACCTGCAAATTTACTTCAATAGTTAGATATTAGATAGTTACCTGTATTGCGTTAAATAGCAACCGGGGAAAGGGGAGCAATGGAGAGTATTCCAAATCCAAGCCCATTGCCCAAACATCCCAGAAGGGAATTGATACCTACAGACCCTGGGGAAGAACGATTCTCCTCCAAAAAGAAAGTTGTTTGGATAGAGGAAATACTGTGCGCCGGGAAACATCATGAAAATCAGAACTCAAAATTGTAGAAGCTCCAATTCACGATGATACTAAGTAACTACACTTACTAACTATTTAACAGTACAGAGTATTAAGAGTAGGTGTAGCCAATGTGAGCATCGATGTGGGTAATCTATGAGTCTGGGAGTCTATGATAAAGGTCATTCGTCATGCTGCTGCGGGACAAATCATGGTTCATATGGTTATGAGCAGAAACGTGACTATTATAAATATTATATACCATCGTTAAACAATAAACATGTATAGGTACTCCATCAAACTTCCATTGGTGTCAACTGTCAACTTTTCCATTTCTACTTTTCAATGATAGTGATATTCATATCATATTCATTACCGTTATTGGCGTTATATCAACTTTGTAAGTTTTGACTTAAACAGAATATAATTATTAATCCCTTGTTTAATAGATGTGACTCACATCGCTGTCAAGTAAACTCTCAGGGCCTAAAGCGTATAGTACCTGATACATTTCATAACAGTAAATAATTATGTAATATATGAACACTAATTATAGCACATTCTATGCTAAGAATAGACCAAGGGAGGCCCCATTCGAGCACCTTCCAACTTGAAGTCGAGTTAAACTTGACGTATTTGAATTGTGCCGGTCTGTGTCGCATGACACAGAACTTTCAACTGACCTTGGGCAGAAACTGAAACACCGACAGACTCGAATATGCGACTGAGTGTCTCAAGTAAATCTAAATTCGTTTAGTAAGATCAAAGTCTCGGATCACATGATCGAGACCAAGCCGGCACTATTCAAATGAGTCGATTATAAATCTCTACAAGAAGCCTACGCAGTTGGGGGCTGACTCTTGTGATGCCTCAACTGATTTCCGCAAAACGAGCCCAGCCTCAAGTCTCACTTTAATACTTTAATAATTCCGGTGCTAAACGGGCTAGGAAAGTGTCCAAAGGTTCTTACCAATCTGTAAATTAGTGAGTAACTGGAGCGAGATGCATTGTCATAACTCCAGGGTAGCATTGTTATCTAAGTGCCTCTAGAATAGATAAACGGTATTGGAGTTAAAGTGACGCCGTTTAAGACGCCCTGTAATAGGATAATACGATGGTAATAATTAAATAGCCGGTATCACGATGATTGAATAGAACGCGTATGATAATATGTGCTCAATCAATGAGAGATGCATATGGGGGATAAGTATAGAGCTATAGCTATTGAGCCATGGAATGGTCTAAGCACTAGAACTGAGAGCATCTACCCCACTATCTAGGGAGCTGGGGTTCAAGTTGTCACTGAGCCAGTTACTCATGATACAGAGCTGCCAACATCCTCAGTAGTCAGTACTACCTTACTATTGAAGTATTTAGCACAAGTACCCTTAGTCCTCACCTGGGCTTGACAATACTACTTCTTAGAAGCTCTTTGTATCTTGATATCACCTGGAAGCCACAAAGAAGAAAACCTGCAAACCTTATTGAACTAAACCGAAGATGGATCCCACGCAGCTGCAGAAGAATCTCCATTCTCCAGCGCACAGAGGCAAAGTTTAAGACTTTGTGCCTATCTTATTATGCGATATTTGCTGCATTTTCAGAATTCCAGAAACTGGAGAATTTCGGAAACTGGAGTGTCAGAATTTCAAGAACTGAAATCAAAATATTAAAAGTGGTCTGATTTTATTGCAAACTGTTCTCTACAGTCCTGAGATGTGTTCCAGGGTACAAAGTTACAAAGATTATCCCAACCCACGGCGGGCAAAATTAGTCAAAAACAAGACCCCAAAAGTTTTGTATATAAATTTTACAAAGGTACACCCTTTAATTCAAAGAAAATTATCTTACCAACGGAACATCAAAAGTTTACAGATATACTAGGTCGAGATCTATGAGGTAATTATCATCAATTATCACGCAATATGAACTAAAACTGTTAAACAGAATATTTGTTAAACCTGGAACAGCTTGTTCTAACCTGTTCAATTTACTTGTTAATGGAATATAACGTACCTTCTTACCTTCTACATAGCACCTGTTCTGTACCTTGTTGATATATGCATATTTTATAAGTTATGAAGTGACATGTTATTGCCGGATAATTCATTAGGTCATATTGCCTGGCACATACCTTCTGTTATCAACCTAGCTCGACTCGAAATCAAAGCAATGGTCTACAATATTATTGTGAAAAGGACGATGAAAGAGAGGTTTCTGGCTTGGACTCTATTCGGTTGAAGCAGGAGCTACAATTGTTCATACTAGGGTTACCACTTAGCCAGAAGACCCGGCTGCTGACGAACACTTCGCACTTGGCAAGTACTGGGGCTGCAGTAGCCAGCTCTTCAGTAAATAAGTGCCTCTATAAAAGGCAACATTTTCATGATTTAACAGGATGCGAACACTAAGGGATGGAAATAGAAATATAGTTTATCGGCAGAAACTAAATAGGCGTTTTCAAAATAATATGCTAAACTTATGCAGCATAAAGAGATATTTATGTTCGACAGCTTAGACGTACCTCCTTGACCATTGCAGGTTAAGGAGCTTAAGAAAAGTCCTCATGAAATATATACATAATTTTCTTAACGATACGTATGACATTGCGACAGGAAAACTGAGATTAAAGAGTCTTAGTGAACACAAATCCCTGCAGTTAAAGATGCCCTTGAGCTCTTTTGACAGCAAGGATAAAATGTTAAATGACTCGTAGCTATACGGAGGCATACGCCAATAATTGTGGTACATCTCGCCCCTGAGCCATGATTCTCAACGAGTTTACACTTTAATATAACTAAGCGATTTAGCAACTTAGTTATTGGATACGCACGAAACGAATGGGATTCCTTCCCAGCCAGCATTGATAAGCGCTCATTTTTGGGTCAGGTGTACAATTATAAACTTACATAATTACATAAGTATAAACACGTTCTTATAGGCCTACCAGAATGCGGAATCTAAAGATGACCGTACTTTACAGCGTTACTTTTCAATTTTTACATGACTGATGACATAGTTCAATGAAGCCTATATAACTGGAAGACACAAGAAGGGAAAAATTGACGAAAGACCACACGGATGATACCTCATAATGCAGCCTCCATTAATTGCAGAGAGCAGTCTGAATCCCGATTGTGTTCACTGTTGAGTTCGTTAACCCTACTGCAGCTACCAGCAATTTGCATGTCATTAACGTGTGCTTAAACATGTTTTAAAATCAGTAAAACGCACATATTCTTATTCGAATGGCGAAAGCATGTCATACTGCAAAGCTATATGGAGACTGAAGACTAGTGGAAACGTGGAGTAAGGTTATTAACTGCTTAACTACGCGAGTAGAAGGGGTGTAATGAAGTCACGTAGGTATTACTGATGGGGTTTAAGGGGTGCTATGAACACGTAATAGGTACGTATTTTTATCTTCTAGCCACAGTACAGAATTGCTGTACCCTGATCAGTCCACGTCAGTTAGGTTAGTGGAAAGAAGAAGGGAAGATCATGCTAAAAATATAAGAATCATTAGCTAATAATATGAACAAGTGAAGAATGAATGGTACTAATAATAATAAAAAATAAAATTCCAGGGGCGAAATTTAGACAAATTTTAGGTATTCAACAACAATAAACAATGATAAATCCAAAATGTATGCCTGGTCATCACTGGCCAAATTAAAACCACAAAACAATCCGAATCTCATGAGTGATTGATTCATTCTCCCAGAGAAAAATACACCAAGGAAGACACATGTAGTAGTAGACCTTATCAGCAGGTGGTTGACAATCAACTATCTAGCGGCTCCGAATTAGTGCTAACGTTTAGTAAATTGAATTAATTGAAGTTAGTAGGGATATCAAGTGTTAGACGACGGCTCATATTATCCCACAGTCACGCATCACTGTTGGGGAAAGAACATTCGCCGAACAATTCAATAAATAATTACATAAATTAACATATTGTTTGTACCTACTACCTATCATGAATTAGTTCACTGATACCTGGCGCACATACAAAACAATAAGATGAACTTTTCAAATTCAACAATTAATATCATTTTACTGAAGGTATCCAATATCACTGCAAATCAAAGCAAATCGAATGAAAAACATTTGTTGGAAGATCTGAAGGAGCAGTGCTTAATGTCATTGATACAATCAAGGGTAGGTAGGTAAGTTGATTTGACGAAAGGTTTCAACTTTTCCAGAGTGATGCCAGCGGTGCATATAATCCAATACAAATTTTTCTTTGCATCTTTATTACCTATGGTTCACATTTCGACTTTCCTAACGCTATAAAAGTCAGTGTGCCCAAAATAGCTAGATTAAGTTAATCTAAGATTTTAACCGGCTCTCTGACTCTTTCCACACTCAAATTAAGAAATCGTCCTCAATCAGAAACTATATTAGTATATTGAAAAGAGACGTAACATCCATTAATGTGGAAAACCCTGGCAAATTTTCAAGTTTATAAATAGAACTTGGGTCTTAAAATTAAAAGTTTGTGGAGATGGGAGAGTTGGATGCTCTTATATAAGCCTGCACTTTTGTGCTATGGGAGTATGGGCAGTTGCCTTTTACGAGGCAAAAGCTCCACAGTGACAGGAGATAAAACTTCAATTAGGTATACTTAACTAAATATCATGCTTTGATAAAAGCTTCGTTACAGGCCACGCGGTTTGCGTGACATCTGTGCTAGCCGAAGTTTCTGCAGAAGGAACCACCCTCACTGAGAGGTTGGGCAACTGCTGCTGAGGGAGCTCCACTACTGACAACGCTCAAGTGCAGTCTCACTGAGACAAGTCAGAAGTGGAACCAAGTGCCGAGAGTCAGGATGTCCGAACTAACCGTGTAACAATGCAGGCAGGAACTAGCAAAAACACTGAAATAAGATGTTCCCACAGAGCAGACATCGTTATATAACAGGGGATATAAGAAGTGTTCCTGAAATGCAGATTTACAGGGGAGTAACTTGGTCCAAGAAGCTTATTCTAGACACATCAAAAGATCAATCTCGTACTATTTCTTACTGAACCGCTATTAGTTTATTAGATGAAACTAGCCATTTATTTAACACTGTCTATTCAAAGACCATTAATTAAAATGAAAACTAAGAATGAAAGGGTGTAATGCTGCGTATTTTCTTTTAATTAGACTTTGCCAGGTGTAAAGACTTCTAAAACTTATTTTTACGGAGGTATGTAAAAATCAAGTATGTTGATGAATGATTTAATTAAAAACTGTAAAAACGGATAGTTTTAGCAAGAAATCAAGGCAAAAATTAAATATTCAGGAAAGTTTTACCATGATTACCCATTGCATGAGATAAATAAAAGGACTTTTGAAAGTCAGGATTCAACAATATTAGTATGTTGAATCAACATAGGTACTGGAAAAATGTTTTTCCATCTACGTTAGTATGCTGAATCAACATAGTAGGTACTGGAAAAACATTTTCGATCGGCTCCATTTTTACCCACTCGTCGGCTAAAAATTTCTATTTCACACTGATTAATGATGTACTAGAATCACAATCATTCGATCATTTAGGAGGGTTTTGATGGGCAGTCCCCAGGAGCCAGCGGCACTAATGAAATGGAAATAACTATGAAAATGAGTTATACCAATCTACTGAATGATGCGTCGTACACTCACAGATGTGTACGCTTTTATAGTTATAGAGTTAAAGTTGGTTACCTCAATTGAAAGCGAGAGTCTGAAATTAAAAATTTAGAAATTGCAGTGAATACTTGAATAGTGATTCTTTAATAAAATATTTCAGCTCATTCCCACGGCCAGAACTCATAAGTGCTTGCTTTTAATTTGTTGCTTCGGAGGAAAATCAGGGCTCCGGAAGCGCAGTTCCAAGAGAGAATGCTTCGAATATCATAGTTGGATTAGGATTGATGAATCTAAAAAAATTTTCGACGAAGGCTTCAACTTGCAGTTTTACAGCTATGGAATTCAAGATCAAGACAAAATCAAAATCAGGACACACAACAACCCAGTCAGATTGTTCCGTGCCTTACGGCTTAGGATTGGAAGTGACGCATTGGCCTTATGAACTTATGCGTATACGCGTAAATTATTGCTAAATTGTTCATAATAATAGATGATCTATGGGAATTTGGTGACGATCATCGATTATTACTAATGGAATGAGAACCGTTCCACGATATGGTCTCCATGTCTCATGCATCACTGACCGTAGAGAATTATAGTTTCTGTGTTTGCTGTTTTGTCCTCGGGCATATCAGCCATTTTTCAGAATGCAGCTGAATATCGTACTGCACCGGAGAGTTGAATCTACCAATAATTACACGTGCTGCAGGCTATGCAGCTCTTGTATCAAATCACACAAATCACGTTCCAGAGTTCACACTAATAGCTGGACACGTGTGAACTGTATTAAGAGTCAAAATCCGAGCGTTTGAACTATCTTGAGAACTGACAGGTAGTACCAAGTCAAAGTGAGATCTTATGAGCTGTCAGGTACCTTGTCAAGTTAAGCTGGCCCGTGAAAATATAAAAGTCCAAAGAGTTGATTATCTACTATCAGTATCAATAGTAGGGGTAGCAAGCCATTGATTGAGTACCTTCCTAACCATTGAAACATACTAAGATAGAGACACAATATATACGAAAAGAACAGTCAAATTGTTTAGAAGAAATCATGTCAGTCAGCCACTGTGGAGGTTTCTTCTAATTGTATTGGCCCGCACAGACCAGGCAAAACAAATATCATGAAGTACAGGTAGCCATTAAGACATCCAGAATCAGTTATTACAGAATTATATGCCTTATGTCGTCAAGGAATTGAACTCATAAGAAGACAACAATTTGCAAGGTCCGCATTACCTCATTGGACTTTGTCTATGGACGATGGACATAATAATATCAGAATTAACAGCATAATTATCATACAGCTATTGACTATGCCTATTTAACTTGACAAAGGTTCCATTTGCAAGTCTCCAAGGTATGCAGCTCCATTCTACGTCATCACATTGCCCACAATAGTGGATATTACGTAAGTTAATAATTATCAAAATGTTTCTCGTTCTTGTTTCATTATATCTAAGGTGGTAATTGCAGGAGTGAGACCTACAGAACATCACTGCTCTGTCATTTAAGACTTTAAAATGAATTTCAAATTCGTATATTTGGGATTTGGAAAATTGTTTTTGTTTGACTTATAGGAGTCTTCAATTCATTAATCATGGAGGGAATTTACAAAAAGAAATAGCTAAAGACATTAATAAGCCATGTAGAATAAAGAATAAGCAAGCAAACCATGAGATCTTGGCTATGGTCTTGAACATAATATATTCATATTATGCTCCCACTTATTACAGCTGTCTAAGAAATGTCAAATACTTTGAACCAGCATTTGTTGTGTCACAAAGAAAATAGAACATGCTGCACCTTAATAAGTTTATGTCAGTTTCTGTCACAGTATGACTAAGATTATAAAAAATTATATTCAGTGGTTGTACCGGGTGTTTCAAGACATGTGCCCAAATTTGAAATCTTACTATATATAATGCGTGTTATATTTTGAGCCGATTTGGGAGAACCAAAGCAGATAGGCTTACCAAACTTTGAAAAATGGTTCAAAATGACTATAAAATAGACTAGCTATATTTTTTTTTGTGATTTTTCCCCGTTAGGGCCTTGTTGTTTATGTTTTGTTGACTTGTGCTGCAGCGTGTTTATGCTGGTTACATAATCGGTCATAAAATCAAAACGACTCATTGGATCTTTGCATACTTTAATGTCAAGTTTCCAACCAAATTTCAAGGTAGGTGATCAGGGGAACATGTCAACTTCTTACGTCCAGTATATTGAAAAAAAATCATCAAAATTATTCAGCTGGGATGCTTCTTGTTCTCCCACAATCGTCGCTCAAAGTTAGGACAACAGGCGTTACAAATTCAAGTAGGCAACGAAATTATTCTTTAGTCGTGTTGCAAAAGACTTTGCAATAAATCAGAAAATAATGAGAAATTTTTTCGGCCACCCTGAGGGCGTGGGAGGCCACGCCCTTTTTTTCATAAAAATTAAACTTTCGAATTTTTCAAAAATTCCTTGAGAATTTTGTCGAATTATCTGAGGGGCGTGGGGAGGCCACGCCCTTTTTTCCGCAAAAATTGAACTTTCGAATTTTTTCAAAATTCCTTCGCCATCGAGTTGCTCATGATGAATAAAATTTTTGAGAATTTTGTCCGAATTATTGGGTCACCCTGAGGGGCGTGGTAGGCCACGCCCTTTTTTCGCAAAAATTAAACTTTCGAATTTTTCAAAATTCCTTCGCCATCGAGTTCCTTATGATGAATACTAATTTTTAGAAATTTGTCCGAATTATTGGGTCACTCTGAGGGGCGTGGGAGGCCACGCCCTTTTTTTCGAATTTTTTCAAAATTCCTTCGCTATGGGTTACCGTTGGGCGCGCGGGAAGCTTTTTTTCACAGAAATTAAAGTTTCGAATTTTCCCTCCAAACTCGCACGGTCAAATCACTGTAAGGGACATGTGGCCGTTAGCTCATGCGGCTGCCATCATTCGCCGTCCGTAGGACGGGAACCGACTAGTCTTAATAATTTACTTAGTGAAGGATCAAATTAGGCGCAAACAGTTTTGAGAAGTGCCAGAAGTATAACCCCTCCATCACAACAAGGTCCAGGATGGCCACCATCAGCAATCGCGCAGATATATAAATAGCACAAGAAAACAGGGATGCATACTTTAAATGTTTCGGTTATTCGCTGCACATGACCACTGACCAATGAAATCCAAGTTTGGGGGATGTAACGCGTGATCCTAGCGCGGCTGTCAACAGACTCACGCGTATACAACCTGTGGTTATCTGATCAGTTGAGGGAGGCTTAGATGTTTACTGGTTATTGAGAATAAATACCGAAACCGAAAATATATTGATAACAAGTTTAATATCTGAATCACGCAGGTGATACTAACGCCACTTTTTTTTCTCTAAAAACGCTATTGAGAGGGAAGAGATAACCGCTATGGACGTCGTCTGAGTGAGAAAAAGTCATAACCTGCAAGGAGAATCATTGAAATATTGAATGCCATGATTCGGGTGGGTCTACTGGGTCGCCAGGGCTAGTAATGAGATGCCGTCTTGTCTGTGACGCTGGTGGTCATGACAGTTAATAGGATGATCATTGGACGGGAAATGAACAACTGATATCAGCTACGAGGATACTATAAATACATAAATGTTTGATGACGTCAAATCATTCTATCTGACATTAATATCAGCCTGGCAAACAGCTTTAGAATTGTCAAGCATCGATGATGATAGTTGGTCGCTCATAATAATATTATCATTATCCACTGTTCATGAATATTTGGCTAATAACAATTTAAATTTGACGCAATATTATTGCAATTCCCCGATTATTCAAATCTTTGAAATGCTGCACTGCGCCTTAGCGGCCTGAATATGACTTGGGGACAACATTATTTTATTGGTATTCTCAGTGGTAAATTTCTATTGCAACTAGCACAACCTTTCCGATTCTGCAGCAGGAAAATTTCGGTTCCAATTGCACGGCAGTGAAAAATTATGGCCATAGACGCGGACCGGACGACGGTAACCATTTAATCTCCCAGATTTCTTGTGGCACCGTTTTTGCATAAACATTCCCAAACAGGATGATCCTATGATCGACAACACTATTATGCAAATGATTCAGAATTCTTCTGTAGGTAATCCTAATTATATTCAGTCTGTGCAGTTCTGCCAGCAACTCTCAATTTATGTCAAGTTAACTGTTTCATTGGAAGATTAGTGGAACACCGCAATCATCATGGCATAGAGAAACAAATAAAAGGGCAACACGATTTCAATGGGTGCACGCCGTCAAGCTGATTGTAAGATAGTATCACTCCCACAATCAAAAATACAGTGTACGGTTCACTGACAAACATTAAAAGATTGTAAGATAGTTGCACTGTTGTAAGCACTGTAGTAAGATTGTAGCTCACTGCCCCCAAATAAAAACACACTGCACGGTTCACTGAGACACATTGAAAGACAGAGTGGCATGATTAACGAGGCTGTATGGTAGCTGCCATACAGTATACACTTCTGTAGAATATATAATGACATTAGTGGCAAAAAGAAAGGGGCATTATGTACTACACGGTTCATTGTCATCCAATCAACTGGAGTACTTTGCACCACTTCGAAAGAGGAGGTGTCTTTACAGGATGTAGTCTGTGATTTCTGCAGTATTCATTAGCACTTCGACCCATTAGAAACACTCCTTGTTTACGATATACTGCAATGTATTGTCCTACAAAGAATGGGGCTGCGCCCCGCCTTCTCGTTAACTATGGGGTGATCTAAGGAGAATGTAAGGAGACAGCAGACGCAACATTGTTTTAATCTTTACTAAAAATATTGCAAATCCGGCAATAAAAATTCTCACACGCCAATTATATAACTAGTTTATATATCCCAATGAAAATTACATTATGCCCTTGAGCCCATAATTATGTCCACCCAAATAAAGTCAGACAACGTTAATAACATGGAATGTGCGCCCATTTTAAAGAGTTAATGTTGGCTAAGATTTATCCATTTTATTTTTCGGTGGCATCTACTCTTTGACATCCAATGTAGGTACTATACTAGAATAGAATATTATAAAGTCGAATTACAACACGTTATGTCAAACTTCTCTGAAAAAGGGGTTAGAAAACTCAGGACTCTGTCACAAGCTCATGCACACAAAACTTCACAGTAACATATAAAATGCTTGGCAGCAAGGTTCAAGTTGCGCCATAAGCTGGGATTTACCTATATCTACTGAATTAAGGTTTGCGGATGTTATTTTAGCACCGAGATACAAAAATAGGAAAGTTTGAAATGAGTAAACACAAAACATGAAACATGTAGATTGTATGTGGCCAAACTAAAGTTCGAGCTTTGCACTATCTTAGGTGCGAAAAATGCAAACAGAATTACTCTGGCAGGTGGGAAAACTTTCAATGGAAGGAATGCCGAATTCATAACTTGGTGTCCAATTAATCTAATTTGCTGAAAATGATACGAGCCCTGAACTGGGTGCGCGATGCGATTTTCCTGATGACATTCACTCAACAATAGAACAATGCCCTGAAACATTGGCTTCCATGCTTCCTATCTGCGGGCACAAACTCTACTGAAGTACTGAGTTCATGAAATCAAGTCGGATTACTGGCTATATTACTGAGACACTGAATCATGAATTGTGAACGGCTTACACGATAAGAAAAAGGTGCTTTTCTATACCTAAGGTAACATCTGCATAAAATTAATAAAATATATGTAAATTGGAATATACGCTGTATTGAGCTCATACCTTAATATTCCTGGTGTAAAAATCGCAAAAACTTGGGTATAAATGTTTTTGCGTTATTTTCTACAGAATCGGATTGTAAAGACAACGAGTACATACCTTTTTATAAGTAAATTAGTAAATTATGCAATTTGATTCACAGAACAAAATTATGAACAAAACCAAGTTATAATTACAAGGGTATTATGTATACATAATTATACCGCTGTCCACTGGTCATGTGAGTGAATATGAGAAAAACAAGTATAGATTAGCCGATGGGATACAATACCAACCGCATGGTAACTCCGGGTACTTTGGTAACAGGAGACAGGAAACGGTCTTGGCAGGTGACTCCAATGAAACCGAATGCAAGGCAAACCTCTGGCAAACAATAATAACATGCGCTGTGGTTATGCGACCAGAACAATCCTTAGAATTACTCTAACACCAGCACTCCGTGACATACAGCAATTACCACATTCTCCTCTCGAGCTACAGTAATTACAATTATTATTGTGTTCCAGAAGCCTAGAAGCTGTTACCACTGCCATCACCAGTGCCATGTCACCACAATACTCTTTGTTAAACTTATATAGCGTACGTTGGATACATTACAAAAATACAAATACGAAACTCGTTAGTTCTCTGCACTTTCTGGTGTAGTTTGAGCAGGGATCAGCGCAAATATATAGTTCCAGCCGCAGTAATTCTGTCAGAAGTTGAGAGGTTGGCAGGAGCATCCCAGCAGCTGTTGACACACGCAAAACATACACGGCAATATATCCCGCAAACAAAAAGGACGCAATTACGCGTCACCAATTGAGCAACTAATTAACTGTGGAAATGACGCTCTCTCCACCGCCTGCAATTCCAGAGCTTGTCTGCGAGGGCGGTGCTGCTGACACATCCGGGCACTGAACCACAACGGAACCGCTACGTATACTGATAACAGCGCGTGGCAATACAAGAAGTTGCAAAACTAACTGCTCTGCTGCACTTATGCCGACTGCTTGTATCCCTGCCAGCAATACTGTAACCGAACTATTACCACAGCGAGGGAGATCAAGGTTCAAGTGTAAAAGTAGGTTAGTAGGAACCTACTTTGATGCAAAGTGAGGAGTGTGACTAACAAAGACAGCCTAATGTGGTCCATCACAGATGTAACATGGAATGTTGTTCAAAGATTAGCCCGGTCAGATGGGGAATGTCTGATAAAGGTTGCCAAATACTCAGTGTAATTGAAAAGAGGAGGTCAAAAGAGTGTTCATGAGTCGGAAATGTTAGAAGAAATTCAGATACTTAGCTAAAGAAAGATTCACTAAAATAACCGCGAAAGAGGGAAAACAAAATCAAACTTCTATTTAGTGCTAAATAGACGAGGGGCGGGGGGGTGTACTGTAATAACTGCCCAGTGTCCCATTTGATAAATTTGAATATAACATACACTATATAGATTATAGAGGGACACTATCCCGCTATGTAAGCAATATTCAAAACTATCGAATGTCTTATCGCGGTGAAGTTGAAAATACTGCGAGTGTCCCTGCACGCCCGTCTGTTTGGCATTGAAGAGTAGTGACTAGTGATGATCTAGCTTGGCAGTGGAGAAGTGAGGGAGTGCTTATGTTGGACAACAAGTTGGCCAATGAATTACGAAACCTTTCATCTGAAGCGGTTCTAGTATATTAACTTATTAAACAAGCATGCGGCCTTGATCATCTCATAAAATGCACTTTCCACACGGGACACCTATATCGCATATAGATCTGTGAGAATTAACAGCAATCAAATCAAAGACACCTATTGCAAGAACCCAGCAAATTTAATACAAAGGCTTTACCTCGGGGGACCTTAATAGGCTTGTTCATCAGAGATTTGACCTTGCACACGACAGAGAAAATGTGACAATAAGAGAGATTAATCACATTCAGCTGAGATTGAATTAGTTACTTCTTCATCGCAACCGTTAGTAGTCCTCAGCTTACAGCTACGAAACAAGATTTCTTAACCTCAACTATTAAACGACATGGTTAGAAGTTAGGGTATCAAAAACCTATTTCTAATATACCTACTCCAACATCAAACATGTGTAGGTCACGACTTCTAATTAACATAAACAAAGTTGAAAATGGTTCCTGATATAGAATGCAAATATTTGAAATTTTTTGTCTCAAATCAGTTGATAAGGAAAGAGTTCTTATACTTGTAAAAAACGGAGAACCAAATATTGCTATACTGCAAGGAGTCTTGCAGCTGCAGAGAAAAAAAAACAAAAAACAAAAAAAACTTGTCTTATCTACCAAGAATGCTTGAAATATGAAATGAATAAATCACATGGGATAATGAGATTCCATTTCCAAACATTTCATATAAGAATTAATATAATAATAAAAGAATTAATATAATCCTTATAAAGCCTGTGCAGATGTTAGAATTCACACGTATACTTCATCTGGAGATCGGAATCTAGGGTTGTGTTGAGACGGAGTGGAGGGCGAGACTATGAGAGGGAGGGTAGGAGGGAGATGAGACTGAGTGGGGAGACTAGCAGAGTGGGGGAGAGGGGAGGAGGGAAATGAGACTGAGAGGGGAGACTAGGAGAGTGGGGGAGAGGGAAGGAGGGAGATGAGACTGAGTGGGGAGACGAGGAGAGTGGGGGAGGGGGAGGAGGGGAATGAGACTGAGTGGGGAGACGAGGAGAGTGGGGGAGGGGAGGAGGGGAATGAGACTGAGTGGGGAGACTAGGAGAGTGGGGGAGGGGGAGGAGGGAAATGAGACTGAGTGGGGAGACTAGGAGAGTAGGGGAAAGGGAAGGAGGGAGATGAGACTGAGTGGGGAGACTAGGAGAGTGGGGAGAGAGAGGGGAGGAGGGAAATGAGACTGAGTGGGGAGACGAGGACAGTAGGGGAGGGGAGGGGAGGAGGGAAATGAGACAGAGAGTAGACTGGATGTCTGGATATAATAGAGATATAATAGAGACTGGAAATAAAACAAAACTTGATTCAAGACCATCTTGAAGTTTGCGGTCGACAGTTAATGGAGCAGAATAGATGGATTTGTTAAGAACGTTGGTAAACGCAGCCACTTCACTCTGTCACGAGAAGATATGAGAAACTGTAGGATAGATCATGTAACTTATCAAACCATTTAGTACATAAGACACACTGCAGCTCGTAACAAAATGTCAGCAAATTAATCATTATGCAACTTCTAAGGAGGTTTACGCAGTGCTCCTTTATACCCATTATGCACGCTAAAACAGTACTTTAAAAAAGTGTAACTACAGTGCCAAAAAGTGGAACTACAGTTGATAATAAAACCGGCATTGCTCCCCAGTGTTCTTCAAAACGTGACCTTACTAGCAGAGGGAGAGGTGTTAAAATGAACACTGGGGTGACAGACTGGATTTCACACTGAAGGATTCAGTAGCTGCTCTTAATAGATAGCTCAAAATAGACAAACAAAAACTACAGATTCAAGACCATCTTGAAGTTTCACGGTCGAAATTAGTTAATGGAGCAGAATAGATAGGATTTGTTAGTGTCGTTGGTAAACGCAGCCACTTCACTCTGTCACTGAGAAGCTATGAGAAACTCGGCCTTCGGGATCGGTCATGTAATTATCAAACCATTTAGTACGCTCGGTGCATACACGCGGTTTGCAACAAAATGTCAGCAAATTAATCAATAAACTGCTGTAGCAGTTCACTGGACACGAGTCACCCAGCAGCCAGCTGACAGCTCAAGGCAGCGTACAAAGCTTTTTAAAGCAGAGCACGGGGCACAGTGTCGGCAATATGAACAATATGACAGCAGGCAGATTAATTAACGACTAAATTTATACAGTTTAAGGTAGTTTTCCCACACACCTTAATAATAGAATTTGGTTTACAGCATAGTATAAAAGTATATCGTATTATGCAGCATATAACGTCGATTTTCAATATTTTGAGTTTGGAGAAATACAGTATTAGACCCGTGGGCTCACCGTTTAATTTTGAGAAGAGAAAAATAATTTAAGATTAAAATCATGGTTCAGCGACATTGTCAGTGATTATAATTTATATCAATCGAGCTTTGCAGGAAACAACGCAAAATAAAGAAAGTTTCACATAAAATTTTATAGGTTCCTCGTGTCATAATGGCATTCAGGATGGCAAATGAACGATTAAACTTTTGAAAAGCAGTGCTTAGTACCATCTAATTTAATAAGAATGTTGACACGCTAGATATTCCATTCCTAAAGTATTTTGGGCCGAAGGTCCTATTTATCACGTTTTGAAGCTTAGAATAGCCAAACAATGTCAATATCTAGACATTCATAAATTAACACATACAGACACTGTAGAGTGTACTAGGTATTTGTAAGATTCGAAGATTCTACGGCATAATGCTGGAGGTAATAATTGGCTATTAAAGTATTAAGCTAATATTGGCTATTGTTGAGAATTTCTTTGCTGCCTATAGCCGTAGGTATTACAACTACAAGGCCAAATACAACTATTCAACTTGTAAATTTGTTGTTAACTTACTTCGTTAATAATTCATACTATGGACATTAAAATAGTAAAATGATTCATGGACAATCGAGATCGGGAACAATAAGTGGGGAGGTTTGACAAATTCGGACTAAGGGAGAGTTGTATTCAGCGATAATGACGTTCATAGAAGAATCGACTCCGATTAAAGTACCCTCTCACGCTTCCATCGGTGTCTATAATATTGAATAGATCCTTTCAGGCTGCGGGTCAAAACCGGATACATCCCTCGGGCTGCACCCTCGGGAAGTATCCCAAAATGGAATTGGACCCGATAGGCACGTGTCTATGTATTTTATAAGCGTATGCTGTGAATTTTTTTGATCAGAAAGTTGTCTGGTTATGAATGTTCTCAGATGTCTATTGTTTCTGAAAAATCTTATTGATAGATCTAAACCGTTCAATAAGTTGCTTTATTCAGGCAAGTTTGTCTAAATACAACCCATCCACCCACATATGACAGCTGCTACACTCAACTTATAATTCAACAGAATGATTCGACAGAATATGACAATCTTTGATAGTATGATGAACACTGAACATATCCTCCGATCAATGTTACATATATAGATATATGCAAGTGTATATTAAAATCTGATACATAAATTTAGTTTGCCTCACAAATATCTCATGGAATGGTGCACCATAATTCATTATTCAACATAAACTTCAAGTTAAATTCTGAATTTAATGAGGATGTATGCGATAAGAGTTGCAAGACAAGGTAACCACATTTAAGCTCCACATTATCATGTAAAAGGATAAAATATGTGCCAGAGTTGATGCTCTTGTTAAACGCCAAACTTCGAGTAATTTGAATTTTCACCGTATGATGGTTAGAGTTACTGCGAAATGGTAGGAAACTATAAATGCAGCTAGTGGCACTGGCTACGGCACACCAACGTTTGCTTTGATTGCCTTTATAGAGAAGTATTCAATATGGCCACATGTTTATTGTTTTGATTTCACGAATTCATCATGCTATTATGTAGTAACATTGCAATGAATAGCACTACTTACTTACTTTAGCTCACATGTTCAGATAAATGTTGAACAAAAGTCAAGAAAAGTGGGTAACTGTGATTGCACATTGAACCATATTCAACATGAACAATCGAATGATGAGAGAAGGGGAAGAATTAAGAAAAAAGAAGAAAAAAAGGAAGAAATAGGGAAAAAAGAAATTTTGGGTCAGATAAGGTAGGTGGGGGTTGCCCTAATTTCAATACTCTGGGGGACTTGGACTGGAGGGGGAGTGAAAAAATTCAGGGGGGATTGGGATCTGGCAGAAGAATTTCAAAATTTGAGATGAAAATCCTATATCCGTGAGAAATATTTTTTTCTCCGACCCTCTATTATGGGGCTGCGCCCCCAGACCCCCGCTATCTTTTTGCAAGACTGCCAAATAACTACAGTACTTCAATTCCCTGCCATTTTCAAGTGATATCAACTTAACTGTTGTGTTTCTGTGTTCTAATATTGTGTTGACAATATCCCTGAGACTTGCTTTCATGCCATGATTCCTTACAAGTGTCACTTCATAGCTTTAATTATATTCAAGTTAATTAACAATTTACATTAAACTTAAACTTCATTACCATTTCTGTCATTAGACGTATTATATGTTAAAACTCAAAATTAACTAAATTTCTTGTCTGACTTGCGGTGTCAGCCACATTTCATAGTTTACATACTTTCATCTTGTCATTAAGTTTCTTGTTTCGATTGATTCTATTGAACACATTTCAATGGACATATCTTAGAAAAATTTTTTAAGTTTTTGGTGGGGGGTTGGTCGAAGTTTTGAAATTCAGGGGGCGGGTGCCCAAAAGGGGGGGGATTGAGGATTTTGAAAATTCAGGGGGGAGGTTTTGTCAAGGGGGGAGTTGAAAAATTCAGGGGGGGGATTGGACCCAGGATGAAGCTATGGATTAATTTGATCTCTCGTAGCATTAAAATGTTGCAGAAGTAAAGGAAACGCGATGAACTGAACACAGAACAAAACTCGGCGAAATGGTAGTTGAGGAACATGACTGATTTCAGCGTAAAATAGCCCCCATTAGCCCCCATGGGGGCTACGTGAAAGCTAGTGAGGGGCTACGTGAGGGGCTAGTGAGGGGCTAATCTTGGTGTCTAGCCCCCATGGGCGCTAATATACGGTGGGGCTATTTGCATTATAAAGCCTTCACGGTGAGGGCTAAAAGTTCACTCTAGCCCCTCACTAGCCCCTCACTAGCCCCCTCACTAGCCCCTTCACTAGCCCCCTCACTAGCCCCTCACGTGGCCCCCATGGGCGCTAAATCTGCAATTTAGCCTCATAGCCCCTCACAAGACGTTTTAACGAATTTAGCCCCATTAGCCCCCACGAATTATGTATCTACGCATTTCCGTGAGGGCTATAGCACCATATGAGGGGCTAAAGCCTTCATATGAGGGGGCTAATGGAGGCTAAATTTGACTGAATGAGTTAGCCCCACGAGAGTACATTTTGTCGTCAAAATGTCAAAATTATGACATCCATTAACAATTGTGACATGATCTTCAAAAGAAAGTGTCTGGCACTTTCATCAGGGATAGTACAGGTACAAATCTTACCCCCTCATAACTCAGAACAGGTCTAGGAAAAAGGCTGACCATGTACTTGTTGTCCAATGATGTCAATACTGATTCTTTGGTCTCTTCATGTACAGGAAATTCATTCAAGCTCCCAGAAGGAAATTGCAAGTCAAGAAATATCATTTACTGTGCTGAGTGTTTACTTTGCAACAAACAGTACACAGAATCTACAAATAAGCTTCAGACTAGAATAGCAGGTCATAGGTCTCATCTGGGCTATGAAGATAATGGCATCAGTGAGTCAGATGAAAGAACCCTTGCTGAACTACAGGAAATTCACCATCTGCATTCAGTTGACTCCTTCAATAGCAACTACACGTTCTCAGTTCTAGAAGGTGAGCCCTAGAAACTTGGACATTGCTGAACAAGAAGTGGGTCAACAAGCTGCTCACTATTCAGCCATTTGGTCTGAATAAGGAAAGAACCAGGTGGGGTTTTGAGTCATTTAGAACTTTGGCTAATCGATCACTGGATCTTAGGATCCAGTGCCTATGTTTTTATTATTCATAGTCTTGCTTATACTAGGTTTATTAATTCCATTTTAGATCTGTTTTCTTTGAAATTCTTTTGTATATATATGAATGTTTAGTTTCCTGCCCATTTTAGGGCTTGAATTTTTAATAACATATATGCCAAATCCACGAAAACGAGGAAAAATTTTGAATTTGAAATCATCAGTCCAGCAAAAGCTTTGACTTCAAATGAAAGCTAAGACTTTCCTCTAAATGATGCAAAAACCGCATCAAAAATATTGAAAGACCTCGACGATTTGCGCGATTGAGTAGGGCTACTTTTGGACAATGTTCAGCCCTCAATTAATGGCATTTTTGAATTATCATAAAGAATGCTTATATTTGTAATCAAAGGGAATAATTTTTTGCTCCATAGTGGACTTTTGATCTAGTTTGATTCATATTTTAATATGAATAATCCTTTCTCTAACTATTTTTGAAGTGACGTTCAAGCTCTTTGGGGACAATTGATGTGTGCGTTACGTAACAAAATGATGCAAAAGTTTGTAAAAGCCTTAATTCATTTCCATTTATGCCGAAAACTCATTTTCAGCTGTTTTGGATACTTTTTAGTCGTCATGGCACATGTGTGAAAGCCCAGACTGATCAAATTTAGACAATATGGCCTTGTGCGTTACGTAACGTTACGTAATGCAAAACTTTCAATTAATTTTCAATGAAAGAAACTGCAAGAAATATCCATTTCTAATCAGAAAATTCTGTAATAACACAGATAAGGGAATGTAAAGTAAATTTCAACTTAGAAAAAATTACAAAGAAAAAATTTAGTATTTAGTCATTCAATCCCATACATTAGAAAATCAAAGCATAAATCGATAAATTTTCTTTTTCTAGAACCTAAATGCTATCAAAAAATGTATTCAGGGTATAAGATATCAATGCCCTTGAGGAATTGTGCTTTAATGGCCTCAAAAGTGATTTTTCTCAAAAATTTGCCACTTTGTGACACATGAAAAAAACATCTTTTTCTACTAGCAAATTCGAAAATCGTTGAATTTGGCCCTCTCACGATAAAAGAATCGGCCATTATTCATCTTATAAAGTTGCTGGGTGATACCAAGAGTGATCTTAACCCTGTCAGAAATGAAATATTCTGAGTATGACACAGTAAAATCATAGAAAATTGATCCAATTTTTGCTACACTTTTGATGGCCTAATATGGGACTGAAATTGATAGAACCACCAAGATTTTTTTTTAGATTGAGGACCTTGATTGCTCCTGCATCTAAATTGAGGCCTTTACTATGTCAATAGAACAGTATAAAATAGGTCTATTCACAGTGAGAAAATTTGTGCATTACGTAACAGGCATTTTTATTGCATTACGTAACAAATTATGTGAGCCTGGTAAAAGAAAATGGGGTGCATCAACCAATAAAAGCATTGTTAAACTTAAAGTTTATATATTCTTCTATCATTAGAAACTAGTGTGAACTCCCATTCGCTCACATGGAACTGACTTTGTGATCAAATTCTGTCAATTGATTTTATTTGATCCAGTCCTGTGCGTTACGTAACATTTTGATGGCTTGTGTAAAATTTTCTCAAAACCAATTCTCATTCAAAACATCAAATAGGCTCAATGAATGTTTGAAGTTTGTCTCTAAAGCAAGGAATAGTGCTGTGATGACTTCAATTTGGCTGCCTTGACCTTTGAATCCTCAAAATTGAGTAAAAAGTGTGCGTTACGTAACGTGGATTTGGACATATACACTTTCTCTCATATCATTGGTTCATCTTGGTATTTTGATATTCATTTTGATTTTGTTTCACCTTATAACTCATATCATTGGTTTTCACATCATAATCTCAGAATGTTGTGTTACACTATGTGGAGATCCTGAAGAAGAAATATTTAATTTCGAAACTGACAGTCGATTAGTGGTATACATAGTGTGTGGGTTTGATATCATTTTTGAGATTTGTGTTTCACTGCATCAATGATCAATCACTTCAAACAAGCAAGAAAACATGTTACTTATCACAATATAACTTAGTAACTATTTAACAGAGCAATTTAGGTATTGTTTAAACATTTGGGTTGGTGCATGTAAGATATCACAAATAATAACAGGATAAAACAGTTGAATGTAAGTCATGAGGGTTGAATTAATCCAAGCTACTCATAACTCACACATGGCAGATAAAATTACATTTCGAATGATGGTAGGTAAGAAAAGAGCAAACTGATATTGAAAGCATGAAACACGTTATTCATCACAATATCACATTAATGCAATTTAATTTTTTAAAGTTTGAACATGGCTCGACAGAGGAAGTGTAATAATTTGGGTTATACATAGATGATAGAAGGCATCAAAAAATGTTACACATATCACTGCCCGATGGAAATGAAAGGGTTGACTTCATGCCAATTAGCTGATCATAAAACGATGATATCTCGATTGATGACAGGTGTATGGAAAGAGCAAGCTGATATTGATAGCATGAAAACACGAACTATTTATCACAAAGTCACAATAGGAATAGCACAAAGCAATTTAATGTTTTAAGTTGAATATTAAAACACTCATGTAAATATGGCTCGACAAAGAAGCATTATAATTTAGGCATCAACATATGCAAGATATATCACAATTAACAATTGCAGGATAAAACTGTCGAATGAAAGTAAAGTAAGAGTTGAATTAATCCCAGCTACTCGACGACTCATAAATGACAATGACATGATAAAATGATATCTCGATTGATGCCAGGTAAGGAAGTAAGGAAAGAGTCAACTGATATTGTCATACCATGAAAACATGGTTTTCACAAAGCAATTCAATGTTTTAACATGGCTCGACAACAGCCAGAGGGATTGGGAGCAATACACTGAACAATACACTGCACAATACATTACATTGAATACACTCAGTAACGGTAAAAGTAATCCAGTGCCGAAGAATTGGCGGTTTCGCAGGGATTTTTACTGAATCTGACTCGCAGTGCGCGGCGTTTCGGACATTTGGCACCAGTCTAGACTGGTGCCAAATGTCCTAACTGTTCGCCAGAAATAGAGCCCTGGTTTGGAGCAAGGCGCGGCGCGCGCGTAAAACTAGGGATCTGGTTAGAGCAAGTTTTACGCGGCGCGCGCGATTCCTAGTTTAACGCGGCGCGCGCGATCCTTCCTAAGCCCGCATAGGTGTGTGTACGCGCGCGGCGCTTCTGAGGGAGCGCGCCGCGCAATTGCAATGCAGACAGGGATATACGTGTTTAGCAAGCGCGATCCCTAGTTTTACGCGGCGCGCGCGATCCCTAGTTTTACGCGCGGCATCTCTAGTTTTACGCGGCGCGCGCGATCCCTAGTTTCGCGACACCCCTGTTTAGGCGACGCGCAACAGGGATATATGTGTTGCTTAACATAACGTGGTTGCTTAACATAACGCGGTCGCTTAATACGTATACCTATACCCCTGTTTGCGTTGCACGTACACACACCTATGCGGGCTTATACGGCCGCGCTTCTCTACGAACCCATGAAGCGCCGCACTTAGCGCGTTTACCTGTGCGGGCTTAAGAAGTGAATGACAACACAATCGCAGGAAAATAAGGTGTCTCCGATCTTATGTATTTGTAAACGGCTCTGAGTGACGTCACAGATCTACACGTCAAATTTTCTGTATCCTAAACTTGCCAGGCTTTGCCTGGCCCCCTCCGCGCGCACACAGTTTCGAAGAGTCTTATTTTGAAAAAATATGGGGCAGATAACGTCTGGTAATCCTAACAATAGCACTAAATAACCCTGACTCGTCCTTAAAGCGCTAGGTGGGCTTAATTATACTTTTCTGAGTGACATCATTGTCATAGATAATGAAGGCTCCCGTTTACAATTACATGGGAGACGGACCGCACCATCTTGAAGTTGACTACATTCGAATCCTAAAATTACGATATATAGAGTGATCATAAAATAAATTAAATCATTGCATTTACAATACACAATATCAACAGAACCTGGTTCACTTCCGGGGATCATTCGAAATCGAATGAGGGGCCATCCATAAACTTTATGATAAAGGTTGCCTGACCCCCCTCGCGCGCGCGAAGCGCGCGCGCCACGACTAAAATTTCAAATAATGGGTCTGACGACGTCAGACAATAAACTTTATGATAAAGGACGTCTAAAATTTTGCGGACGTCCTTCAGGTGGTTTCATCGTTCCGCGTCGATCGAATGGACTGATCAAATGAAAACGCGCACAGTACATTTTTACGATGACGTCTGCGCAAAACAGTAAGCTCGAGCAGTGTGCGATGCAGGTGCCTTAACTTTAAGTTTATGGATAGCCCCTTATGAGCTTAGAATTCTTCTACTTTTTAGTTCTAACATGTGCCTCATAGTCATTAGTCAACTCGAAAGCAACTCGCCAAACGGGTTAGAAAGAGTCTACTTGTTCTGTTAACTTAACTTAAAGCTTCAAAAATTTAATTTATTGAATCAGAAATTACCTTAAGGCTTAAGGAGCCAACCATGAAGGAGGTTCGCAATGAGGAAGGGGGATTTCTCCCACTCCCAGCACCATCCCTAGCGCGCAACACTCGGAAATTTGGAGGGTCGTGTTGCGAATGCAAGGGCGCGAGGCGGAGTCTGGCCAATGCAGACATAGGGAGAGGGGACGTTTGGCCAAATGCGGACGCCACGTCCGCAGTTTATGGAAATTTCGGTCGAGCTGAGGGGCATTTTACTAAAAACCGTGAAATTTCGACTTCGAGCCCGAAAATGATGACCAAAAGATTTTCAAGAAAAACGCGGACGTCCGGGGGAGGGAGGAGTTTCTGGAAATGGAATGGGGACGATTGCGGATGAGGGGAGACGGAGGGGTCAAAATGGCCGAAATTTTGCGAAAATCTTTTATCGATGGCCCCTTAGAGCTCTCTAAATTGCCGTCTGTAGGAATAGGAGCCGAGTAATGTTCTCTCATAATCTCGAGTGGTTGTGACAATGACATTTCCAATATCAATAAACCAGTCTACTTTCGCTTCTTATCAAATATCAGTATCTGATGAGCGAACAGCAGTTAAATGATGGTCCCCAACACTTATTTGCTAATATCAGCACGAAAAGTACGACAAACGTACTTTTACCATGAACTAAAAGACGGTACTTTGCCACAACGTTTCCAACAGAAATGGACCGGAAACACCCGTAAGTAATGTTGCATCACGAGGTAATGGATAAGATTTCTATATCTAGTTTACGGACTGCTTTATTAAAGGTTTCTAACTTGTCTTGTCCATTACTGTGCATTATATGTGTTCACTGTCCTTGCAAGTATCACGGCTTTTCACCTCCATGAATTATTAAGTTCCTCAGTCGTATGCTAATGTCGCAGTGGTCCAACCTCTCACGAGTAGCCAGGCGGGAGGGAAGTCATGAGACCGAGGCGCTCCAAGCAGGCAGCAGCCGCCTCAGACTTAGCTTGCCGCTTGTTAGAGGCGCCCGTTGGGGTGGTGAACTTCCCAATCTTCACACTCACCTGCAGGAATTAGGGTATAAAGCAGGTGCTCATGCAATTTGTACGCAATGTTTGCAAGAAGGCACAAGGAAAAATTTCAAAGTCTTACTGAGGTGTCGCCACCTCTGAGATCGGTGTCTGAAATTTCCACAAAACCACAATTTGTACGCGTGTGATACTGATTTAACAGTATATTCACCTACGTACATGGCGCCGCGCGATCGGAAATTTCAGAAGAATTCTCATTTCTCGAGGTGGCGACACCTGCCTTAGGGTAATATCCCCCAGTGTATTTCATATTTTAAGATGTGGAATAGTGTGTCACATAATGAATGAATTTTACATATGTATGTGATAAGATGGCAGTTTGTTATCTAGTAAGATAAGGATAATTGAGTGCCGATTAAATGTTATATTTTATTCTCATTTGCTTTTAGCAACGTGGGGTTTGCGAGCCCTTGGCTCCCCTTTGACTTTTTCACTATAACCTGATGTCTCACTTGTCCTGATGTTTCCTAAGTCCTAAATTTGCTTCCTTGGTCCTACTACACTTCCTACGTCCTACTTTACCTTCCTGCAAACCCCACACCACGCCCTTCTCACATTTTCACTATTTGGTGGCCTCGCCGAAGAACAGTGGTGGTTCCTGAAAGATCAAGATGTTCCAGTGTTCCTGTGCTCAAGACCATCTGAAGTCCTCATCTGTCTTCGCTACAGACACGTCGCTGTTAGCTACTCTTCATGCCCGCTCTCAAGAGCTGAGTTAGCGCAGTTTGACTACAATGGACTGAGTTTTGAGTATGGGGAAGAGAGTTTGAAGATTATTTAGTGTATTTTGAGGAAGATTGTTATTTTCCGACTTGTCAAATCTCGGGGAGATTTGAAAAGTCGATTAAAGTTTTGGGGGGTATATGGTGTATTGGTGTAATATCCCCCAGTGTATTTCATATTTTAAGATGTGGAATAGTGTGTCACATAATGAATGAATTTTACATATGTATGTGATAAGATGGCAGTTTGTTATCTAGTAAGATAAGGATAATTGAGTGCCGATTAAATGTTATATTTTATTCTCATTTGCTTTTTAGCAACGTGGGGTTTGCGAGCCCTTGGCTCCCCTTTGACTTTTTCACTATAACCTGATGTCTCATTTGTCCTGATGTTACCTAAGTCCTAAATTTGCTTCCTTGGTCCTACTACACTTCCTACGTCCTACTTTACCTTCCTGCAAACCCCACACCACGCCCTTCTCACATTTTCACTAGCCTTACTGTTGGGCTACTGTTTCAGTTTGGGTTACCATATAGGGGGATGAGAAATATTAGCCCATTTTGAGGCTACTACTACTACAAGGTTTGTTTGAAGCGAGCTGAATAAACCCCCTGAAACACGTTACCTGGAAAACAAAGAGTTTCTTGTGGTCCACCCCATCTTCCTTGAGGAGGGTGTACTCAGGCTGCTTCCACTTCTGCTGGTGGCAGTAGTCCGCCAGGGCGGCTATAGGGTGGCGGCCGCTGATGGTGGTGCGCGGCGCCGCCAGTGGCTCCGTTATCACGCTCGGCATCACGTCACCGAACTTCTTTGCTTTGATGGCTGCCCTCTCCTCAGCACACAGTAACCCAGCCTGATCGGTCTTGATGAGGAACTCCAGGGGATGCAGGGATCCGGCACCGAAAGCTGAGCCGTAGGGACATCCCCGTCCCAGGACCTGACCGACTACCCAGCCTTGCTTCTTGAGGATAGCCATTCCCACGGCACTGCGGACCATGGGCAGCCCATAGAACAAATCCTGGGAGGCATAATAGACTAGTCTCTAGTGATCCTCAGGGTTATCATGATAATGATTTTGGTGCTTGAAAAGTCGACTGGTGAATGAAAATAAGAGTTACCCAATACCCAATATGATGCAACTATGCAATAATTATTTAAAAAATAATCCACAGCTAATTAATCTAAGCTTGCCATCAATTATCAAGTATTTATGACCTGATTTATGACATTTTCTGTGATATTTGGTGTATTAGACATGAAATTTTAGTTCTGAGGACTAAGATAAGTTCTGAAAAATGTAAGTTTCATGAGACCCACCGGTCTAGTCCAGGCAGGGAGCTCCTCCTGTCTCCTCTTCTTCCAGGCGCTCTGCATCTGGGATGTCTCCATCATGGCTATCTCTGTGTCAGTTACCCCGCACTCGTTCAACTGAAGGAATGCAATGTGTTATTAAAGGGTTATAATACCTTCAAGCACGTTATTTCCGATAACCCTCATGGTGCTTCATGATTGATAACCTTCATGTGCGTGGAGAGTATATTGTCAGCATACGGTGATAATCCGTTCTCATGAGAGAATTATATCCCATAATACCTTCTAGACATTTCAAACACTGTATCCCGCTAATTATCGAGCGAGCACCATGTTTCATAACAACTTCGCGACATTTCCCAGACTGTGTCTAACTTGCCCGGGCATGTTATGTGTCGCGCACGAACAATAGGCGCCTGGATCGTTACTGCTGGTACCAATGTGAGGGCATATTGCTTGTGCGCGACTTCTTAGTCGGCACCCTCGACAGAGCCTTTCAATAATTCGAATGTTTTTTGTGATGCAATTATCACACGTTGTAGTGTTGTTTTAAGGACGTTTCAGGTCAAGAAAATGTTCCCATTCATAGTTTTGAAAGATGTGTCATTCTTTGAGTTGGCATATCAGTGTTCAGTGCTTTTTACACAATTACACAATCCAGTCATTTCTCAAAAGATGCATGCGTTATTTCAACCAATTTCAAATTCTCGTTTTGTGGATTTTAGTTGTGGCTCACGAAAATGTTCGGAGTTTGCTAGTTCCTGAATCAGAATTCACAGTGTCTTCAATAGTTAAATCATGGTTTGATTGCGACTCATGCCTATACACTAAGTTTGGAATTGAATTGAATTTTGCAGCCTTGGTTCTGACCAATATCTGAATATGTTTTCACAAATCACAAGTAGAAAGTTCGAGTAGAGCACCGTTGCCCCAGTTTATTAAACATTTTGCCAACCTTTTTAACTTTTTCTACCTACTTTACGATCTGATGCTTCTGACCTATGATTTATGTGAGTATGTGGATACATATCAGCCCTCGGACCTGTCACAGCTTCATAGATCATCAATATCCTGTTCCTGATTTAAGAATTTCAGTCTATTTCAGTGTTCAATCTGTTGTTTCTTTGATAGTTGTGCTGTTATTTCTGACATTTTGCTGCAATAACTTTCTGTTGGTTGAAAAAATTCGAAGATTTTTACTCAAACTTTCAACATTTACTTTCTAGAAGAGGTATATTATCTTTCAAAAAGCTCCCGAGAGTGAGTATTGGACATACATTTCACAGACAAATAATTGGCCCCGACTATTTAACTGCTTTTCGCATGAAAAATCGCAGAAAATTCATCCTTCAGGTATTATAACAGATAATACCTTGGTACTTTGAGACGCCGCGCAAACGCTCTCACTTCGTTCGAGCGTTATCACGCGCGGCGCTCAAAGTACCAAGGTATTATCATGTTATAACTGACACCAACTTGTAGAAATTAAAGCGCGATTTTGCTACAAGTGTGTCTGAGTTATTTACTAAGACCAAAGTAGATATGGGGGCTATATATAGCTGAAGAATGAAAGTGGACAGATGAAGTTGCGTAACATGATGGTGAACGCGGTATAACGTATCGATTATTCATACGGGTGACAATGTGTGAAATCGAAGTGAGCTCTTACCTTGTGCTGGACTGCCTCCATCTTGTCCATGAGCTCTGAAGACTCCGGGTTCTTGACCATCTCCTGCGCGATTTTCTTCCTCTTCAGCACCAAACCCTGGATTTCCTCCTGAGGGTAGAGTTCGTTGTTTGGTACCCTGTACCTTATTTAACCTAGATTCAGCAGCAGCGGTGGGTATGAAACACAGCAAAACCCCTTGCTCCCTTGTTACATGTGCAGGTATTTGACATTTTCTCAAGCCTCAGCAAGGCTTACTTCACCGCTAATTTTTTGTCCACCTCAGCTCCAGTATCATATCTGGAAAATTGTAAACCAATCTGCCTAACCCCCACAATACCAACAATCTCATTATTTCTATTAGTTACAGTATACGGCCCATTGCTGCAAAAATCAACGCAGCAGATCGGGGTTTCGCTGTTAACACAGTTTTAGTTGAGATATCATAAACTTTGGATATACAAACCGAGAGATATCACGTGGGGAAGAGAGAAGGTCGGTGAGGTCCCCCCTGATCAACTTACCGTGAGTCACCATGGCAACTACTCCCTGCAACCCGTGCATTTCCTAGAGTTGGGGGATTAGTAGCCCTCGGAGCTGTGCAGCGGGTAATAACACGCTCAATCAAATTCAATACATGGAATTATTTGCAATCGATTATCAAACTCGCAAAGAAAATGGCAGTCAAGATAAGAATTAACAAGTTCTAGTTATGGCATCAAAAATCAAATCACAAATCTAATTTCTATACTATTTTCACGTTATCAGTTCAACAAGCAGATTAAAAGAAAATAATTAAAAAGGGATAAGTAGGTCACTGCCAATATAAGCCAATTTTGAGGGTACTTGTAGGCGTGCAATAATAAGTAATATTGCACTCCTCACATTGGCTAATACACTAAGAGCATGGCAAATGGTCATGACGCTAATAAAATTATTGCACTCGGCTTCGCCTCGTGCAATAATTTGGTATTGTCGCACTCGGCCTGCTCCTCGTGCGACAATACAAATTATTGCACTCGTCTTCGCCTCGTGCAATAATTTTTATTAGCGCATTCCCAGCCATGCTCTAAGCGTATATTAGCCACCTATATACTGTATAGGGTACAATAGGCCAAACTGATAAAATAACAAATTGAAGTTTGAAATTATGCCCCATGATCATTCATGACTACATGCATTGAGTTTTTTATTTTTTTTTATTTTGTTACGAATCATGATTAAGGCATTCTGAAAACAAATTGTGATGCAAATGTCGAATCTGTAGACTTGGGCCACCTAATAGCCGGTGTAAAGATTTTTGATCAGTTGAAATCCATACTACCTCTCTAGTCATAATAATTAGTCATACTTTAACTGCAGTCTTGAATGGGAATAGGCTTCGGCCTTTTGGCTAGGAAAAGAGATGAAAAGGGAAGGAAAAAAAAGAAAACTTGTTTCAAAGAACGCATACATTCTCAGCAAAAATGTAGAAGTCGAAATATTAATAACAGAATGAAAAAAGGAAGAAACTTAACGATCAAAAACAAAATAAACGGGGAAAATAGTAAATTAAAAATTAATTATGCTAGATAAAATTTGCCAGTCATAATCCATCATGTTGACATGTTGCCATAGTGACTTCACCTAGGGATCTGATTGTTTCGAGGTTAGATTGTTGTCACAAAATAGCATAAGTAATATTGCCAGTTATAGGAATGGAATACCGGCAAATAAATAATCTTCAATATCAAAATGGTTTTGGGGTGATTATGTGAGAAAATAAGAAATTATTCATGGGTTCTTGAATCTATAAAATAGCTATGGTTCCGACAAGCCAATAAAATTCAATTAAACTAAACAAGTGTACTACAATCATCAATGCTAGGAAAAATAACCCCCGAAATTACAAAATATAATCTAATCTGGAGTTAGAAAACATAATGAAAAAGACAGAAAACATATAAAAACACATCAATAATCAATTCAATATATTAATCAATTCAATATATTAATAGCCCCTTATTTTGTGGGCACGCAGTAATAATACTGTCCTGAGTTTCTGAGAGTGTCAAACTTCTTATAAATAACAAGCTTTTTGCAGCTGTTAACGAAGGTGATTTTATTCCACACTCCTTAGGCAAGTTGCTGAAACAACCATCTGAATTGTCTGATAAAACTTCACCATATTGTTTGAGGAACAACAATTTTCCAACTGAAAGATGGCTTGGTCTTCAAAAGAACATTATCGCACTCTTATTTTGGGATTTAGCATCTGCGATTCCATTCGTTGAGATTACAGTTTTCATTAGCCATCACTCCCACTTGATTCTTACAATAGTTTCAGCTTCAACGATAAATGAATGAACTCCACTCAGGTATACAATCTTTAAAGTGTGGCTCTGGCACAATTCACAAACTTGGGTCTGATCTACAACTATGAAAAACCATGAGAAACGTGATTGATTGATAAGAGCGTGAAAGGTTATCCAATCTTCCTTTTAGTTTTCACTAGTAAACCAACCATAGATAACTTCTCCTTTCGCAGGAGGAACAATTCAGTAATGAAAATGTAATACATTTTTACCATTTTTACCAGTCGTCACGTCATTCCTTTGAAAAGGGATCAGAAATTCCGCATTTGGATCAATTCCAGTTCATTTGATACCAAAGGGTTGAAAGTTCATTGTTCATCGCCCTAGAAGGATCATCGTTACGTTTTGTAAAACAGCCATCTCCTAGGTAGATTTCTTGTTTCAAAATAATGAAAATGATGTCGGAATATGATGGACAGACGTTTGTCCCATCAAATCCCAATAATACATTCTTCACCACGGCAATCAAACTTGGACAAAAATAGGTAACAATATATCCTATCAACAAATATGCCGACGTTAAAATAATCGGATGTATTTCAACAGTAAACATATTCAATATTATAGACTTGTCGGATACCATAAGCTTTTTAAGAGAGATCAATGAAACACAGCCACCCATCCCCTTTTCAATACATTGATATATTTCACATAATGGGGAAAACTAAACACTCACACACGGGTGAAAAATTGGGAAAATGGCGCCGAATTATGCGGTTTGAAATGATTGAACAATCAGATATATTAAAACTCAAAGTTCCAATGATAAAGGGGAAGTGTGTTTCTGCCATGAACTGACGTCTGTTCCATATCAACAGCTTGAAGTTCGGCATAGAGACAGGGAAGGGTAAGTTATTGTCAGGTATATTAGAAACAATTATACATAGTAGCATAACAGGAGGCCAGAGTATGTGCAATGTACATTTGTTTTACAGGAGGGTGCCTAGTTTTGTTGAAATTTGAGAGCTGTAAAAGAATCTTGAGGTTACGGCTGTATGTATTTAAAGATGTATTTAACTGCAGTCTGTATTGCGGTGTTTGTGTTAAGATCACGAAAATCTGAGTTGGAGAGTGGCAGGACAAACGGGCCAAGGAAATAAAGACTTGGAAACTTAGAAATTGATAAAATTTCAATGCTGATGGTTTCATAGTACAATGTACATTCAATCATTCACTGGCGCCAGAAGTCGGGTTGACAAAATAAACAAATTGTTATGCACCGCCTACGTACTGTCGAGTCGAGTTGGTCAAATTTGATAGCGCGCAATTTGCGCGCGTTCCATGGAACAGCATTTGTACAACATTTGAAAGAAAATTTGCTAGTACAAAAAGATGTTTTTCGACAAATTGACCCAAAATTTGCCACTTTCAAGCAAAACAAAAACTTTCCCAATTGACACGAAACGCATTCCTTCTAAATTTTTGTTTCACTAAGCCAGAGAAATGTACATGTTTTATTTATGTACAGCACAGGAATTTCAAAGGTTCAAGTCATTGTCCAATGAGAAATAATTTTATTGCAAATTTACTCGGGTTATGCGAGGGCGTTTCCTTGTTTTTTGTCCAGTTTTTATTAACTATACTGTTGCAAATATGCCGTTATTTGTGATGGTACACGCTAGATCAAGGGGCTGTAATTCGTATGGCCGGAACCAGGGGACATAACAGCTGCCAACAGAGTATATTAAATTGTAGATTTATTCAAGGGAATGTACAATGTATAGTGAGGAATGTATAACAGAGGCGTTCATTATGTATAGCAGCAGTACATGATACAAAACAAGTGATAGATTTACCTTGTTGAAGAGGATAGCCCGACCTGAGCCCTTGACAGCACCACCCTTCTCTAGAGCTCGCTTGTGTCCGTATCCTTGACTAACGGGATACTTTGCTTCGATTGGTTTTTCCTTCTCCTCTGTGAAGTAGATTATCAGAAGACAAGGATTGAGGATCTGCTTCAGAATTCGTTCAATTCAATCGACTGAAGCACCACTTTCAAGCCCGGTATATTTATCTAAACAATTCGAATCCTTACCGCTCCAAAGGTGGTAAGCCTGCTGGTAGTAATGCATGTAGTAGTCACTGTAGTCGTATTGTGCTGGTTCTTCTGGGGGAAACGTGTACCCAGCTACAGGCTCATCTGCTGACAAATCCTTGCTGGGGGCCTGGGGGTATAGTAAGGGTTAGAGAGGGTGAAAAGTAACAGGCTCATCTGTTGACAAATCCTTGCTGGGAGCCTGGGAGGGTGGGGTAAAAAGTAGCTGTAACCAATCAGATTCTCAATGTATGTTCCAGACAATGAAGGATCTATCAAACCGTTACCGAGCATGTTTCGCGAAATAGCAAAGACTCACAATCTGCCAGTCTGATTTGTCGAGGTCTGTAGCGGGGGTGTAGTCAGGTTCAGGGAGGCCAGTAGCAGGTATCTCCGGGCCTGGGGCAGCGTCACCTGCTTCCTCTATTATCTCACCAGTTTCTTCCGCCTGTTGGTATTATACATGTTTCAGGTATGAGAAGCGAGGGATTTATCGAAACATCCATTATCAAACATATTTCAATTCCACAAATAAAACCTTATTATTAAAATGATACACAGGTCACAGACATGTGATCGCAAAGTTTCTTTATCAGGGTTATCACTTATCAGGTCCAAAGACCGTAGTTTACACTCGACACAGTACCAACCATACACATCATACTGTCGTATAGAAATACTACAAAGTACACACTGCGCACAGTACATACTACCGTGACTGGTAGAAGTGCTAGAGTAGGCGGTACAGTGAGTACACACTACACATCATACAAGTATACACCTAACACAGTACACACCGTACACATAAATAGGTGAGCAACGGGACAAAAAATGGGACATAGCGGGACATTGCCATTTGTCTCTTGCAGACTTCACTGCAACATGAGACTCATTTTAAAACCTTACAACTATTTGATATAGTCAGATACATCACTACATGGGCATTCTATACGTATATCAAACAAAATGGAAGAGATAAGGTCGACTAAACAAGGGAGATTAAGCAGGAGAGAATGGGTCCAAAAATTGCTATTTTTCTTATGAAATGCGATTGTTCTTGACTTTTCGAGCCGGAAATTGCTGTCTGATACAGATTAAAAAACTTTTGAGATGACTAGTGTCCAGTTATACAGTATGCCAGACCAGGTATCCTTGATTCTTCGAACCCCAGGCCTGATATACTGATGTAGGCATTAGAAATAAGAGATACGTCCTGGTTTTACGTTCTGATTATATGTTTTCAGGATACCTGGTCTGGCATTTATGATCACAATGTTTCAAATAGATGTGGCAATGTTTTTAGTCCGACCTACTGTGGCACGGCACTTTCAGCAGTCAATGCCATGTTAACAAGACAGTGTTATTGTCGTGGTGTCAGAAAAGCACGCAATTAGCCTGATAAAGTCAATAACTCAGTCGTACTACGAGTCCCTAATTATACAAATACGCCAGACTGCGTGTCTCTTACATCAGGACGTGACACTTCATGTACTATCTGAGTAATTTCAAACCATCACTATCTCTCTATGTAGACTACGTGTATCTACTATCTACGTATCTGAAACCAGTACATCAGACTACGTGTCAGAGATATTATTTGACACCAGTAGGTAAGTGTTGACGTCTTTTGGCGTATTACGGCACGGTGCCTGACACCAGTACGTCATACAGAGTGTCCTTACTGCCTACTATCTTTAAACATCAGTCACATAATGTGTCTATGACACCACAACAGCTCTGACACCAGTATAATAGTACCAACAATTCTGACACCAGCATTAGTAAAACATCATAGTCTCTTAAACCAGTACGTCATACAAGGTGTCTCTGTCACCACTACGGAACCCTCTAACACTAGTAAAACGCCTTATGAAGAGTCCCTGACAACAGTACTGCAGACAACTCTCAAACATCAGTGAGACTACCCGGGGTGTCTGACACGAGCAGGTGAGACTACGTGTCTCTGTCACAAGCAGGTGAGACTACGTGTCTCTGTCACCAGTAGGTGAGACTACGTGTCTCTGACACCAGCAGGTGAGACGTATCTCTGTCACCAGCAGGTGAGACTACGTGTCTCTGACACCAGCAGGTGAGACTACGTGTCTCTGACACCAGCAGGTGAGACTACGTGTCTCTGTCACCAGCAGGTGAGACTACGTGTCTCGACACCAGCAGGTGACACCAGCAGGTGAGACTACGTGTCTCTGTCACCAGCAGGTGAGACTACGTGTCTCTCAAGTCACCAGCAGGTGAGACGTGTCTCTGTCACCAGCAGGTGAGACGTGTCTCTGTCACCAGCAGGTGAGACTACGTGTCTCTGACACCAGCAGGTGAGACTACGTGTCTCTGTCACCAGCAGGTGAGACTACGTGTCTCTGACACCAGCAGGTGAGACTACGTGTCTCTGTCACCAGCAGGTGAGACTACGTGTCTCTGACACCAGTGGGTGAGACTAGACGTGTCTCTGACACCAGTAGGTGAGACGAGACGTGTCTCAGACACCAGCAGGCGAGACTACGTGTACCAGGTGGTGAGACTGCATGTATCTGACAGCCTGACACCAGTAGGTAAGACTTCGTGTCTTTGACACCAGTATACAGTCAGTATGTGAGACTAGGTGTCTCTGACACGAGTAGGTGATAATATGACGTGTCTCTGACACCAGTAGGGGGGACTACGTGTCTCTGACACCAGGTGGTGAGACTGCGTGTATCTGACACCAGGTGGTGAGACTGCGTGTATGTCAGTATGTGAGACTAGGTGTCTCTGACACGAGTAGGTGATATTATGACGTCTCTCTGACACCAGTAATGGGACTACGTGTTCCTGACACCAGTAGGTGACACAACGTGGCTCTGACACCAGTATGTGAGACTGTGTGTCTACTGTCTCTGAAACCACTGGTGAGACACTAGTGTCCCTGACATCATTGGAGTGTAAGAACTGGAGGTAAGACTACGTGTTTATGACACCAGTAGGTGAGACTACGTGTCTCTGACACCAGTAGGTGAGACTACGTAGGTCGTGTCTGACACCAGTAGGTGATACTACGTGTTTCTGACACCAGCAGGTGATACTACGTGTCTCTGACACCAGTAGGCGAGACTACGTGTCTCTGACACCAGTAGGCGAGACTACGTGTCTCTGACACCAGTAGGCGAGACTACGTGTCTCTGACACCAGGTGGTGAGACTGCGTGTATCTGACAGCCTGACACCAGTAGGTAAGACTACGTGTCTCTGACACCAGTATGTGAGTATGTGAGACTTGGCTGACACGAGTAGGTGATATGTCGTGTCTCTGACACCAGTAGGGGGGACTGCGTGTTGCTGATACCAGTACGTAAGTCGTAAGTCTACCTCAGTTCATCACTTGTTTTGTCCGGTTTGTGCAGCTTCTACCACTTTTCTTCACTTTTTTGAGTCAAAGTTGTCTCCATTGTCCTTGTCTGTTTTCATTTTCTGAGTCTCATTTGTCTCTGTCACATTTGTCCAAACTTTCCTTGTCCGTTCTCACTCGTTTGAGTCCAATTGCCTTTGTCCCAATTGTCCCTCTCATCCCAATTGTCCATGTCCCAATTCCATTTTTGAGCCCTATTAGTTATCCACCGGTTATGTCATCTTTTATAGCCTGAGGCACTACTTGGCAAGGTCACATGGCCGGCGTATTTTTAATGCGCGAAGTGTATTCTCTGACCCAACTTTTCATGCCCAAATTCACTTTTTGAGTCCCTTCTGCCGCTATCCCAATTTCCCTGATCCGTTTTCACTTTTTGACTCCCATTTGTCGCTGTCCATTTTATCTCAATCTTTCTTGTTCATTGTCATTCTCGCCTCACAAATTTGAGTCCACACTCCTACTCTTCACTCCTCTTCAGACCATGCACAAGCTCTAACCAGTGGCATGCCCAAAGGTTAAGAGGGTCTCATCACTCTTTTATTTCTTACCATAGGGATCAAGGTAGTTAATCTTCGAAGGGGCGCCCCCGACAATTTGTTACTCCTAGAGTATCACCACCTGGTAACAGGTAAGAGGTTGCTAGCAAGGCTAGTAGTGCAACCAGGTGGGTCCCAGTAGAACTCTCTGCAATTGAGAGTTGCCACCCACCCCGGAAGGGGATGTGGTGGTACGTTGGATATTCTGATATTGCACCAAACAAACAAATTGTCGTTCTCTTGCGTACCATTTGTCAATGTCCCATTTGTCCCAAGTGTCCTAAAGGTATTTCCTTAAATTTTCAAAATCAAATGCATTCAAGACCATTGGGCCATTGGGGTGAGCGTTTAACTTTGCAGCATATATTTGTGAGCTATGAGGGCAAGAAAAGTAGTCCATGAGACTGAGATCTAAGGTCAGATTTCCCACCATGAGGTCGAAAATATGCCTGGGATGAAGTTTCACCCCTTATTCAATGAATTCAATGCCCGGTGAGCCAACAAATAAACTTTTTCCTTAAATATTGGAAATTTCATATCAGAAATGTCCCGGTTTGTCCCGCAATGTCCCGCTTTGTCCCGGTTTGTCCCGCTCCAAAAAATGTCCCGCTCCAAGATTTGGGTGAGCAATGCATCTCTAGATTTCTATACACATTACACATGTATACACTCAACACAGTTCACATTATACACAAGTCATAGCTTCATCCTGGGTCCAATCCCCCCTCAATTTTGCAACTCCCCCCTTGCCAAAACCTCCCCCCCCCCCCTGAATCTTCAAAATCCTCAATTCCACCCCCTTTGGGCACCCAACCCTGAATTTTAAAAATTCGACCAACCCCCACCAAAAAATTAAAAAAATTTCTAAAATATGTCCGGTTGAATTGTTTACGAAAGAATGAACCGAAACTAGACACTTAATGACAAAATGAAATTATGTTAACTATAAAATGTGGCTGAAACAGCAAGTCAGAAAAAAATCAGTCAATTTTGAGTTTTAACATATAATATTTCTTATGACTGAAATGGTAATGAAGTTCAATTTTAATGTCAATTAATCCTTGAATATATAAAGCTATAAAGTGACACTTGTCAGAGAATCATGGCATGAAACCAAGTCCCAGGGATATTGTCAACACGATATAAAAACGTAAAAACACATCTTTAAAGTTTATGTAACTTGGAAATGGCAGGAAATTGAAGTATCGCAGTGATTTGGCAGTTTTACAAAAAGAAACCGGGGGTCTGGGCAGCCCCCCGAAGCCAGAGGGTCTGAGCAAAAATATTTCTCGCAGGAATAGGATTTTCATCTCAAATTTTGATATTCTTCTGTCAGATCCCAATCCCCCCCTTAATTTTTTTCACTCCCCCTTCCGTCCGAGTCCCCCCAGAATCATTGAAATTAGGGCGACCCCCCGCCTACCTTATCTGACCCAAAATCTTCATCCCCCCTTCTCTTGGCGGGGGGGGATGAAGCTATGCAATAACAAAAGCTCAAATACTAGACAAGCCTATCAGGGCGCTGGCAAGCGCAATTCACTCACCTCTTGTGCATCTGCCTTCGGCCCAAAGGGCCGAGGGCATCTGAATTGGTAAGCAGTCCCAGCCCGAAGAACACGGGGCCCTCGTTTGAGCCCAAGATTGTGTGGGAGCCTAAATTAGTACGGGGAGCCCAAATTAGAATGGGGAGCCAATGTTAGTGTGGGAAAGTCCAAGCTATTGTGAAGCCCAGAATAAGGTAGAGTCAGGTACGGTGAAGCCCTGGGTAAGGGTGAGCAACGTATAGATGATCCCATGTTTCAGGGTGAGCCAGAGCTATGGCGATAAAAATGAATTTTGGACTGCTCGATTCTTCTCTAGAGGGGCGATTGAAAAGTCAAGCTTTTAGGAGTAAGATTGAATTTAAAGGAGCTCAAATTAAGAAATCAAAACTTTTTAATTTCATTATTGTTCAAATTACGTGACGGAGGGAGTATTTTTCAATTTGACTCCTTAATGCTGAAGGTTAAGTCAAAATAGATGGATCAATTACAACAAAAGGTAATCAATAGCACTAAAACAAATTGAATAGATTCTCTAAATACCCTCTAAATTCCACTTATCAATCCATGATTCCATAAAAGGCACAGGATTGAGCATTTGAGGCTCACAATACTGCTGCTGAATTGGGTTGCGTTGATTAGCAGCATTTAAGATTGTAATTAAGTTTATAATTTCAGAGTTCTACTTACATTTTATTATACCTAATTTTTTACTAGTCTCAAACAACCTTTAACCGCACGCACTGTAATTGATCACCCCAAGATAAATAGCTGCTTAGATTGCTACAGCAATAATGCAGATATAATGCCTTAGAGAGCATGGTCAGGGAAAGGACCAGACCACCCAAGTACTCAAATACCATGAAGACACTTGCCTGACTGGATTACACTTTCGTCCTTCGGGCTGATGGTCTTAACCCAACACATCCCTAGGGAAGTATCCCAAAATGGATATCCTTTGATATGGCCAATTGTGTAAAACAGGCGTATCCCTAAAAGAATAACAGTGCAAAAAGCTTAAAATGAAACTTGATTTTATGAAGGAGCACTCAAAAAATGCGATTATCCGGACGAAACCATGGGAAGAAATACTGTTGTTTGGCCGTAGAATAGTCAGTCCCAGCTGTTTCCGGTCAGTAACTGTTCCATGAGTAATAATGAACTCGGCACGCCTCGTCCATTATCCAACTTACAGTCTCGGCTGTCGCCTCGACCATGTAAGTTGCGGTATACGGTCACCACTTCGACATGTAACCGCTTATTATAAAAAACCATACTAACATACCTGAGTAATCGTGGTTCTTTGCAGTTATGGTTTTCATGGTTGTTATGATTTCTGCTGTGTCCATTATATGTGTCATGGCAGATAATATGCTTCTTGATATAAATGGCCTCCTTCATGGAACACAAATCCCCATGGAAGTGGCTAAATGCTCGCAAATATTGAACCACATCAGTGACATTGCGTATTTCAAAGAGGCCCTAATAAACCAACTTTTCTCCATAAATGATCCAAATAATTCACTTTGTGAGTTCAATGTTGATATGTTGAATTTAAAGACATCGACAACCTTATCACCGAAGATTTCCAAGATAATAAGTGATTCAAAGTGGTTTTGTGATGAATTGAATGTACAAAATTTTAAAAGTTGTAACGGACACTCAATGTGCTTGACAGATGAATGTGGGTGTCAGTCAACAGAGAATTGGAAACTTGGGACACAGTTCCTCTGTCCTGATAAGTCAGGGTGCATTGCTTTAGGAAACACGTGTGATGGGGTACATGACTGTAAGGACGGGAGTGATGAATGCATCTGTGAAGGATTCATCCAGTTGAAATGTCCGGAGCTCACAAAACCTTATTGTGTATCTTTAGATAATCTTTGTCGACTGCTTGAGAAGAAAAGCCCATCGACCTATGAGCACCGAGAATGGCTTAACTTCCTGAGGAAATGTTTGAGCTTGAAAGAAATCAATAAGACGTGTAGAAGACTAAAGAAAACCTATAGCTTGAAAGATGAGTTCAACCCCATTTTCCAATGTCTTGAAAATGAAAGTTACTACCCCACGTCCTCATCAAGGGACATTAAAGCATTCTGCAAAAACAACTGCTCTACATATTACAGGAATGAGTCTTGGGATCGGTTTTGCAATAGACTTTACTGGGGTGGAATTGGATTACACGCCCTTAATTTTCTTTGTCCTGGTTATGGTTATATCGAGTTGCGGCGGCTGTGTGATGGAACTGTTGATTGTCCTGAAGGGGCCGATGAGGCAGGCTGTCCTGGAAGGTTTTACTGCTCAGGCAATAGCTCTGTCGAGTGGGTGGAGTCTGAAAAACTGTGTGATCACGTCAAGGATTGCTCCAATGGGGCAGATGAATGCTATGGTTGCAATATGGGGGCTTTCACGTCGAGTGATTTTCTGATTAGCTCGAATATCGTGTTCGCCTTGACGTTATTACATGGTGCAGCAGCAGTTATCATCAATGCTAGGCAGGGATACAGGTGCTACTCAAACACACCTTCCAGTCATACTGGAGAACTTGACAGAATTGTATTATTCCAAATCATATCATACGACTTTGTCATGGGGCTGTATGAAATACTTATCATAGTTTCATCGGTAATCTTCTGGGTAAGAGGAAAGTATTGTAACTTTGATGCAGAATGGAGATCAAGTATTTATTGTGCTATTTTGGGAATCTTATTCACTTTTTCCACTCACGGATCCTTGCTTTCCATAGCACAAATCAGTGTTACAAGATGCATCACTTGCCTATCAAACAACACTATCTACATCAAAAAATCAGTAGTCATGATGCTGTCTTTAATTTGCTTCGTCATCAACCTCGGAAATTCAGTAATCCCAATCATCCCTTTGCCTTACATTCAAAACATATTCAGAACCGATATTCTATTTACTTCTCTAGGACAAAACCCGTTCGTGAATCAGAATCCTCTAAACTACACCCTCCTCAAAGATATGCATAACAGAATCTTTGATACAGAAGCAACGGACTTGTATGAAATCCTGGGAGATCTCAGGGGTACTGTTTCAAACAAGACCATGTGGCAGACAACGGAGATAAGTTTCTACGGAAACACAGGGTTGTGTGTTCACAACATGTTCAAAAGCCAGGAATCTTTTAAGGAATACCAGCGATCATACTTGAGTCTCATTTCCATCACTCTCCTTGTAATGACTGGTTCTTACATTGCTATAGTAGCCAAGATTGATAGATCTCAACGGGAAGTAGAAAACATAGCACAGCAACATCAGGGAAAAGAAAGAAATATTCAACCTCACATTTCAGTAACAACCAAAGTTATGCTAATGATATTCTCCCAGTTACTGTGTTGGCTAGCGTTCATTGGTGCAACATGTTACTACACAATTCGTGAAGATATTGCAGTTCCCGGTATGATATATGAGATTTTCGCCTTGATCATCATGCCCCTGAATAGTCTACTCAATCCTATATTTTATAGCGAATCATACAAGTTACTGATTGAGGAACTCGTGAAATGCACGAAATGGTACCGTAGTCGAAATGACACTGTGGAAGAAATCGAAATGTCACGTTTCAATTTACCAGGAGCAAATAGTCCATGAAAAATGATCAATGCATGGAAAATTTAAGTTTTAAAGCTTTATTAAACTTTCTTAAAAATTGCAATAACTTAAAATTTAACTTATTAATTCTTGAAATAGCAGTTTCAATATGAGTTTTATTTTTAGCCTGAATTCTTTCAATTTATGTTTCCTGAATTGTGCTTTTATCATGCCGCGTGACATATGAGAGTATAAGTCTCCCGCATGGCTTGGCCTCTTCTAGTCATATGTAATTTCGCGTCAAAGATTGAAAGAAATATATTAAAGCAGGCAACAGTCAGAAGTCTAATACGGTATAATTAAATAACTCTTAATTTTTGGAAGTTTTGAATAATATACATAATATAGAACTAGAGATCGAAGGGGCAACCTTATACCACATATTATATATGGAAGCTTTTTATCAGTATGGTTTTGGTTAAGAGTACATATAGAATGGTTTCACCTTCTATATGTACGGACTCCGGGATGTAGGTTCCTTGGGCTTGGAGGCGAAAAATCGTGTGTTACACATTTTGTGCTGCACAATCACCCTCGCCCAACTGATGACCCATTTTAGCCCTTGAGCACTTTTTGTCACTTTCGGGCCTTAAATTATTATCAAAATTCTTATATTCCTTCTAAACATGATTAACTGCAACGATACGTCATGGATGCATATGGTTTGACCTTACATAATAAAGTTGTCTATGATTGCATGTATATTTATTATTGGTTCATAATTTGTTAATGCACAAGTATACAAGTATTACCCACCGTGGGTGGTAGTGAAGGTATCTGCGCCACCACCTCACTCGGCGGCTTCACGAACTGCTGTTCCTGCTTCTGCTGCTGCTGCTGAGCCAGTCTCTCCTGCTCCTTCACCTCCTGAACTATTCTCTCAGCCTCGTGAGGCTGGATCTCTGGAGACATGGGTGGCTCTTCCTCCTCTTCATGTGGCTCAGGAGGCTTCGTGTAGTTGTACGCGGTAGGGGCAGCCGAGTACGACTTCTGCTGAGCCTTCTCGGACTTCTGCTTCGACTGAGAGGAGATTGTGATATATACACGGTATACAATGTATACATTTAGCAAAGGGCATAAGCAACGCCTCGTAAAAATAGGGTTTTTATGCTACTTGGATCAACAATTCATTATCCCAACATTGCCAATTATATATTCATGCCATTTAAATTGCTACTTCCTACCTTGATAGTCATGAGTGCCTTCCTGACTACATCATCGTCAATATCTGTAGTTCCTTGGAGGAACTTGAGGGCTTCCCGCACTGCTCTGGGATCGATCTCAGGGGTGGTAGGGGACAGGGTCTTATCTGAAGATAATACATCCTATAAGTGGTTGAGAGATGGAGACGGATACACACTGGACATGGACGTGTTAGTGAAGTAGACGCTAGATTTTTTCAAGTAACGGTATGATTGGGTGAAGCTATTCATGGCATTCCTTGCACAGTTTCAGACTACATTACAACACAAGAACTCACCGCTAGGTTCTGTTCCTTGTTCCACTGCGGAGGGGGATGTCCATTGTGAAGAGGAGGGGGCACCTTCTTACTAGGACTCCTCGTGTGTCTGTCTCCCCCTCGCTCGTACCCTCCCCTCCCTCGGTCCTTGTGCTCGTTATACGACCTCCTTCCCTCGTGATGTCTCTCTCTGTGGTCTCTGTCATGGTCTCGCTCTCGGCTGCGAGACCTCTTGTCTCTACTGTCAGAGGGGCGGGATCATGTGTCCGAACATTGGAGGCATACCAGGTCTCAACATCGCACCGTCGAATGGAGGTCTGGCACCGAAGGGGAAGGGAAACCGGGCAGGATCGAATGGTGGACGAGCACCAGGGGGAAATGATCCTGGCTTCATGCCAGGAGGCAGGGAAAACCTGGGCATTTTAGATGGATCGAATCCAGGGGGCATTTTGGTGGGGTCAAATCCAGGAGGCATCTTCGAGGGATCAAAGCCAGGTGGCATTCTAGTTGGGTCAAATCCAGGCGGCATTTTTGTAGGGTCGAATCCAGGCGGCATTTTTGTAGGGTCAAATCCAGGCGGCATTTTGGAAGGGTCAAATCCAGGTGGCATTTTTGTAGGGTCAAATCCAGGTGGCATTTTTGATGGGTCAAATCCAGGCGGCATTTTACCAGGGTGCATTCCTGGAGGAAATGGAGTAAGTTTCTTTCTGGTTGAGGTGCCTGAATCCGTCTCCATTTTATCTTGTTTATTGGGATCATAGGACGGTGTTTCATTGGATTTATGTGCTTCTGCCGCAGTGAATTGTTCCTTGTCTTGATTGGACGGCATGGACGGGTGTTGAGGCTGACCAGATAAAGGAGGATGCTGAGGTGGACCACTGTGAGGAGGCAGGCTCATGCCAACTGGAGGCATGACATTAGGAGGGAACCCAACAGGAGGAACTCCAGAGGGGGGCTGCATGGGGAGGACGCATGTGTCTCTGAGGCCCGGCATGGGGAGGGAAGGACGGGGGACCTTGGGGTCTGTTAGATTGGGGGCTACAAACCGTGCTGCCATGGCATCGGGGAGTTTCTGATTGGGAGGTCTCTCACTCTGAGAATATTCCTTCTGTATCTGGGCGGCTAATGCGCCCATTCGGGACGGGTGGACTGAAGAGGAATGATTGCCCTCCCCAGACTGCATCTGGTTTTGAGGCGGAGCGCCATTTGCCGGGAACTCTTGCGGCTGTGAGAACTGGGAGGGATGGTGGGCTGTGGTGTTCTGTGGGAAGGGGGAGTGGTGACCGCCGTCTTGAGAGAACTGGGGGGCGTTATCGAACTGCGGGAACTGGGGAGGGGTAGTGCCTTGGTGAGGGGGGAATGGGGGCACGTGATGAGGTTGCTGGAATCCTGGCTCAGCCGGCTGAGACTCCTCTGGGGGAAGGGGGACAGGGTCTATCTTCACAGGGGCACTGCAGTAGTTGGCAGGGGGCAGCGGTGCTGGACCAGGACCTTTGTACGATTCCTCCTCCCCGGTAGTGCTCTCTAACTCCCCTTGCTCTTCAAGGGGCATTGTCACATCTTCCGTATGGAGGCTCTCGTCAACGACTTCCTGCGTAAACAGAGAGTTTATTAAGTTGATACAATCGGCAATCGGCATGATGCATCTATTATCTAAACATTAAGTTACAAGTAACTAGGAATCAATGAAATGTTCGTGAGATTCTTCCCAATTCACACACGACAGGACGGCAGGTACCTGGTCAGTGAGCTGCTGCTGTTGCTCAGTGTCCATGGCTTCTGGCGCAGCAGGGTCGGGTTCTGGGTCTGGTTCTGATATCTGGTGGATTATCCTGGGTGCGGACTTCTTACTCCCAGCCTCAGGAGTGTCGACTTCCTTCTCAGGCTCTGAAATGGGGAAATACCGAATACGTGTTCTGAAATGGGGAAATACCGAAGTCGTGTTGATTGAACGGCTGCTGCTGACAATGTGCGAGCAAAGGATCTATACTATGTCCCGTTTAAGTTCGTAAATTTCAAGTTAACATTTTCATTCTTAGAAATTGACTTATGGACAAATGACTCACGTCAATTCAGAGCAAAATGATGAACATTTATGGTAAATCAACTTCTATAACTGTTGTTATTGACACAAATTTTCCATTACCTCTCAACTTAAGACGTCAAAAGAGCAAAATTACCCCTTTGCAGTTTCTTGAATCCGCTCATTTTAGCTCGTTCCAGGAAAGTCCTGGAGGTAAACAGCTATTGATTTCTATTGAAAATGTTTCTTTTGGGTGTCAGCCATATCCAGAAATCAACAGGAGTCAAATCTTGGGAGTAGGGAGGCCATGACACGAAGATATCAGGGGGCTGGCAAGCCCCCAGCGGCGGTTTGCGAGCCCGAGGGCCCGAAGGGCCCGAGGGCGAGCTTTGGACGGTGGACCTAACAGTGCGAGGGCCGAAGGCCCGAGGACCCGAAGGGTCCGAGGGCGAGCATTGGACGATGGACCTAACGGTGTGAGGGCCGAAGGCCCGAGCGCGAGCCCGAGGACCCGAAGGGTCCGAGGGTGAGCATTGGACGGCTATCCTAACAGTACACGAGCCTCCGAGCATCGGGAGTGAGTTAATGTTACTTTGCTTGCCAGCCCCCAACTATATGTTTTCATGGATTGGCCATATTTCACGTTGAAATTTGAGTAAGTTCCCGTTGCCAAAATCGCACTAAAATTTGAACATCGCATGTTTAGAGGTCAAAGGAGGAACTGTCAAAATTTCAGATCGATTGGATTAAAAATGGCCGAATTATTACAACTTGAATATTGCCAAAATCGAGGGTGTTCTTGTTAAATAGGGATACGACCATATATATACACACATATATACATAGAGGTATATACATAGAGAGACTTTTTAGTGCAAGAAGTATACCCTTTTTAAACGGCTTTATCTCGGGAACCATAAAAGATACAAAGCTCATCGACCCAGCGTTGGAAAGTAGAAGGATAGAACTTGCGAAAAATGCCCTTAAAAACTATTTTACGTCACGATAATGACGTCATTATGACGTCACAAAGTTGTGAATTTCAAATGTCGATTTTCCAAAAAATAGGTGCTTTTCAACGCAATTTTTCGGTATGAAGCTTTCGAGATAGGAAAAAATGCTCCTCCTAGCGTAGAAAGGAAATTTAATGTACTTTTTTAAAAATGTGGTCGAAAAGTTCTGAGCTCCCCAGCATCATTGAGATATTTGCGATTGTTTGAAACACTTTGACTCGAAAAAAATACGAAAAAATAGCAAAAACGTTGCAGCTAGTGCAGAAAAAACGGGACCATCCCAGGACTTCATCCTTGGATATGTTGTCGGTCATAGTCCAGACTGTGTAAATGAATGGGTCTCAGATAGCTTATCTAATTATATGACGTAATTGTGACGTCATCAGTAATGCTAGGTAACGCGAATTTTGAACACGCGATTTGACGCCAAATTTCAATATATCTGGGCACAGAAAAAGAGTGATATTTTTTCCCAAAACCAAAAAGGATTTGGTTGTGATGGTCCGCGGCGGTTTCAAGGCGTTCTTTACTGTAAAACCCATGATATGAGAAAGAACGCGACGGTTAAAACTGCCGCAACGGCACTTTTTTGATGCATTAAAGTTACGTGAATGCTGTATATTTTATAAGTGACGTTCCAGCAGTTTTAACCGTCGCGTTCTTTCTCATATCATGGGTTTTACAGTAAAGAACGCCTTGAAACCGCCGCGGACCATCACAACCAAATCCTTTTTGGTTTTGGGAAAAAATGTTTCCTTACTGCTCTCCTTGGCGAATGCATGCCAATAATGGCTCGATTTTTGAGTGCCATTTGCGGTGTTCTACTAACTTGCATGAACCATGACAACTTCAGCATGTGTTTCTACATCACCTGACGCAAAAACCACGACAGATAATCATAGCGAATATGCCCATTTACCTTGTTGTGGGAGCCATTTTCGTGGATTGATTAAGGAGAATGAAGATTTTGGGGCTAAAAGCGCCTCAAACCATGACTTCAATTGGTGTAAGCTGACTTCCAAGAGGCTGAACAGTGTCCCTGTTAAACGTCCGAAAATATTGGTGCCAATTCTGGGATATCCTATGACTGTAGAACCATGATTCGTCCGGAAACAATCTAAGGGTAATATGCGTTTTTCTCTAAGCACGCCCCTACAGGCTGCGAACTAGGCCTTCCTCTGCTCCTCTATCAATCAGATTTGAACTTTTGCCTCATGGGCTTCCATCAGAATTCTCTGACGAACAATCGTGGAAATTTTCAGCTTCAATAAATGATGTTTGGTTGATGTTTTTTGAAATTATGGGAGCTGGGTTATTTGAAATGAGGTTTGCACACTTTCCACCTCAACTTCTTTGATCGATGATTGCCGTCGTTTCCGCTGTCTTGAGCAGTTCCATGGTCACAGAATTTTTCGTTGATACACTGGAGAGTACCAAGGGTAGGTAAAATTTTGGTGTGATTTCCAGGTTGCTTCCTGGACGATCATTGAATAACTCAAAGTGATGACCTCAAATGTACGTTTCAATAACATGAATCTTTCACACTTCCAGTCAACGTGAAGAATTATGGACTCAAACTTCTGAAAACCAAATCAGACTAAGATATGCCTAAATGTTCATCTATTTACTCCAATCTACAGAACCATTAAGGGTTTTATCTCTATTGTAGCAGATACAGAGTGTATTTCAAATTTACGAACTTAAACGGAACACACTATACATTGAATGTTACCGTGTGCTTTGGAGTAATGAACCATGGCAAATGATAAATGTCCAATGTACATCACATGAATCAGGAGAAAGACCTAACAAAATGGTAAGTTCAGTAAATTAGACAAATTTGAAAGCCAAGTCAGGTGTTGAAAACCCGGGCGATATCAGATATTAACTGTTCAATTTTTCATCTCTTGACGCGTTCTAACCTTGCTCGGGTTCATTGGGAGCGCTTGTAGAATGGTATGGCCCTCAGGGGAGAAACAGGGCAAATTTCCAGCCCTGGGCCAAGGACACTGGAGCAGGCTCCAGCGCTCTGGATCTTTTGAGAGATGATCCCTATCTTAATGGAGGCTTTGGGTTTAGGGTTGACAAGTTCTTTGGCGAAGAATTGGTTTACGAGCTTCTCTGGTTTGACTTTGGGCAGGGGTCCTTTTATTGGCAGCTTGCCAACAGTTACGTTGGAGAAATCAGCGACTTTGTTTGGTTTCCCGTTCCTGTCCTCCCAAAAAGGGTTAAAAAACTAAAAAAAAGAAGAAATTAAACTTAGAAGCTGGAAAATATCATTCTTATTAAAAGTTTGTGATTTATGTTTAAGGAAACAACAAACATGCATACATGAACAGAGAATCAATGTAGCAGATGCCCTCACCTTTCAAGATGTCATCATTATCGAGACTAGGAACAGGAGCATTGTCAAACTCTGCTTTCAAATCCTCAATGTCAAGGGGGACAGACGCGTCAAACAACTCCTTCACATTCGTCTTAGTTTTACCTAGTCGGTAAGTGCAGGTCATAAAGACAGGTGCCTGCAAAATAAACCTTCTAACGTGTAGCGATCTATCGTTTTCATAGTTTATTATAATATCATCTGTATTATGTTATTTCCATCCATTTCTATGTCAAATCATGAACCCCAACTATAAGAGAAAATAAAAGGGGTCGAGACTTATGAACCATCCTGTACTCCTGTATGTAATAACATTCTCATTAGGCATACCTGCAGCCCTTTCTCTTTGTTGAAGTTTCCCTGAACTTGAGCATGGCTTTTGCTTTTGTCAGAGCGCTATTTTTCTTCACTGAAGGTCGACAACATGTTACGATAAATAAGTCAAATTTAAGGTTTGGTCATGAGTAAGAAAGTGCAAAACATGACATAACACACGAGTGACCAAAATGGGCCAAGCAAGTTTTGTGTTTCACCGGTTGTTTTGTAGCTGAGTGTTAGAAAGATGCAAACATACCCTTCACTTTCGCTAGATGAGTCAGACGAGGAGGAGGATGAAGAGGAAGATGTTGTGAGATCAGACGAGACTCTGAGGAAACATCCTCGAAGCTGTCACTTTGCTTCCTCTTGTCTTTCTTGTGACTGCTTTTCTTGTGCTTCAGTTTCTTCTTTTTCTTGTTCTTTGCGTGGCATTATAGCTATAA